>BSUD01000002.1:143529806-143638453 GCA_033239045.1 Fagopyrum esculentum | reverse complement strand
TCTTCTTCTTGATCATGCTTAGCCCCTCATATACATATTGCCTCCCTTTACCTATCCGGGAATTTGGAAGCAAGCGAAGTGGTGAAAGCAAGTCAAAAGTTGAGAAGTGGCTGAAAGTGAAAGTGTTAGAAAGCAATAATAGGTTTGGGGAAGTCAATCATGAAGATGAGTAACTCGGCACCATTCACATAGCCGGGTGTTTGTGTCTTGCCAAAGTCGGATTGAGCGATATTCCTAACGGGTCATGGTATGTGCATCAAGGGTTTGACGCATCTCAAAGAAATTGATGATTGCGGATTTCCTAGGCTTCGGTTATTGTGCACCTCTATCCATGCATCCCAAAAAGTAAAGTAAAAGAGAAAAAAGTGTGAAATAAGCAAAGCTTATTGGTGGAAGATGTTGCAAGTCAAAGTGAAAGTGAAGTTCATCCTTTTCCCGGATTCTAGCACCACATTACCTTACATGCATCCCTACCCTACACGTTTCTTGACCTTTCTTTTGGGAAGCCCTTGAGACCTTGAGCTTGTTGATTGACTTAGCGGTTTAAATCGGATTATACATGATTAATTTTGATAATTATGATTTATTATGCATTCTATTATTTTATGCAAAGATGAACAACTTTCCTATATTTATAAAATGTTTTGATCATATTGAGTTTTTAATTTCCAGGAAGTACTCTCTTAGAGTGATCTATGATAGTTGCACACCATAAAAATATTTTTTTGAAAGACTTTTTCATTGATTTTCTTGACTTATAATCCATTCTATCTTGATTTCTATATGAGGAACTTGCTTAGGGACAAGCAAGGGCTAAGTATGGGGTATTTTGATAGCATGAATTATAGTCTATATTTTGGGGTTTGTTTGGACGTTTTATCTTTCATAATCTGCATGTTTGTATGTACATTATGTGATTTTACTACCATTTCATCTACCTTTGCGAGAATCGAGGTCTACACCTAGTTTCGTTGTAATTGCAGGTAATATGGTACGTTTTGCATCGAAAAGGAGCAAAAGGAGTCAAGAGTCATTTGGAGCTACATTGAGGAGCAAAAAGGAATCCTTCAGGAAGCATAGCCATGATTAAAGATTTACTTTGGACCAGTTTTGAGAGATTCTACACTCAGTTATGATCACCTCGGTTGCCCAGAGATTCATCTCGACCGAGGCGATCCAGAGACACCGACTCGACCGAGGCGAATACCTAGGACGCGGCGAGAATATTTTATTCTTGGCTGAGATCTTTTAAAATTGGAAAGTGATCTTATATTTTTGGGCTGAGCTTCTAGAAGGAAGGAGATATGCAGAATCATATATTTTACCTATATTTATGGGATAATATCTTCTTAAGATTTCTTATCTTTGGAGGTTTATTTTTCCTATAAAAAGGATTGGATTTTCCACAAATCCGATCATGCTTGGAGGCTGCATACACCGCATACGATCTCGATTACAGCAAAGAATACGCAGCAGCCGCATCATACTCCAATTTGGGAGAGAGTTGAAGAACCTTTTTGAAGGTTGAAGGAAGATTTGAAGACTATAGCTTTATAGCTTTTTGGAGGGTTTTGTAAGATTGTCTTCAATTCCTTTCCTTGATTGTCTTGTCTTGTTGGATTATTATCCAAGGAACGATTTTGTGTGATATTTGATTCAGTTATTGGAGTGTTTTCATTAAATTCTTCTTTGTTCAAATATTCACCTTCTTCCCATATATTTAATACTTTCATTATGATGATGAGTGGCTAATTTCCTTGTGTGATTCTAGGGTGATTGGCTGAAGGTTGTGGGAAAAACAATGATAGAATGATCTTAATCACAGTAGGATCCTGAAAGTTCGAGTCTTTAACCTTAACCCTAAGCATCTCGTTCAGTCGATGAACATCTCGGCCGGGGTGGAAACTGGCTGACCGAGGTGGCTTATCCGATCCTTAACTGAGAGTTAATGTGTTAGAGTTTGCCAAATCCTATTCTTATTATACCTTTCTGGTTCAAAGCAAGCTTAGGATGAGACTTACCCGGTAATTCCTTAGTTTGTATACCAACGATCATAAGTGTAGGTAATAAAGGCTTGTCCTTTATTGGGGTTTGAGTGTGCTTCCATCCCATCTTTGTGAGTTAGCCTGAGACTTACCCGGTAAAGGTTGATTCTATTCCCTTAGATGGTGTGTTAGTTTGAGGTTATAGTTCTTTATCTTAATTCCTTGAGACTTACCCGGTAATAGGAGTTACGGTTTGGGATTAGTGTGTAGTGAGACTTACCCGGTGATCTACTCCACTTTAGAAACACCTTCCCCATGCAAAAATCTCAGCTTTGTCCGCTTATCTATAGATCTTGAGTTGGAACCACAACTAGATGCTTTAATCCCTAGAATTGCATGTTTGCTTATTTGACATCTTATTCATCTTTGATTGTATACTTGCTCTTGTGGTTAGCATCAACACTAGCATACCGTACTGGACTTTGTTTCACTAAGTCCCTGTGATCGACCCCTGGAATTTTCTTGCTTTTACTACGATTGACCCGTACACTGCGGGTTCGCATCCTTGTTTTAAGCTTAAGTCTAGGGTTATAAATTTAAAGCTTGCACACACCGTTTGGAGCGAACAAGTTTTTGGCGCCGTTGCCGGGGACTTGGTCTAGACCGAGCCGGTACGGTTTGCTTTCGGGGCGCTTGCCCCTGTTGCTACTAACTACTCTTTCTATGAGTTTTGTAGTTTTCAGGATTTCTGATGGCTATGTTTGATCCAGCCTGGATAGCAAGACAAAGTGCTAGGGCAGATCATTATGAATACTTGGAGGAAAAGTACTCCTTCTATTGGTTCAACAATGAATGGGAAAGAGAAGAGGCCATTCAACACGAACTTGCAATGTGGGATGAACTTAATGTCCCTAAAAAGACTTATGAGCAACCTCTTGAAGACTCTCTTGAATCTAGGTTGGAGAAGTTGATGAAGAAGGTGACGGAGCTCAAGGAAAGCACCCTATCCTATGCTAGGCCGCAAGAGGAGCATGAGGAAGTGTTGCACGTTTCGAGCATACCTCCAGTCAAACCAGAAGTTTCTCCTGAAGCTTCTGAGGGAGAAGATGTGGAAGATCTCGATCTAACTGTTGAGACCTCGGTCGAGGTGGAAGTGACCTCGGTCGAGATGAAAGAAGAACTTGCCGAACCGGAAAAGGCAGATGCAGAAGACTTTGGCCAAATTACTGAGATTGTGGTCAAGGTGGAAGAAAGACCAGCTGAACTGAGAGAGATTTCGTGTGTGGATCATCAACCCAACATGAAACTTGTCTCAAACCTTGGAGAGCTTTGCAAGGTACATTCTCCTACTTCAATTGAATTCCCTATTAATATTTCTGAATTTTTCAGGAAGGCACCGGAGAGTTGGAGGTCTCTTCCGAAAGAACCTCCTAAGATCAAGATGAAACCTCCCTTAAAACTGTCGGAGGAAGATACTCCTTGGATTATAAGGAGTGGAGTTTGCAAGCACTACACCGTTAAGGCGATGAAGTGTTTCTTGTCCAAGTATGGGGTCCCTCGCATGCTAAGGACCTTGTACCATCCCCATGCTAAAGATGGGGAAGCTACTAGGATTCTCGAGAAGTTATTTTCTCGATCAAGGAAAGGATGGGACGCAAGGCTAGATTATGTCCCATTGAAGTGCAGGAAAGCTAGAAGGATTCCGGTGAGAATCAAACCGTACAAGCTTGTACGTGGGAGATCTTACCATTTGCCGGTGAAATTAGGAACCGGAACCTTTTTGGAAGAATTTTATGATGGATGTGATGAGCACTCCATGGTGTTCAAGGTACATTGAGTAATTCTATGGAGAAGGGTCCAGCTAGCGACCTTAAACCAAGCGCTTCTTGGGAGGCAACCCAAGGTATTGCATTCTTCTCCCTTTTCTAGTTTAGTTTAGATAGTTGCTTTGTTTTTGTGTTCCCCTAGACAACAACCAGGTATTCCAAAAGGAAGGATCACAGTTCAGGAGCTACACTGGAAGAACAAATTTCGAGAAGTTGAGGAAACGAGCTTTACTGAGATACATCTCGGGTACTGTCAGAACACCTCGACCGAGATGTGCTTCGCCAACCGAGATGGTTTTATCTGGGAGTTGTTTCTTACTTCTTCATGCAGTTTAGCTATGTTCGGTGAGTATCCTGTCCTTCGACTTATTTTGACCCACTGGGACAGTGTGTCCCAAGTATGGGGTGTTTATGTACTTATTTGATGACTTTGATGTATGACTCACGCTTTATCGGATATTTTATATTTATGCTTCACTTTTGCATCTGTGTTTATCTGAGACCACATGCATACTTACAGGTTATTTGATTGAGAAAAACGTCGAAACCGAAAAAAAAATGGTTTTAAAAAATTTTTGACCTCGACCGGGACAGTTCTGGCAAAACGAGGTGTTTCACCTCGGTTGAACCAAGAACATCTCGACCGAGGTGGGTTAACTGAGAGTTTTCGAAAACGATTTTTGTGTTACTTATCTGGATATGATCTCAGTGAAGATCTTGTTTACCGACTGGATTTAAATTCTTTATATGTTTGAAATGTTTTATGATATGTTTAAGTTGCTAAATGCTTTGTTTGAAATTATTGGCATGTTTAATACTTTATTTTTATCCAAATTATGTTGAATTTGAAGGTTGACACCGCAGCATAAGTTCTCTCACGTTCTTCTTGGAAAGACCAAGGCAATTCATTCTTCTTCTTCTTCTTCTTCTTGATCATGCTTAGCCCCTAATATACATATTGCCTCCCTTTACCTATCCGGGAATTTGGAAGCAAGCGAAGTGGTGAAAGCAAGTCAAAAGTTGAGAAGTGGCTGAAAGTGAAAGTGTTAGAAAGCAATAATAGGTTTGGGGAAGTCAATCATGAAGATGAGTAACTCGGCACCATTCACATAGCCGGGTGTTTGTGTCTTGCCAAAGTCGGATTGAGCGATATTCCTAACGGGTCATGGTATGTGCATCAAGGGTTTGACGCATCTCAAGAAATTGATGATTGCGGATTTCCTAGGCTTCGGTTATTGTGCACCTCTATCCATGCATCCCAAAAAGTAAAGTAAAAGAGAAAAAAGTGTGAAATAAGCAAAGCTTATTGGTGGAAGATGTTGCAAGTCAAAGTGAAAGTGAAGTTCATCCTTTTCCCGGATTCTAGCACCACATTACCTTACATGCATCCCTACCCTACACGTTTCTTAGCCTTTCTTTTGGGAAGCCCTTGAGACCTTGAGCTTGTTGATTGACTTAGCGGTTTAAATCGGATTATACATGATTAATTTTGATAATTATGATTTATTATGCATTCTATTATTTTATGCAAAGATGAACAACTTTCCTATATTTATAAAATGTTTTGATCATATTGAGTTTTTAATTTCCAGGAAGTACTCTCTTAGAGTGATCTATGATAGTTGCACACCATAAAAATATTTTTTGAAAGACTTTTTCATTGATTTTCTTGACTTATAATCCATTCTATCTTGATTTCTATATGAGGAACTTGCTTAGGGACAAGCAAGGGCTAAGTATGGGGTATTTTGATAGCATGAATTATAGTCTATATTTTGGGGTTTGTTTGGACGTTTTATCTTTCATAATCTGCATGTTTGTATGTACATTATGTGATTTTACTACCATTTCATCTACCTTTGCGAGAATCGAGGTCTACACCTAGTTTCGTTGTAATTGCAGGTAATATGGTACGTTTTGCATCGAAAAGGAGCAAAAGGAGTCAAGAGTCATTTGGAGCTACATTGAGGAGCAAAAAGGAATCCTTCAGGAAGCATAGCCATGATTAAAGATTTACTTTGGACCAGTTTTGAGAGATTCTACACTCAGTTATGATCACCTCGGTTGCCCAGAGATTCATCTCGACCGAGGCGATCCAGAGACACCGACTCGACCGAGGCGAACACCTAGGACGCGGCGAGAATATTTTATTCTTGGCTGAGATCTTTTAAAATTGGAAAGTGATCTTATATTTTTGGGCTGAGTTTCTAGAAGGAAGGAGATATGCAGAATCATATATTTTACCTATATTTATGGGATAATATCTTCTTAAGATTTATTATCTTTGGAGGTTTATTTTTCCTATAAAAAGGATTGGATTTTCCACAAATCCGATCATGCTTAGAGGCTGCATACACCGCATACAATCCGATTACAGCTGAGGACACGCAGCAGCCGCATCATACTCCAATTTGGGAGAGAGTTGAAGAACCTTTTTGAAGGTTGAAGGAAGATTTGAAGACTATAGCTTTATAGCTTTTTGGAGGGTTTTGTAAGATTATCTTCAATTCCTTTCCTTGATTGTCTTGTCTTGTTGGATTATTATCCAAGGAACGATTTTGTGTGATATTTGATTCAGTTATTGAAGTGTTTTCATTAAATTCTTCTTTGTTCAAATATTCACCTTCTTCCCATATATTTAATACTTTCATTATGATGATGAGTGGCTAATTTCCTTGTGTGATTCTAGGGTGATTGGCTGAAGGTTGTGGGAAAAACAATGATAGAATGATCTTAATCACAGTAGGATCCTGAAAGTTCGAGTCTTTAACCTTAACCCTAAGCATCTCGTTCAGTCGATGAACATCTCGGCCGGGGTGGAAACTGGCTGACCGAGGTGACTTATCCGATCCTTAACTGAGAGTTAATGTGTTAGAGTTTGCCAAATCCTATTCTTATTACACCTTTCTGGTTCAAAGCAAGCTTAGGATGAGACTTACCCGGTAATTCCTTAGTTTGTGTACCAACGATCATAAGTGTAGGTAATAAAGGCTTGTCCTTTATTGGGGTTTGAGTGTGCTTCCATCCCATCTTTGTGAGTTAGCCTGAGACTTACCCGGTAAAGGTTGATTCTATTCCCTTAGATGGTGTGTTAGTTTGAGGCAATAGTTCTTTATCTTAATTCCTTGAGACTTACCCGGTAATAGGAGTTACGGTTTGGGATTAGTGTGTAGTGAGACTTACCCGGTGATCTACTCCACTTTAGAAACACCTTCCCCACGCAAAAATCTCAGCTTTGTCCGCTTATCTATAGATCTTGAGTTGGAACCACAACTAGATGCTTTAATCCCTAGAATTGCATGTTTGCTTTATTTGACATCTTATTCATCTTTGATTGTATTACTTGCTCTTGTGGTTAGCATCAACACTAGCATACCGTACTGGACTTTGTTTCACTAAGTCCCTGTGATCGACCCCTGGAATTTTCTTGCTTTTACTACGATTGACCCGTACACTGCGGGTTCGCATCCTTGTTTTAAGCTTAAGTCTAGGGTTATAAATTTAAAGCTTGCACACACCGTTTGGAGCGAACAAGTTTTTGGCGCCGTTGCCGGGGACTTGGTCTAGACCGAGCCGGTACGGTTTGCTTTCGGGGCGCTTGCCCCTGTTGCTACTAACTACTCTTTCTATGAGTTTTGTAGTTTTCAGGATTTCTGATGGCTATGTTTGATCCAGCCTGGATAGCAAGACAAAGTGCTAGGGCAGATCATTATGAATACTTGGAGGAGAAGTACTCCTTCTATTGGTTCAACAATGAATGGGAAAGAGAAGAGGCCATTCAACACGAACTTGCAATGTGGGATGAACTTAATGTCCCTAAAAAGACTTATGAGCAACCTCTTGAAGATTCTCTCGAATCTAGGTTGGAGAAGTTAATGAAGAAGGTGACGGAGCTCAAGGAAAGCACCCTATTGATAGCATGAATTATAGTCTATATTTTGGGGTTTGTTTGGACGTTTTATCTTTCATAATCTGCATGTTTGTATGTACATTATGTGATTTTACTACCATTTCATCTACCTTTGCGAGAATCGAGGTCTACACCTAGTTTCGTTGTAATTGCAGGTAATATGGTACGTTTTGCATCGAAAAGGAGCAAAAGGAGTCAAGAGTCATTTGGAGCTACATTGAGGAGCAAAAAGGAATCCTTCAGGAAGCATAGCCATGGATTAAAGATTTACTTTGGACCAGTTTTGAGAGATTCTACACTCAGTTATGATCACCTCGGTTGCCCAGAGATTCATCTCGACCGAGGCGATCCAGAGACACCGACTCGACCGAGGCGAACACCTAGGACGCGGCGAGAATATTTTATTCTTGGCTGAGATCTTTTAAAATTGGAAAGTGATCTTATATTTTTGGGCTGAGCTTCTAGAAGGAAGGAGATATGCAGAATCATATATTTTACCTATATTTATGGGATAATATCTTCTTAAGATTTATTATCTTTGGAGGTTTATTTTTCCTATAAAAAGGATTGGATTTTCCACAAATCCGATCATGCTTGGAGGCTGCATACACCGCATACGATCTCGATTACAGCAAAGAATACGCAGCAGCCGCATCATACTCCAATTTGGGAGAGAGTTGAAGAACCTTTTTGAAGGTTGAAGGAAGATTTGAAGACTATAGCTTTATAGCTTTTTGGAGGGTTTTGTAAGATTGTCTTCAATTCCTTTCCTTGATTGTCTTGTCTTGTTGGATTATTATCCAAGGAACGATTTTGTGTGATATTTGATTCAGTTATTGGAGTGTTTTCATTAAATTCTTCTTTGTTCAAATATTCACCTTCTTCCCATATATTTAATACTTTCATTATGATGATGAGTGGCTAATTTCCTTGTGTGATTCTAGGGTGATTGGCTGAAGGTTGTGGGAAAAACAATGATAGAATGATCTTAATCACAGTAGGACCCTGAAAGTTCGAGTCTTTAACCCTAACCCTAAGCATCTCGTTCAGTCGATGAACATCTCGGCCGGGGTGGAAACTGGCTGACCGAGGTGGCTTATCCGATCCTTAACTGAGAGTTAATGTGTTAGAGTTTGCCAAATCCTATTCTTATTATACCTTTCTGGTTCAAAGCAAGCTTAGGATGAGACTTACCCGGTAATTCCTTAGTTTGTATACCAACGATCATAAGTGTAGGTAATAAAGGCTTGTCCTTTATTGGGGTTTGAGTGTGCTTCCATCCCATCTTTGTGAGTTAGCCTGAGACTTACCCGGTAAAGGTTGATTCTATTCCCTTAGATGGTGTGTTAGTTTGAGGCAATAGTTCTTTATCTTAATTCCTTGAGACTTACCCGGTAATAGGAGTTACGGTTTGGGATTAGTGTGTAGTGAGACTTACCCGGTGATCTACTCCACTTTAGAAACACCTTCCCCATGCAAAAATCTCAGCTTTGTCCGCTTATCTATAGATCTTGAGTTGGAACCACAACTAGATGCTTTAATCCCTAGAATTGCATGTTTGCTTATTTGACATCTTATTCATCTTTGATTGTATACTTGCTCTTGTGGTTAGCATCAACACTAGCATACCGTACTGGACTTTGTTTCACTAAGTCCCTGTGATCGACCCCTGGAATTTTCTTGCTTTTACTACGATTGACCCGTACACTGCGGGTTCGCATCCTTGTTTTAAGCTTAAGTCTAGGGTTATAAATTTAAAGCTTGCACACACCGTTTGGAGCGAACAACAACATTGATGTACACCGAGCAATAGATCTTGGCCACGTGATATTCAAATGAAACTATATTTGCATAACTTTGACTACATTTGATATTAATGAACAATCAAGTGATCTATTATATGCATGTTGTGGTGATCTCGATTTAGGAATGATTTAGGGATTGATACATGTTGCTTGTATTCTTTCATCTTACCATCTAATTTCTAACCATCCAAAGATCCAAACCTTCTCCTTTCTTTTCATCTGGTTTCTTAATTGTTTTACTAACTAGTCGGACAACTTTTTTGATTGAGATCGAGCGATTGGTCCTACCAATCTTTGGGATTTCGCTCCGATTTCATCTGTGGATGTTTGTACACTTTCTTCTTGTTTCAAAACTGTGTTTTATCCTGGTCGACTAGACCCCAAGTGGTAGACCAAAGTCTTCTTTCGGTTTGTGGTTTCTTAACGTGTTCCTTACTATTTGTGTGTGTGTGTGTATATATATATATATATATTCCATTTACTTTATTTCTTCGTTTTGGTTTCATAATTAGTTCATCAAAGAGTGGTATCACCTTCCTTGTGTTCGATATTGGAACCCTCTACTACAACGGGTGTTGTAAGTATTTGCGAGTCCTGAGGTTCAGACTTTAATCCTCATCACATTGATGTCAAGGCTTTACGTAAATAGTCTGATCTATCCAAGCTTGATAAATTTACCGTGAAGCAAATAGTGTTGCGGATTGTTTAGCGAACTTTGTTTTTTAAATTTAACATTTGCTTTTAAGTATTATTAGATCCTCCTGAGAATATAGTGGATATTTTATGAGTAAAATGGTTATGTAGGTAGTTTATGTAAAAATGAGTATAAACTGGACAACTATGTTTATATGTAGGCAAATTAGACCCCTCCAATTTTGTCTAAAAGATTTATTATAAAAGAAATTAAAGATTCTCTCAATACTTCATCTTTCTCTCTCCTATTTAATTTTATTATTTTGCCTAATTGAAGAAACTAATTTATACCCATTAACCGTTAAACAACGAAATAATCGATAACCTTCTCTTTCAATCGTCGGTTGTGATATCCCCATCGTTTTTATCGGAAATAATACAATGCAATTCTTCTAGTTGTGCATTCTGCATCGATCGTTCCTAGATGCCGATTTGATCAAGAATTGTGTGAATCGATAAATCATCAAATAATGTGTACTTTTTCTTGCATATGTAGCAGTGCAACTAGTAATCGTCTAATCTGGATACTTTTTTTTCGAGAAATTCAGCGTTCTGTACGGGGTTTGTTGCCAACTACTTCAATGGTGTGTGGACTTTATAGATCTTGTATGCATAAGTGAATTCATTTGTAAACATAACGGTGACCCGATGTACATCTTCAAATCAGATTTTTTGCATTGAAACTGTCGAATTTGTGTTCCATGTAAGTAGAATATTTTATTGTGTTTTGAATTTTGTGTATGCTAATATGATTGTTTACATATATTTTTTTTTATTTTTACACAAATTTTTGTGTTTTTGTGTTCAACATATGGTTATGTAAGTCTACAACAATTTGAATATATGAGTGTTCGCTCTCAGACGTGTGTGTATGGTGAACGATATAGATTTAAATTTATAACCTAAAATATAAGCCTGAAACAATATGCGAACCCGCAGTGTACGGATCAATTGTAATAAGGGCAAATACTCCACGGTCGAACACAGGGACTATGGTGAAACCAAGATCGGTAATTCAGGTTGTCAATAAAAAACGAGCAACAAAGCAAAGGTATCAAAGATGATGTAATAATCAGGTAAAGAAAATGCGGATTCTTGAGATTAAAGCATCCAGTTGTGGTTCTGACTCAAGATCTCAAAAGATGACGTGGACAAAGCTGATGTTTGCAAAGGGAAGGTGTTTCTAAGGTGGGAATAGATCACCGGGTAAGTCTCACTACTCACTATCCCAAATCAAAGATCCTCTCACTGGGTAAGTCTCAAGGTACTTGTTCGCTTCAAACGGTGTGTGCAAGCTTTAAATTTATAACCCTAGACTTAAGCTTAAAACAAGGATGCGAACCCGCAGTGTACGGGTCAATCGTAGTAAAAGCAAGAAAATTCCAGGGGTCGATCACAGGGACTTGGTGAAACAAAGTCCAATACGGTGTGCTAATGTCAATGCTAACCACAAGAGCAATCAATACAATCAAAGATGAATAAGATGTCAAATAAAGCAAACATGCAATTCTAGGGATTAAAGCATCTAGTTGTGGTTCCAACTCAAGATCAATAGATAAGCGGACAAAGCTGAGATTTTTGCGTGGGGAAGGTGTTACTAAAGTGGAGTAGATCACCGGGTAAGTCTCACTACACACTAATCCTAAACCTTAACTCCTATTACCGGGTAAGTCTCAAGGAATCGAGATAAAGAACTATAACCTCAAACTAACACGCCATCTAAGGGAATAGAATCAACCTTTACCGGGTAAGTCTCAGGCTAACTCACAAAGATGGGATGGAAGCACACTCAAACCCCAATAAAGGACAAACCTTTATTACCTACACTTATGATCGTTGGTACACAAACTAAGGAATTACCGGGTAAGTCTCATCCTAAGCTTGCTTTGAACCAGAAAGGTGTAATAAGAATAGGTTTTGGCAAACTCTAACACTTAACTCTCAGTTTAGGATAGGATAAGTCACCTCGGTCAGAAGAATTCCACCCCGGCCGAGATGTTCATCAACCGAACGAGATGCTTAGGGTTAAGGTTAAAAACTCGAACTTTCAGGATCCTACTGGAATCTAAGATTATTCTATCATTGTTTTTCCCACAACCTTCAGCCAATCACCCTAGAATCACACAAGGAAATTAGCCACTCATCATCATTATGAAAGTATTAAATGTATGGGAAGAAGGTGAATATTTGAACAAAGAAGAATTTAATGAAAACACTTCAATAACTGAATCAAATATCACAACAAAAGCGTTCCTTGGATAGCAATCCAACAAGACAAGACAATCAATGAGGGAATTGAAGACAATCTTACAAAACCCTTCAAAAAGCTATAAAGCTATGATCTTCAATCTTCCTTCAACCTTCAAAAAGGTTCTTCAAATCTCTCCCAAATTGGAGTAGGCTGCGGCTGCTGCGTCGTATGCGAGATTGCTTGCGCTGATAGCGGGTTTGTATGCAGCCTCCTCAAATTGTGGAAATTCAACCCTTTTTATAGGAAAAATAAACCTCCAAAGATAATAAATCTTAAGAAGATATTATCCCATAAATATAGGTAAAATATATGATTCTGCATATCTCCTTCCTTCCAGAAGCTCAGCCCAAAAATATAAGATCACTTTCCAAATTTAAAAGATCTCTTCCAAGAATAAAATATTCTCGCCGCGTCCTAGGTATTCGCCTCGGTCGAGTCGGCGTCTCTGGATTGCCTCGGTCGAGGTGAACCTCTGGTCAACCGAGGTGACTCAGAATGTGGAATCTCTCGAATTTGCTCCAAAGTGAATCTTCAATCCATGGCTGTGCTTCCTGGATGTAGCTCCAAATGACTCTTGACTCCTTTTGCTCCTTTTTGATGCAAAACGTACCATATTACCTGCAATTACAACGAAACTAGGTGTAGACCTCGATTCTCGCAAAGGTAGATGAAATGGTAGTAAAATCACATAATGTACATACAAACATGCAGATTATGAAAGATAAAACGTCCAAACAAACCCTAAAATATAGACTATAATTCATGCTATCAAAATACCCCATACTTAGCCCTTGCTTGTCCCTAAGCAAGTTCCTCATATAGAAATCAAGATAGAATGGATTATAAGTCAATAAAATCAATGAAAAGTCCTTCAAAAATTATTTTATGGTGTGCAACTATCATAGATCACTCTAAGAGTGTACTTCCTGGAATTAAAAACTTAATATGCTCAAAACATTTTATAAATATAAGAAAGTTGTTCATCTTTGCATAAAATCATAGAATGCATAATAAATCATAATTATCAAAATTAATCATGTATAATCCAGTTTAAACCGCTAAGTCAATCATCAAGCTCAAGGTCTCAAGGGCTTCTCAAAAGAAAAGGTCAAGAAACGTGTAGGGTAGGGATGTATGTAAGGTAATGTGGTGCTAGAATCCGGGAAAAGGATGAACTTCACTTCCACTTTGACTTGCAACACCTTCCACCAATAAGCTTTGCTTATTTCACACTTTTTCTTTTTCTTTTACTTTTTTACTTTACTTTTTGGGATGCATGGACAGAGGTGCACAATAACCGAAGCCTAGGAAATCTGCAATCATCAATTTCTCGAGATGCATTAAACCCTTGATGCACATACCATGACCCGATAGGAATATCGCTCAATCCGACTTTGGCAAGACACAAACACCCGGCTATGTGAATGGTGCCGAGTTACTCATCTTCATGATTGACTTCCCCAAACCTAAAATTACTTTCTAGCACTTCCACTTCCAGCCACCTTCAACTTTAACTTGCTTTCACCACTTCGCTTGCTTCCAAATTCCCGGATAGGTAAAGGGAGGCAAAATGTATATGAGGGGCTAAGCATGATCAAGAAGAAGAAGAAGAAGAAGAGAATGAATTGCCTTGGTCTTTCCAAGAAGAATGTGAGAGAACTTAACCTGCGGTGTCAACCTTCAAATTCAACATAATTTGGATAAAAACAAAGTATTAAACATGCCAATAATTTCAAACAAAGCATTTAGCAACTTAAACATATTATAAAACCTTTCAAACACACAAAGAATTTAAAAACAGTAGGTAAACAAGGTCTTCACTGAGATCATATCCAGATAAGTAACACAAAAATCGTTTTCGAAAACTTTCTGTTACGCCACCTCGGTCGAGATGTTCTTGGTTCAACCGAGGTGAAACACCTCGTTTCGCCAGAACTGTCCCGGTCGAGGTCGAAAAAATTTTTTTTTAAAACCATTTTTTTTTTTTTGGTTTCGACGTTTTTCTCAATCAAATAACCTGTAAGTATGCATGCAATCTCAGATAAACATATAAATGCAGAATGAAGCATAAATATGAAAATATCCGATATAATACATCAAAAGTCAAATAATACATCGAATAGTCACGTAGTCAAATAAGTACATCAAATAATACCCCATACTTGAGACACACTGTCCCAGTGGGTATAATAAAAGTCTGAATAAAAGAGGACTCACCGGATAAAGAGCCGAACTGCATAAAAATATAATAAATAAAACCCTGCAGCTCCTCAGTAGTCTCGATCCGGAGGTGGTGGTGGAATGTAGGGGAACTGAGTAGGATCATAGGGATAGCCCATGACATGTTGGAACTGTAGCTGAGCCATCATGTGCTGATGATGCTGCCGCTCCTGCATCTCCCGGATATCCAATGAAAGTGCAGCGTAAGTGTCGATAACCTGATCCGTCAGGTCATCGATCCGTCGGTGTGCTGCTCTGTCCCTAACTCTCTGTCTCCTGCGCCTAGCGGGCCTGACTGGAGAAGTCTCAGCTGGCGCCGGCTCAGTGTCCTCCTCATCCTCATCTAAATCAATAATGGGAGGCGCGCTCGTCCCAACAGTATCTGTCCTTGTGTCCATCGGGACGCCGCCTCCTCTCTCATCAACAGTCTCGTCGTCGTCGTCCTCATCAGCCTCCTCAGCCTCCTCTGCAGCTGCAGCAACGGCAGCTGCTCCCTCTCTGTGATCCTCCATAAGCGGAGCCCATGCTGTCTGCCAGAAATGTGGGTCGTAGACAGAGAACTGTGCAGACCATCTGATGCCCTGAGGTGCAGTCCGCTCCCATGGCATGGCGACGTATGGTGTGGTCAGCCCACGGGGAACAAGGATCCGCCGTGTAATCATCTCCTGCAATCCCAGCGGCTTCGGAGCCGCCGCCAATGTGCACACGCTGAGGTCCATCCCATGGTAAGTGGCGATGTGGGTGACTAGACCTCCACAGCAAATATCCCCCTTCCCTTTGGCCTTGATCTTGTGCAGATCCTCTGCCAAGAGCAAGCCAAAGTCCGGGAAACCTCCTGTAACCATGCAGTAAAGCGAAAAGAGCTCCCCCTGTCTGATCTTCTGGGGCGTCTCAGTACGCGCCAGAAGCATCTCACTGAAGATCCGGTGGGCAAGTCTGAAGGCCGGGTGAAAGATGACTTTCTCCCTGGAATCTCCAGGGCGCCATCTGTCTGCATGTGTGGTAATGTGGGCTATCTGTCCCCAGAACTCCCTAGCTACTGATCGGGAGGGGAAGTCTACAGCGGTGGGGGCAGGAAAGCCAAAGATCTCTCTCCAGATCTCTAATGGAACTATGAAGTTCTGGCTCATCAGCCGGTACTTCACAGATCCGTCTGTGGGAAGGTAGGAGAAGGAGCTAACAAACTCGAGTGTCGGCTCTATGTAGGCTGGGGCTCGGATCTCAGTAAACTGATCCAGCCTGACTGTGGCAATCATCCTCCTAAGGTCAGCATCTAACCCTAGGCAGTCAAAAGCTGACACATCCAGAAATCGTGGTGCGATGACTGGACGTCCAGCTATCCTCTCGTAGTCTACCCGGCATCTCTCGTGGATAACCGGGCGGTAGGGACGGGATGAGGAAGGTGAAGGGGAAGGGGAGGATCTATCTCTCAGAGCTAAACGGCGATCGGAACTCATCTTCACAAACACACTGTCAGACTACCTCGGTTGCTGACAAGCCTCAGAAATCACCTCGGTCGAGATGCAGTTCGACCGGACCGAGGCGTAGCAGTTGCGATTCCAATTCTCAGATTTTCAGTTCTTTTCCCCCTAAAATCACTACAATTGCTTCCTAAGGGGTACTTATGGATTTCCTCAGCAAAATCAAGGGCAACCAAAGCCCAATAAGCAGTAAACAAGCGAGTTAGGGTTTTCGAACCTTTTGCACCTCGTTTCGGTCGAAACACTCAGATTTCTTGCAGATCCGTAGTTGCAATCGATCCTTCTACCCTTTAATTGCAATTTGGAAGGAGAAATCGTCGAAAACGAGCGAGAAATGGAGGAGCGAGGTGCCTCTGTGCGCCGCGGTCGAAGTGGGTGAAAGTGAAAAGTAAAAAAATTTTTTCTTCTTTTTATACTGTCACGAGATCTGCTGTCACCTCGGTCGAGATGGTCTCGACTGGACCGAGGTGGTACGGATCGAGGCGGTTCTGCAGAAACCCTAGTCGCCTCGGTTGCTTCAAGAATCAACTCGGTCGAGGTGTTCTGACAGTGATCGAGGTGCCTCTTTCTTCTCAGAATCTCGAACTTCTGTCCATCAAGATGTGCTCCTTCCTTGCTGTCTGTCCAGAATGCCAAAAACAAAGCAAAGCAAAGCAAAAACAAAAACTATCTAAGCTAGATTAGAAAACGGGAAAGAAGAGCAATACCTTGGGTTGCCTCCCAAGAAGCGCTTGATTTAAGGTCGCTAGCTGGACCATAATGCGTCTCAAACGAGGTAGGAGGTTTCCTTACCCCATACTTCACCTCCATCGTGGGGTGAAGTAAGTAGTTCCATCAAATGCTCCAAGATGTGCAAGTGCTCATCGGGGAATGAATCGTCTATGGGTGGGCTATCCGTCTCGCGGGAGGATTCCGGTAGCCGGCTGAGGTGATCCGCAACTGAATTCTCGGATCCCTTCTTATCGCGGATCTCTAGGTCAAACTCTTGAAGCAAGAGAATCCATCGAATAAGGCGCGGCTTTGCATCTTTCTTAGCCAACAAGTAACGAATGGCTGCATGGTCGGTGTAGACAATGACTTTCGCCCCTACTAGATAGGAACGAAACTTCTCGAAGGCATATACAACCGCCAATAATTCTTTCTCGGTGGTAGCGTAGTTGCGTTGTGCTTCATCTAGCGTCTTGCTAGCATAATAAATGGCGGTGGTCCGTCCATCTTTCTTCTGTCCGAGCACCGCTCCTACGGCTACATCGCTAGCGTCACACATGACTTCAAAGGGCAAGGTCCAATCAGGAGGTTGGATAATGGGAGCGGAGATCAACGCTTCCTTAATCCTGTAAAAAGCATCAAGACACTCCTGCGAAAACTCAAAAACAACATCTTTATTCAAGAGGTTAGTTAGAGGTTTAGAAATCTTGGAGAAGTCCTTGATGAATCTCCTGTAGAAACCTGCATGCCCGAGAAAACTCCTCACACCTTTAACCGAACAAGGAGGAGGGAGTTTCTCAATAGTCTCGATCTTAGCTCGATCGACTTCAATACCTCGATTAGAAACGAGGTGTCCTAGTACAATGCCTTCGTTAACCATAAAATGACACTTCTCCCAATTCAAAACAAGGTTAGTGTCTTCACATCTTTTAAGCACTAGAGAAAGGTTAGATAGGCAATCATCAAAAGAGGAACCATATACAGAAAAATCATCCATAAATACCTCCATGATCTCCTCTATGTACTCGGAAAAGATAGCCATCATGCATCGCTGGAAGGTAGCTGGTGCATTGCACAATCCAAATGGCATCCTCCGATAGGCAAACGTCCCCCATGGACAAGTGAAAGTGGTCTTCTCCTGATCATCCGGATGGATAGGAATCTGGAAGAATCCACTATAGCCGTCCAAGTAGCAAAAGTGTGAATGCTGGGCCAACCGTTCGAGCATTTGATCAATGAAGGGAAGCGGAAAATGATCCTTCCGAGTAGCCGTGTTCAGCTTCCTATAGTCGATGCAAACTCTCCAGCCCGTAACGGTCCTTGTTGGGATCAACTCGTTGTTCTTATTCGTCACAACGGTCATCCCTCCTTTCTTCGGAACGACATGCACCGGGCTAACCCACTTGCTGTCCGAGATAGGATAAATAATACCTGCATCCAACAACTTAAGAACTTCCTTCTTCACAACCTCTTTCATGATCGGATTTAACCGTCTTTGAGGTTCTCGTGAAGTCTTATGATTATCCTCCATTAGAATTCTATGCATGCAGAAAGAAGGTTTAATGCCAATAAGATCATCCGTGGTGTAGCCTATGGCTTTTCGATGCTTTCTCAGGACATGCATTAGCTTAGTTAATTCAGAATCGGAAAGGGAAGCACTAGCAATAACGGGATAAGTAGAATCCGGCCCAAGAAAGATATACCTCAAGTGACTAGGGAGTTGTTTAAGCTCTACTACTGGGGGTGCTTTTTGGGAGGGATCTTTGCTTCCTCTTTCCAGTGGAGTGGTGTCAGAAACTGGACTAAACGCAGTCTCAGTTTGAATCGTCTCGCTGTCGACCTCGGTCGAGGCGCAAAGGCGTTGACCGAGGTGTTCTTCAGACGCCTCGCTCTGTCCAGAAGGTGCCTCGGTCGAGGTACTGCTACTGGATCCGAGGCTGAAAATCTTCGTCTCCTGGACTAGCTTCTCAGTTTTAGCTCCTGGATCCTCTTCCAGTGCCTTCAAGTTCCGTATATCTGCATCACAAGAAGCATCTATACCTTCCTCCATTAAACCGAAGCTAATAACTCTTTCGAGTGGATCGTTAATAAGGATAGAGCTCACCAATTCTCTTGATTCTTCTTCATCGTAGATGTTGAAGATATCATCAGTTAGTTGCTCCCCTTTCATGGCTGCAAGTAGTGCGAACTCCACCTCATCGCCACCAACGTTGAATTTCAACTTGGCGTTCTTGCAATCCACATTGCAACCCGAAGTTGCTAGAAATGGCCTCCCGAGAATGATGGGAACAGGATAATCTGCGGGAATGTCAAGTACGACAAAATCTATAGGTAGATAGAAGTTACCTAACTTGACCGGAACGTCCTCCAAAATGCCCACGGGATGGGTGATGGAGCGATCCGCCATGTAGAGTCGGAACTTGACCGGCTTGGGCTCTCCAAGACCGATCTTAGTGCATAGCTCCAGCGGGATGATGCTCACGCTGGCTCCTAGATCGCAAAGGGCTTCACAAGTGACATCCCCAACTTGAATGGGAATGCAAAACGAGCCGGGATCTCTCAATTTAGGTGGCATCTTCTCCTTCATGATCTTTATGAGTTCCGAAGACTTAGATGTCATCCTAACTTCACCAACATCCTCCAGCTTCCTCTTCCTTGATAAGATTTGTTTTAAGAATTTCCCATAGGCGGGCATACCTAGAATAGCATCAAGGAAAGGAATGTTAATATGTAGCTTATTCATCAAGTCAAGGAGCTTACCAAAGTGCTTGTCAAGATGTGCTCTGGCTCTGGACTGGGGGAATGGAAGTGGTGGTTTATATGCAGGAGGTGGAACATAAGCTTCTGTCGTTCCTCCTGCTTTCTGTTGCGCCGCCTCGGTTGGCATCTCGGTCGAGGTGTTCTTCGACTGGATCTGGACTGAGGTGGTCTGCGTCGAGCGAGGTACTGGATCGGCAGTTTTGAGTCCATTCCTCGTCGTTATGGCCATGCACTGGCCCTTAGGGTTAGTTTCCGTCTTTGCTGGAAGCTTCCCTGGATCTCTTGGCGCTTCATTCGCCCTATTAGCAAGTTGTTGTTCGAAGGACTTTTGGGCCCTCGAAAATGAAGTCATAGAATTCTCCATAGCACTAAGCTTGATCAAGATTGCCTCCAAGACTGCGTCCTTCTTTTCCGGCTGAGACGAACTTGATCCTTGCCCTTGGCTCTTCAATGGAGTAGAAGAAGAAGAAGGAGAAGAGAGGAAAGGGTTAGAGGAATCATTAGAGTTGGAGTTTGAATGATTGTTACCGTTGTTTTGGTTATTCGCCCTCCAATTGTTGCTATTGGATCCTCTATTGTTGTTGTAGTTGTTGTTTCGGGGTCCGTTGTTGTTGTTACGGTACCCATTGTTGTTGTTGTTGTTGTTGTTGTTCCTTTGCCCTTGCTCTTCCTTCTTAGTTTGAGCCATCAATAGCTCCTTCAATTGCTTCACGTCGTTCTTCAAGGACGTGAGTTGGTTGTTGTTGGGTTGAGTCTCTTGAAAGTTGACTCTTTTAACTCCACCTTCAGCTCCTTGGTGGGTATACTTCTCCATATGTAAGGCTTGCTTCTCAATGAAGTCCCAAGCCTCGTCAACCGCCATATCCATGAATGTACCGGCGGAGAGTAGTTGGAGATTGAACTGGGTGTTTCCGTCCAGCCCTTTGAAGTAGATCTCCAACAACTCGATCTTTGGAATCCCATGATGTGGGCAATCCAAAAGGATATCCTTGAACCGCTCCCAAGACTTGGACAAGCTCTCCTTGTCCTTCATGATGAAAGCATTGATCTTTCCCCTCATTTCAGCGGTCTTTGAAGGTGGAAAGAATTTGGTTAGGAATTCCGTAGTCATCTCCTCCCATGTGCTAATTTTTCCTGGAGGAAGAGATTGATACCAAGTAAGAGCTCTATCTTTTAAAGAAAAGTAAAAAGGTCTTAGCTTGTAGTTGTTATTTTCAATTCTAGAAGGTCGCAAGGTCTCCATCAAGATCTCGTAGTTTTGAAGATGTTGATGCGGTGACTCCTTCTCTAGCCCTCCGAATTGACATTGGCGAATCATGACTAGAACTTGCGGTCGAAGTTCGTAGTCGTGATCCGCTGGATCTCCTAGGTTCACCCCTGGACGCCTCAGCTGCTGATTAGGGTCCATCCTTTGACCTAGGGTTTGCGGGATTTCTGCAAGAAGAACACCTCGGACTGGTATCCGAGGTTGATGTACATCGACCGGGGCGTCAGGTGCTGGAATCTGCCTCGGTCGAGGATCAACTACTGGATCCTGCATCGGTCGAGGTAGAATCTAGTTCCGAATTGCTGCAATCTCAGCTTCGATTGCTGCAGTCCTGGCCTGATTCTCTTCTTTCTCTTGCCTTAGCTCTTCTTTACTGAGACGTAGCAGCTCCTGCGTCTCTCTCAACTGGGCCGCGAGATCGTGATCGTCTTGTTGGGCCATCTTCGCTTCTCTTAAGCGTCTCTTGTATGTCTTTTCTGGTTCGGGATCGTAAGGAACGATTTCCTTCCCAGTGCGGGTTCTTCGCATATACCTAAGAAAGAACCTGCGAAAGTCACTCAAGTAGAGTGGTTAGACAAAAAGGGGGCAAATGCCCCAAGAGCAAACCGTACCGGCTCGGTCTAGACCAAGTCCCCGGCAACGGCGCCAAAAACTTGTTCGCTCCAAACGGTGTGTGCAAGCTTTAAATTTATAACCCTAGACTTAAGCTTAAAACAAGGATGCGAACCCGCAGTGTACGGGTCAATCGTAGTAAAAGCAAGAAAATTCCAGGGGTCGATCACAGGGACTTGGTGAAACAAAGTCCAATACGGTGTGCTAATGTCAATGCTAACCACAAGAGCAATCAATACAATCAAAGATGAATAAGATGTCAAATAAAGCAAACATGCAATTCTAGGGATTAAAGCATCTAGTTGTGGTTCCAACTCAAGATCTATAGATAAGCGGACAAAGCTGAGATTTTTGCGTGGGGAAGGTGTTTCTAAAGTGGAGTAGATCACCGGGTAAGTCTCACTACACACTAATCCTAAACCGTAACTCCTATTACCGGGTAAGTCTCAAGAAATCAAGATAAAGAACTATAACCTCAAACTAACACACCATCTAAGGGAATAGAATCAACCTTTACCGGGTAAGTCTCAGGCTAACTCACAAAGATGGGATGGAAGCACACTCAAACCCCAATAAAGGACAAACCTTTATTACCTACACTTATGATCGTTGGTACACAAACTAAGGAATTACCGGGTAAGTCTCATCCTAAGCTTGCTTTGAACCAGGAAGGTGTAATAAGAATAGGATTTGGCAAACTCTAACACTTAACTCTCAGTTAAGGATCAGATAAGTCACCTCGGTCAGAAGAATTCCACCCCGGCCGAGATGTTCATCAACCGAACGAGATGCTTAGGGTTAAGGTTAAAGACTCGAACTTTCAGGATCCTACTGGAATCTAAGATTATTCCATCACTGTTTTTCCCACAACCTTCAGCCAATCACCCTAGAATCACACAAGGAAATTAGCCACTCATCATCATTATGAAAGTATTAAATATATGGGAAGAAGGTGAATATTTGAACAAAGAAGAATTTAATGAAAAGACTTCAATAACTGAATCAAATATCACAACAAAAGCGTTCCTTGGATAGCAATCCAACAAGACAAGACAATCAATGAGGGAATTGAAGACAATCTTACAAAACCCTTCAAAAAGCTATAAAAGGCTATGATCTTCAACCTTCCTTCAACCTTCAAAAAGGTTCTTCGAAAACTCCCAAATTGGAGTATGCTGCGGCTGCTGCGTTGTATGCGAGATTTCCAGCTGTAAGCGGATGTCGGAATTATGGGAAATCCAACCCTTTTTATAGGAAAAATAAACCTCCAAAGATAATAAATCTTAAGAAGATATTATCCCATAAATATAGGTAAAATATATGATTCTGCATATCTCCTTCCTTCCAGAAGCTCAGCCCAAAAATATAAGATCACTTTCCAAATTTAAAAGATCTCTTCCAAGAATAAAATATTCTCGCCGCGTCCTAGGTATTCGCCTCGGTCGAGTCGGCGTCTCTGGATTGCCTCGGTCGAGGTGAACCTCTGGTCAACCGAGGTGACTCAGAATGTGGAATCTCTCGAATTTGCTCCAAAGTGAATCTTCAATCCATGGCTATGCTTCCTGGATGTAGCTCCAAATGACTCTTGACTCCTTTTGCTCCTTTTCGATGCAAAACGTACCATATTACCTGCAATTACAACGAAACTAGGTGTAGACCTCGATTCTCGCAAAGGTAGATGAAATGGTAGTAAAATCACATAATGTACATACAAACATGCAGATTATGAAAGATAAAACGTCCAAACAAACCCCAAAATATAGACTATAATTCATGCTATCAAAATACCCCATACTTAGCCCTTGCTTGTCCCTAAGCAAGTTCCTCATATAGAAATCAAGATAGAATGGATTATAAGTCAAGAAAATCAATGAAAAGTCCTTCAAAAATATTTTTATGGTGTGCAATTATCATAGATCACTCTAAGAGAGTACTTCCTGGAAATTAAAAACTCAATATGATCAAAACATTTTATAAATATAGGAAAGTTGTTCATCTTTGCATAAAATCATAGAATGCATAATAAATCATAATTATCAAAATTAATCATGTATAATCCGATTTAAACCGCTAAGTCAATCATCAAGCTCAAGGTCTCAAGGGCTTCTCAAAAGAAAAGGTCAAGAAACGTGTAGGGTAGGGATGTATGTAAGGTAATGTGGTGCTAGAATCCGGGAAAAGGATGAACTTCACTTCCACTTTGACTTGCAACACCTTCCACCAATAAGCTTTGCTTATTTCACACTTTTTCTTTTTCTTTTACTTTTTTACTTTACTTTTTGGGATGCATGGACAGAGGTGCACAATAACCGAAGCCTAGGAAATCTGCAATCATCAATTTCTCGAGATGCATCAAACCCTTGATGCACATACCATGACCCGATAGGAATATCGCTCAATCCGACTTTGGCAAGACACAAACACCCGGCTATGTGAATGGTGCCGAGTTACTCATCTTCATGATTGACTTCCCCAAACCTAAAATTACTTTCTAGCACTTTCACTTCCAGCCATCTTCAACTTTAACTTGCTTTCACCACTTCGCTTGCTTCCAAATTCCCGGATAGGTAAAAGGGAGGCAAAATGTATATGAGGGGCTAAGCATGATCAAGAAGAAGAAGAAGAAGAAGAATGAATTGCCTTGGTCTTTCCAAGAAGAACGTGAGAGAACTTATGCTGCGGTGTCAACCTTCAAATTCAACATAATTTGGATAAAAACAAGGTATTAAACATGCCAATAATTTCAAACAAAGCATTTAGCAACTTAAACATATCATAAAACATTTCAAACACATAAAGAATTTAAATCCAGTCTGTAAACAAGATCTTCACTGAGATCATATCCAGATAAGTAACACAAAAATCGTTTTCGAAAACTCTCAGTTAACCCACCTCGGTCGAGATGTTCTTGGGTCAACCGAGGTGAAACACCTCGTTTTGCCAGAACTGTCCCGGTCGAGGTCAAAAAAATTTTTTTAAAAACCAATTTTTTTTTCGGTTTCGACGTTTTTCTCAATCAAATAATCTGTAGGTATGCATGTAGTATCAGATATGGATGCAAAAGTGAAGCATAAATATCCGGTCAAATAGAGTCATGCATCACATAAGTGTCAAATACCTCAATAAACACCCCATACTTAGGACACACTGTCCCAGTGGGTCAAAATAGGTCTAAGGACAGGATACTCACCGAACATAGCTAAACTGCATGAAGAAGTAAGAAACAGCTCCCAGATAAGACCATCTCGGTTGGCGAAGCACATCTCGGTCGAGGTGTTCTGACAGTACCCGAGATGTATTTCAGTAAAGCTCGTTTCCTCAACTTCTCGAAATTTTGTTCTTTCAGTGTAGCTCCTGAACTGTGATCCTTCCTTTTGGAATACCTGGTTGTTGTCTAGAGGAAAACAAAAACAAAGCAACTATCTAAACTAAACTAGAAAAGGGAGAAGAAAACAATACCTTGGGTTGCCTCCCAAGAAGCGCTTGGTTTAAGGTCGCTAGCTGGACCCTTCTCCATAGATTTACTCAATGTACCTTGAACACTTTGGAGTGCTCATCACATCCATCATAAAACTCTTCCAAAAAGGTTCCGGTTCCTAATTTCACCGGCAAATGGTAGGATTTCCTACGTACAAGCTTGTACGATTTGGTTCTCACCGGAATCCTACCGGTCTTCCTCTTTGTCCATGGGACATAACTCAGTCTTTCATCCCATCCTTTCCTTGATCGAGAAAACAGCTTCTCGAGAATTCTAGTAGCTTCCCCTTCTATAGCTTGGGGATGGTACAAGGTCCTTAGCATGCGAGGGACCCCATACTTGAACAAAAGACACTTCATCGCCTTAACGGTGAAGTGCTTGCAAACTCCACTCCTTATAATCCAAGGAGTATCTTCTTCCAACGGTTTCAAGGGAGGTTTCATCTTGATCTTAGGAGGTTCTTTCGGAAGAGACCTCCAACTCTCCGGTGCATTCCTGAAAAATTCAGAAATATTAATAGGGAATTCAAATGAAGTAGGAGAATGTACCTTGCAAAGTTCTCCAAAGCTTGAGACAAGTTTCGTGTTGGGTTGATAATCCACCCACGAAATCTCTCTCAGTTCTGCTGGTCTTTCTTCCACCTTGACCACAATCTCAGTAATTTGGCCAAGGTTCTCTGCATCTTCCACTTCTGGTTTTGCAGATTCTTCTTCCATCTCGGTCGAGATCTCTTCCACCTCGGCCGAGGTCTCAACAGTCGGATCGAGATCCTCCACATCCTCCTCTTCCACAAAAACTTCAGGAGAAGCTTCCGGTCCGACCAGAGGAATGCTTGGAAAGTGTAACACTTCCTTATGCTCCTCTTCCGGCTTAGCATAGGATATGGTGCTTTCCTTGAGCTCCTCCACCTTCTTCATCAACTTCTCCAATCTTGATTCGAGAGAGTCTTCAAAAGGTTGCTCATAAATGTTTTTAGGGACATTCTTCTCATCCCATATCGCAAGTTCATGTTGAATGGCCTCTTCTCTTTCCCATTCATTGTTGAACCAATAGAAGGAGTACTTCTCCTCCAAGTATTCATAATGGTCCGCCCTAGCACTTTGTCTTGCTATCCAGGCTGGATCAAATATAGTCATCAGAAATCCTAAAAACTACAAAACTCATAGAAAGAGTAGTTAGTAGCAACAGGGGTAATAGCCCCAAGAGCAAACCGTACCGGCTCGGTCTAGACCAAGTCCCCGGCAACGGCGCCAAAAACTTGTTCGCTCCAAACGGTGTGTGCAAGCTTTAAATTTATAACCCTAGACTTAAGCTTAAAACAAGGATGCGAACCCGCAGTGTACGGGTCAATCGTAGTAAAAGCAAGAAAATTCCAGGGGTCGATCACAGGGACTTGGTGAAACAAAGTCCAATACGGTGTGCTAATGTCAATGCTAACCACAAGAGCAATCAATACAATCAAAGATGAATAAGATGTCAAATAAAGCAAACATGCAATTCTAGGGATTAAAGCATCTAGTTGTGGTTCCAACTCAAGATCAATAGATAAGCGGACAAAGCTGAGATTTTTGCGTGGGGAAGGTGTTACTAAAGTGGAGTAGATCACCGGGTAAGTCTCACTACACACTAATCCTAAACCTTAACTCCTATTACCGGGTAAGTCTCAAGGAATCGAGATAAAGAACTATAACCTCAAACTAACACGCCATCTAAGGGAATAGAATCAACCTTTACCGGGTAAGTCTCAGGCTAACTCACAAAGATGGGATGGAAGCACACTCAAACCCCAATAAAGGACAAACCTTTATTACCTACACTTATGATCGTTGGTACACAAACTAAGGAATTACCGGGTAAGTCTCATCCTAAGCTTGCTTTGAACCAGAAAGGTGTAATAAGAATAGGTTTTGGCAAACTCTAACACTTAACTCTCAGTTTAGGATAGGATAAGTCACCTCGGTCAGAAGAATTCCACCCCGGCCGAGATGTTCATCAACCGAACGAGATGCTTAGGGTTAAGGTTAAAAACTCGAACTTTCAGGATCCTACTGGAATCTAAGATTATTCTATCATTGTTTTTCCCACAACCTTCAGCCAATCACCCTAGAATCACACAAGGAAATTAGCCACTCATCATCATTATGAAAGTATTAAATGTATGGGAAGAAGGTGAATATTTGAACAAAGAAGAATTTAATGAAAACACTTCAATAACTGAATCAAATATCACAACAAAAGCGTTCCTTGGATAGCAATCCAACAAGACAAGACAATCAATGAGGGAATTGAAGACAATCTTACAAAACCCTTCAAAAAGCTATAAAGCTATGATCTTCAATCTTCCTTCAACCTTCAAAAAGGTTCTTCAAATCTCTCCCAAATTGGAGTAGGCTGCGGCTGCTGCGTCATATGCGAGATTGCTTGCGCTGATAGCGGGTTTGTATGCAGCCTCCTCAAATTGTGGAAATTCAACCCTTTTTATAGGAAAAATAAACCTCCAAAGATAATAAATCTTAAGAAGATATTATCCCATAAATATAGGTAAAATATATGATTCTGCATATCTCCTTCCTTCCAGAAGCTCAGCCCAAAAATATAAGATCACTTTCCAAATTTAAAAGATCTCTTCCAAGAATAAAATATTCTCGCCGCGTCCTAGGTATTCGCCTCGGTCGAGTCGGCGTCTCTGGATTGCCTCGGTCGAGGTGAACCTCTGGTCAACCGAGGTGACTCAGAATGTGGAATCTCTCGAATTTGCTCCAAAGTGAATCTTCAATCCATGGCTGTGCTTCCTGGATGTAGCTCCAAATGACTCTTGACTCCTTTTGCTCCTTTTTGATGCAAAACGTACCATATTACCTGCAATTACACCGAAACTAGGTGTAGACCTCGATTCTCGCAAAGGTAGATGAAATGGTAGTAAAATCACATAATGTACATACAAACATGCAGATTATGAAAGATAAAACGTCCAAACAAACCCTAAAATATAGACTATAATTCATGCTATCAGTACTAAGGCAATGAACTATAATTTCAAACCAACACACCACCCAAGGGGATAAAATCAACCTTTACCTGGTAGGTCTCAGGCTAACTCTCAAAGATGGGATGAAGGCACACTCAAACCCTAATAAAAGGATAAACCTTTATTACCTAACACTCATGATTTTGGGTATACAAATAAAGGAATCACCGGGTAAGTCTCATCCTAGGCTTGCGTTGAACCACGAAAGGTATAACAAAGATAGGATTTGGCAACTGAAACCTCAACTCAGATAAGGATCAAGAAACCTCGCTCAGTTCATATTCCATCTCGGTCGAGATGTTCTACGACTGACCGAGGAATTCGTCGATTAAGGTAAAGGTTTGAGCTTTCAGCCACTAGGGTAAAGGCTCATTCTTTCATCGTCTTTCCCACAACTTTCAGACAATCACCCTAGAATCGCATAAAGAACTTAGCCAACAATCATCATGATAACATTAATCAAATATATAAGAAAGGAATCTATATTCAAACAAGAAAACCTTAACACAAAGGTCTCAATGATGCAATCAAACAATCAAACAAACAATCAAACTACGTTCCTCAATCACAACCAGAAAGGCAACAAATCAAACAAACTAAGAAAATCTAATAACTTCCTTCAAAGCCTTCAAAGCCAACTTCCTTCCTTGGATCTTCCAAACTCTCTAACTTCCTTCAACTTTTAGATTTTAGACATGCCTCATATCCAGAAAATACATCCTATTATATAGGAGAATCACTTGCCAAAAATAAAAGATCTCAGCCAATAATAAAAGATCTCGTGGGTTGTGGGCCATTCGCTTCGGTCCAGCCTATCACCAAGATCACCTCGGTCGAGGTGATACTCTAGCCACCCGAGGTGAATCTCAGCTACGTGTAAATCTCTCTAATCTGGTCCAAAATTAATCTTCAGTCCAATTTCCATGGTTCCTAAGTCTTTCTTGTAGCTCCATATTGTTCCAAAACGTGCTATTTTCCTTACAATCACAATGAAACTATGTGTTGACCTCGATTCTTGCAAAGGTAAACAAAACAACAATAATAATCAAATAATATACATCCATACATGTAGATTTATGAAGATAAAATGTCTAAACCAATCCCAAAAACATAGACTATAATACATGCTATCAATGAGCAATTGATGTCAGTAGTGTTTAATATGTATATGTTATATTGGAGTTATGTTGGATATCTAATTTATGTACATATATGTGTAGCGGGGTGTTTACCTTCCACTAAGTTTGTATGGTTTGAGTGCAACACATGTGTATAATATAATATGTACATAAAAACGTTAGTCTGATTTCTTGTGTACTTCTTGATTGTCGTACATATGTATCTACAATATGTAAACCTATCTTTAGCTACTGTATTCTATGTGTTTATGCGTCAATTTAATATTAGTTAATGTAACTGATAGTTTATGTTTTGTGTACCAGAAACTCAAAGAAGACGACAGTTGTAGACAAGTGTTGAAGATACCCGTTGAAGACAAAAGATGAAGATGCAAGTTGAAGACGACGGTTCTAGCAGAAGTCCGAAGACGGCTTGGTTTCCACTGTTTCTCTGTCTTCTCTGATAGCGAACACTTTTTGATTTTGAAATTTCAGCAATCAATGGATACAAAAGCACTCAAAGTAGATACAGAATTCTCAAATATTCAGTTATCAAAAAAATGAATGGTTTTTTTGGTAGTTTAATATATTATTTTTTAATTAACTATCCTTAAGTGCCTAATTAATATCAGCCTTAATCATTTTATTTATCTTTATTTTTAATTGGAAAATTTTAGGGGTCTAGTTTGCCTACATGATACAAAAAATGCCTTACTAAACCAATTCACTCATATTTTAACTATTGATGTAATGAGTCGGACGGGGTATCATCCGTTTGGTGACTACTTAGCCTTTCTTTTTTATACATATAATAAGCGTGACGAGATGCACGGAGTGTACTGGACCTTATTCCACCAAACAATATCCAAAAAAGGAAAGTATATAAATTACCGTTTGACTTTGAAATCTTCAATGTGACTTTATATATTCCATAATGACTTGGTGAACAAATAAGGAATGATATTATTTACATCTTTAAATGAATGGTACAATGGAAAAAACGCTTGTCTACACGATATTTCTCCAGCTCATTTTATCTCTAACATTTATAATCTCTATATCATGTGAATACTTATAGTCGAAGAAAATATTAAGAAAGACAGAACAAATAATCTCGAAAAACTAGAGGTAGAAATGGAATCGTTGAGACAATTTGCTGTCACTTTGAGTCTAAAGCCTCTAGACATACAAATTCGTATAAATTATTTCTTTGTTTACTTGTATTCATTGTTGAGTATTGAAAGCAAGTTAATTGTAATTGACATGTATGCATCGATCCTTCAAGAAGAACTTAGCAAGAGAATCTCCGACATGGAAGTTCAACAACAAAGAGAAGCGATAAATGATGGTAAGTCTTTATATAGAGTCTATACATAAATTTGAGTATGTTAATTTAACATATTCCCATACATAACCATGTATTTGTGTATATATATATATATATATATATATATATATATATATATATATATATATATATATATTTTCCGATCAATTTTGTTATTCCGCAGGCATCAAAGCCTTAAGAGAGGCAAACTTACTCTTAAGAAGGTATGGAGAATCAAGATCTAGTCAAATTGCTGGTATATACAGAAGATACTTTTATCGAAGTGATTTCAGTTCCAACTATGCTCCTCGTCCTGCAAACCCTAACCCACAACAACACATCCAAAGACAACAAAGAAGAGTGTGGACAGAAGAGTTAAAACTCAAATTCAAAAATGTTGTTGAAATGCTCGGAGGGTCTAAATGTAACTCTCGATCTTGATACTTTAATTCCGCATCTACTAACTCTCGAACTTGGTATTTAATGTTTTTACGTTTTTATGTAGTGGCTACCGGAACACAAATTTGGACGGTGATGCATGCTGATGATGCTAGTTTGACTATTCATCAAGTTCGAAGTTATCTGCAGGTGAGTTGATCAATTACACTACACATTCATTGTTTGGTTATATTATCTAGAGTTGTTCGACTATATCTAAGAGGGAATTATGCACACGACGATGAAATTCACAAATGCATTGCGCATTCGGAACATTTATCAGTTACGGTTACAAGTTCCGAAATCATTGAAAAAAATTCTAACAACTGAGTTTCAATGTCAGATTTGTTTTTTTTGGGTTAGAATTCACAAATAAAATCAACACGGATCAGGAATCCGTAACCGACACGGTTCTGGGTTCCCGATCCGTGATGATATTCTTCACTTTTTTTGGGCTAGAATTCACAAAAAATCATCAGAGATCTGAAACCCGTAACCGTGACGGTTACAAATTTGGGATCTGTTGTGAATTTGTGATTTCCATCGCCGTTAGTTTAAGATTTCCGTAAAGTAACTTATCTTCTTTTTTTCTTTGACATGTGTAGCGTTATCGCGAAGGAGAAGAAAGAGATTGAGACAAAAAATCAATATTGAGTTTCATGACTCAATATTATTGATTTTTCAGCCTCCGGAAGAGAAATAAAGTTTAGATCTATTTTGAAGTTCATCTCAAGAATTTTGGTTTATGTTAAAGTTTCTCTAATTTCTATCATCTTGTTTCCTAAAATTCTATCATTTGATCCAATCTAAATGTTGCTCCGTTGAATTTCCTATGCTAAAGTTGAGAGATTTCGTAATAAAACTTAATACTTGTTTTTTAATCAACAACATAAAAATAAAATGAAACCTCCCCATGAAAACCATCACCACAAAGAAACAATGCACTTAACGCGCTGAACAAATTCCTCACAAATTATCCCAAACCCATCCCTAAAAGTAAGGAAGCAAATCGCCGCAAATGAAAAAAATCTGGGTTCAATCCCGTCAAAAGATCTTCAAGTATGGAAATTTTTGCTAGGCTGATTTTCAAGGAGATCGTTCTAGGAAATGTAATAGAAAATTTTCGGTAAAAAAAGATAGGGATTGAAAATTTCTTCCACAAAAAAGAGATAAAGTAATGTATTCAATGATTACAAGATCGAGATCTCCCGCCTTCCCAAAGCTTGATGTGCTGACATGCGGCATTTACGGAAGGGAGGAGTATGCCTGCTCGGGTGGTGGCGGTGGCTTTTGTTGGGGATGTCAGAGGGTTGGTGGTGGGTTGATAGCCTCACAATTACTTTCGGCACTATGGAAAAAAAATCTGGGTTCAATCCCGTCAAAAGATCTTCAAGTATGAAAATTTTTGCTAGGCTGATTTTCAAGGAGATTGTTCTAGGAAATGTAATAGAAAATTTTCGGTAAAAAAAGATAGGGATTGAAAATTTCTTCCACAAAAAAGAGATAAAGTAATGTATTCAATGATTACAAGATCGAGATCTCCCGCCTTCCCAAAGCTTGATGTGCTGACATGCGGCATTTACGGAAGGGAGGAGTATGCCTGCTCGGGTGGTGACGGTGGCTTTTGTTGGGGATGTCAAAGGGTTGGTGGTGGGTTGATAGCCTCACAATTACTTTCGGCACTATGGTTACGGTAATCGGCCATCTGGAGGTCTCACTCGTTAGTTTTCTCAATATTGCTCACTCATCTACCTCATCTCCACCAATCTCTTGGCACTTTTTGGATTTGCTCTCCATAGGATTCAAACTCAGACCAATAAGAACTTGTATGAAACAAGCTACTAGTTGAGCTACTCAACTCATCTGAAACATGTGCACTCTCTAATGTATATATTTGTTTGTCAACAGGGGCCACAGCTCACCCCAGACCCTCCTTAGCTACGCCACTGGTGATACTAACCTACCAAAAGAAACAACCACCAATAAAAATACTATTAAAGGCTTAAAGCCCATAAACAACCACAACAACAAACAAGTTTTTGTTCCAACAAGGGTAGCAAATTGAATACTAATTTGGATAATAAGGCGAAAAAACCCGATGGAAAGCTCATCAGCCGTGAAGGAGGAAACACTTGACAACATTGAAAAAAACATGATAGATATGGAGTCGTATATCAACAACGTTTGTGGCATGCGTGCTTTTGTTCTTTCAATATTTCTCTTGATCTTATTTGCTTATCCCCTACCCTTTGTTATGGATTGTTTTGCGTCACTAAATGACTTTATAGAAGTCAATCTGGAGGGTTCTCTACTCTCATGCGATGAAGAGAACAAATTCAAGACCTTAAATGTAATAACCGGAAATTTATTTCCGTTATTTCCTAGTCAAACCGGATTTTGACCAACTTGAGCTTTTGCACAATTTGTAGTATCATGACCCAACATAAGTTTTATTATTTTATGTGAATTTTCTAATCACATAAAATACAATTAGTACCTATGTTTTTGGCTTCTTGCAAAAACTAAGTAAGTTGGGCCATCAAAGACAAGGCCATGACAAGCCCAAGACAAAGTCATGGACAAGGCCAGGACTAGTTGGGCTCGTCATCCCTTAGAACAAACACGTCCCTTATTCTCCCATCAAGGCTGAGCTGTTTTGAAACTTTCCTTCCTAGATGCATCAGGCTTTCCTCCGTGCTGCCGACAATTATGGCCATATCTTGCCCTTGTAAACATATGAGATCACAATTTCCTTGTACAACTTGAAGATTTTATTGTTACCTTCTGTAGTGGATGAATGAATCTCGCCCTTCTTCATTTCTTCATGCATCGATTCCTTTTAACTCTAACCTAAAACCACTTCCCTACTACTCACCTTCAGCCGTCGATCTTCAACACTTCACATGCAGCCTGACCTCATCACCTTTGTCCTCGTTTCCAAGCAAAAATAGTCGAATAGAGGAGCCTCTTGGCGTACTATCACACAGACGTGAAGCCTCTTACTTCTGCATTGATTAAGCCAGATAGATAGTGCACACCAAATCCGACGCCCCCTGTAACTGTCACGATGTCAAGCCAAAGGCGCCGTCTCACATACATTCATGCCTTGTGTTCCCTTCGTGTTTACACCCACACAACGTCAACAGTGGTTTAGCAAGACTCCCTGAAGCCACTATCCTCCACACACCAACGAGGAGTGAAGTAGATCCTCCTCCTTAGCCGATTGCAGACCACCTGGTAAGCATGTCCTCTTAAACTTTCATTCTTGTCGATATATAGAAGAGAGGGAGGTGATTAGACCATATAAGACATCCACAAGTTCGAGCATTAGGTCTCCTGGGTCACTATTGTCCCCACGCGAGCCAGAGGTCAAGACGGAGTCCTTTAGTCGATAACCAACAACAGTAACAGGTGGTTCCAGGGCCGGCTCGATAGGGGTCCATAAGGTCCCTTCGAACAGTTCAAAGGCCCCAATGTATAAAAAAAAAAAGTTGAATATACGTTACAAAAATTGTTTACTCTACATGATAACGTATCACTCTTTTTCTAGTTTTTTCCCTATGATCGAACCTCACTCATCACTTTTTAATTTTCATTTTACTTTTATGTTTCCCTCTTTTGAACTTTTTTTTTTTCCAAATCAAATTTGGACCATTTCTTCATGGATTTAAAAAAAATGTAAATGGCATACTTTGTATAGATAATTTTCAATCCCCCCCCCGCTCTTTAAGGGCCTAATATTATATTTTGAGAAGGGCCCCAAAAATTATTGAGACAGCCCTGGGTGGTTCCCCCTCCACCATGGCTAACTATGCAAGACCAGACTAACAAAAAGCTTGAGCTTGGAGTAGGTAGCCTCCCTTCCTATTGTTTTTACAGTTGAGAATAGGAGTGATGTTGTGTTTATGAGTCTCGCAGGGTTCAATCCCTAGATCTCTTGCATGTCAGATTTGGGACAACTAGTTGAGGGTGGGAAGAATCGAACCTGAGAAGTGTGAGCTAGATCTAGAAAACAACAAGCTATTGATGAGACTCGAACCCCAAATATGTTACCTTCAGTTTTGTATTTCCAGTTTTGACCTAAACAGTCTACTTTTACCCTAGTTTTTGATACTTTAGAAATACTATTCAGCGTTCAAATTTTAATACGTTGTAGAGCGATATGCATACTTTGATGTATCAAAATTTGGGATCGATCAAACGTTTGGATCTAGAGTTATAAAGTTCCAAAGTAGACTAGTGATGCAGTTTGTGAAAATGCAAATTTTTGGCCAAGTATAAGAATTTGGTGTTGAGGAGTCAACTGTGAAATTTTGTGTATAAGTTGTAGTTGTTTGTTCTTGGGATTTCTTTTTTTCTAGTGAGTAGAGTGTATAGCATAGAGGTTTATATATTTTATTTAGAATTTTTAGATTTTAATATGAGTATCTTACTTTGAGTCAAAGTGGGATCCTAGAGAGTTTTTCATGGAAGTTAGAAGTTGAAAAAATCTTTCACCTTACTTAAATCTTTCTTTTGAGTTTTGGATTATGGTTTTGGGTTCCATAGGATAGTTTGTAAGTGTTCATGGAATGTTTCTAGGGTTTTGTGACTCAGGGGTAAAATTGTCTTTTTATCCTTATAAGGGTAAATTAGTATTTTCCCTTAGAAGAACCTTTAGTATCTTAGAAGTTGAGAACTTCTAATAGATTTGGACATATTATCGATCAACTTTCCTTTTATATTTGAAGGTTGAGTTCTTTCCTTGCGGATCGAGTTTTGAGATATCAAGAATTGTAACTCTATTCAGGTAAGTCCTTTGGGCTTACTTAGATGCTTTCATATATGAGTTGATCATATGAGTGGTGTTTGCTATATGAATGATAGTATGTTTATAAGATTAATTACCGACGTATTATTGGCCCAAGTAGAATGGGCGGTTACATCATCTGCTCAGCTCTTGCGAGAGACTGAGAGGTTCTCCGCAACAAGACCAGACATGGTAAACGGGGAGGATATTGACCCACTCCATGTAGTATACGGGTTGGTGTGTAAAACCATTCCAGCTGGATAAAGGTACGAAGGCGAGAGTCGTAGACTTTTCGTGCCACAAGCTTAAATGGATTATGAGTGTATGACATTAAGAAAGTTAATAAAACGGATTTTGTGATAACATGTTCTTTATTTTATATTCCTACTTTATGTGTGTTTCTGCTTGTATGTCTACTTATATATGATTAGCTAGCTAACGGTTTATCCGTGTTGTAGACGTTTTGTAGGTATAGACAGTTGTAGAGAGATTCGGAGCGGATGGTCAGCTGGATCTACATACTCATTAGATGGAGACGGGGGAGTTTTCCTTCTGCATGCACGGTATTAATATATTTATGTTTTGTGTGTCATATGTAGTACACTCATACAAATATAATTTAATGTTTTTCAAAGTGTTTACTTACATTTGTGCCTTTTTGTAAGATTCTAGTAAAGTTGTTGTCAAAGTATGGTTGGGATCCATTTTGAGGTCCTAACTAGTAGCTCCCCTAGTTTTGAAAATTTGGAGTGTTACAAAATGGTATCATAGCTCTAGGTTAGCAACAATGGCATGTTCGCTCAAAAGTGTGTGCGTCAATGTCTTAAATTTATATTCAGAACTTAAGAAAAAGTGAACCCGGAGTATACGGACCAACTATAGTAAAGCAAGAAATTCCAGAGTCAAACTCAAGGATTTGGTGAGAATAAAATCGGTTCAAATATTGTCTGGCAAGATGTAAAAGCTTTTATAAAGATATAAGAGAGAAATTATTCCAAGGATTCAAGTATCCGACTGCGACTTTCGATTCAAGACACTCTAAAGATCAAAGGATAGATTTGGCGTTGCCAAGGCTATGTGTTTTGAAGAAAAGAATAATGTACGGTGAAATTCCACTACTCACTTATCCCAACTTAGAAGCTCTCAACCCAAAGGATGGTGAGTCTCATCAAGAAGAGTACTCAAGGTAAGGATTAACACTCAAACCACCCACCAAAACCCAAGGATACGACTGTCAAAGGTAAGGATGAAGGGTACAGTCAAACCTTAATAGAGGATGTTGAGTCTCTCTATTACCCAAGTCTTGCAAACTTTGGTTAGCATGTGTATTAATTCTCCCGCCAACTGAGGGAGAGTACCCGTTTCTATATGGCAGGCTTCCACTATGATTCCCTGATAGATTATCAAGATAGAGCCTCGGCTTACGAGTGTGAGCGGGCTAGCTAGTGGAGAGCTTCTCAGACAGGAAGGTCTGAGAAGAGACAACGGACGGGATGTTCGCTCAAAAGTATGCGTGCAAAGTCTTAAATTTATATCCAAAACTTAAGCAAAAGCGAACCCGTAGTGTACGGATCAACTGTAGTAAGGCAAGAAATTCCAGAGTCGAACTCAGGGATTTGGTGAGAATAAAATCGGTTTCAAAAATATATGGCAAGATGCAAAAGCTTTTATAAAGACGTAAGAGACAAATGATTCCAAGGATTCAAGTATCAGACTACGGCTTTCGATTCAAGACACTCTAAAGATCAAAGGACAGAGTCCGCGTTGCCAAGGTTATGTGTTTTGAAGAAAGGAATAATATACGGTGAAGTTCCACTACTCACTTATCCCAAGTTAGAGGCTCTCAACCCGAAGGATGTTGAGTCTCGTCAAGAAGAGTATTCAAGATTAGGAAAAACATTTAAACCACTCACTAAAACCCAAGGATATGACTCTCGAAGATAAAGGTGAAAGGTACACTCAAACCTTAATAGAGGATGTTGAGTCTCGTCAAGAAGAGTATTCAAGATTAGGAAAAACATTTAAACCACTCACTAAAACTCAAGGATATGACTCTCGAAGATAAAGGTGAAAGGTACACTCAAACCTTAATAGAGGATGTTGAGTCTCTCTATTACCCGAATTTTGCAAACTTTGGTTACCAAGCGATGAATCAATGATGAAGTCTCTTCTTACACTTGGATAAGGGTTATAAAGGTTAGGCAAGGCTAGGATTTATGCAAGGTTTAACTTTGGTTAAAGAACAAAGCATTTAAGGAACGTCAGAGGGAAAAATCGGACTGTTCTAGGGAAAATCGTCCAATTTTCTCAAGAACACCACGATATTTCACAATCGCAAAAGTTAAATCTCAACTCTCATGGTCCAAATGGTTAAATGAGTTCAGTCTATCATCATCTAAGCCTCAATCATCAGCTATTCTCCCCCAGATTCACAAAGTTTTTAGCCAATCATTTTCACTTTTGAATCAAAGTCAAGGTTGAATAAAGTAAAACCAAATAAAAACTGAACTTCGCATAAAACTCAATAAATCTCCAAAATCTGTAATCAATCCTTCAAAACTTCAATAAAATCTCTCAAAGTACTCAATAGAATGTGTTCACAAATCACAACAATGAACAATAATCAAAGATCTCAAAACTTTCTTGAATCTTAAACTCTATCTTCCGCCGCAAGTCCTTTCTCTCCAAGAACCTCCAATCTCTATCGTCTGCCGTCAATCCCGTTTTGTGCGACATTTTTTACTTTTCGTCTCCTAGGGTTCCCACATAACCCCAACTCGCTAATGGTCTGCAACTCATACTCCTCTTCAGGCCCAAAAGCTTTAGGCTTTTGAACATTATATTTTTAGACGGTTACAAGGGAAAATCGCCCGATTTTCTACACAACTCGTCTGATTTTCCTACAGGAAAATCGTCCAATTTAGGTAATAAATCACCCGATTTTCCACAATAGAAAGTGCTTGTCTCTTGGCTTGCTTTCCACCTTCTTTGTATGACTCTTCCACGCACTTTCCTTGCTCCTCATGACTCCTCAAAGGTTCCTTATGCTTCCTCATTGACCTTAGCTACTCCTTATTCCATTATTGCTTCCAAATCCATCGTTTTTACCTACAATTCAATCAAAACTCGTGTAGACCTCTATTTCTAAAATATATATGAAATAAAAAGTAAAGGTACAAAAATCTCTTCGAATGTGAAGGAAACTGAGGTAAATCATCCACAATATGCATGATTATAATGACATATAATTCATGTCATCAAAATACCCCATACTTGCCGCTTGCTTGTCCCTAAGCAAGGTTCAAATCTAGAACATAAGATGTCATGGATTATATGATGCAAAAAACTCAAAAATCTTTTGAAATATGTTTCTTCTTTTGGATCACCCTCAAAGTAATGTTTCAAGGCATATGAAGAAAAAGTATGCATCAATAATAACAGTACCATGGACACTTGTCACGCTCAGGATGTGTGTGTGATACGCAATAGGTTTTAAATTTATACTCGTTATATTTCTCCTAACTCCTAGCGAACCCGCAATGTACGGGACGTTTGTAGTAGGGATAGTATTCCGAGGTCGAACACAAAGACTAAGGTGAGATTGATTCGATTAGTGATCAAGTTTAGTGAAGATCTAGTCTAAGAAAAGAGAAAGAAATAAGAAACGAAAATATAAAATGTTTTTGGTGGGTTTTTAGGTGATCAATCAAAGATCACAAAATCATGTAAAATGAACAATCAACTAAGCTAACAAATCGACACAAACAAACAATCTAAAACGAGATATAGATCAAAGAGAGAAAAGAGGATTCTAGGGATTGGAAGTTCCGGTTATGGCATAGGACTCAAGCTATCTAATCATTCCTTGGATTAACTATGATATATTGGGAGTGAGTGTTTCTAGATTGGGATCAATCACCGGGTAGGTCTCATGGTCCACTAGTCCGTCCCTAAGGTCTCATCACCGGGTAAGTCTCTAAGAACCTAAGGGATGAAATTCTACTCAAACCGGATTGTCACCTAGGGATCTAACCATTCCTCACCGGGTAAGTCTCGAAAGGGCTAGTCCTAAACAACTATCCTAGCACACTTAATCCAATGGCGGCTTATGAGGCTCACCACTACCTAGGGTTTGTCATCTTTGGGATCTAAGAGTAAGAATCACCGGGTAGGTCTCTTCTAACACTTAGTTGCTAACACTAGGTCACCCTAGGATAGATTTAACTCAACAAACACTAGGATTTCAACACTTAAACAATCTAAAGCTAGATCCATCGAACCAGGGAGAATCACGGGCTGTTCTACCAAGTCCACGGCCGTGGTTTGGCAAGAACAAACCGTGGACTCCAACAGAGGCTACATTCAAGTAAGTGACTCATCCAAGGGCAAATCTAAGTCCATCCTATCATAGTCCTAGCCACAACCATCCTTTCCTTACCCTAGAATCGCATCTATTTAGCCTACAACATTCATCATAACAATCGAAATCATCAAACATAAAATCAAGCTTCCATTTGCAAGATAATGAAGAGTAAGAGATGAACAAATGAAGCAAACTAAACCAAGCTGAAAATGAGATTAGAATGACTCACAACCCTTCCAAAAGAAGGTTTAAATGGTTCATACAACTCTAGAAATCGATTCCGAAATTCTTCACTACAAAGCTATCAAAGTCTAGCAATGGTGTATTCTTCTTTTATTTTCCAATGGAGCTCTTCAATGGTAGCTCTTCTCCTTGAGAGAATCTTCTTCTTGTGTGAGTGGAAGAGAGTGTGGAATTGGATGGTGGAATGGAAGATGCTTGGCTACTCCAAGATGCCTTCTCTCAGCAATGCAGAACCACTTTTATACTACAACTTTGCAAGAGCTGGCCATGAGATCGTGGCACAACTGTCACAACCGTCTGGCAAAAACCACGGTTGGTTCCACGGCCGTGGATCCTTCAGTGACCGTGGTTTGGTGCTTCAGCGTTGCCTTGGTTCATTAAGCTTTGATTTGGTGCATGGCTTGTGTTGACAAGGTTCCATGAGTCCTCCTTAGCCCTTAGCTTGCATTCCAATGAGTCCGAGGATGTGTCATCTTGATGAACGATCCTCAAACGTATCGTTTAAGCTCCTAATTCTCCCAAAATACCTACAAAGCAATGCAAGAGTCCGTGTAGACGTCCATCTCGACAAAATACGTGAATTGAGTGCAAACGTCGTGAACTAGTGCTAAACCATGCATGAATGAGTGAGAAATCTATCTAATTGACTACCTAAAACTAAGTCATAAATTGTGTTATCAAAAATACCCCATACTTAAGGTTTGCTCGTCCCCGAGCAAATTCCCAACTATAGACTAAGAGATGACATGATTTATGTATGCAGAAAAATGGCAAAATCTTTTTGGGGTTTGTGCTTCTACTATTGGATCACCTTCATAGTCATGTTTCATGGCAACGGATAAGCAATCATGCATCAAACAAGTGAAAGCATGGAAAGACAACTGTACTTAACTCGAAAGCATGCATGAAATGTAAAAATGAAGAAGTCAAGATGATCAAGAGCATATCCAATCTAGATTACTAAGTCTTACAAACATGCAATTAGGTCATAAGGTCTTGTGAAATAAAAGGCCAAGAAACGTTGTGATTACGTGGGAATTTTTCTAGACTATGTGATGCTAATCCGGGAATGGAACTAACTCCACCATTTTGTCCTCGATCAACTTCCCTCAAGTGTATATTTTCTCCATCTTTTCTTTCTTTTCTTTTTCTTTCACTTATTTTTGAGACAATGTGTTCGCTCAAAAGGGTGTGCGTCAAAGTCTTAATATTTATATCTAGAACTCAAAAGCAAAGCGAACCCGCAGTGTACGGATCAGCTGTAGAAAGATAAGAATTCCAGAGTCGAACTCAGGGATTTGGTGAGAATAATTCCGATTTCAATTATCTAGCGAAAGTATAAAAACTTTTGTGATTTAATAAAGAAAGAAATGATTCCAAGGATTCAAGTATCCGATTTAGGCTTTCGATTCAAGACACTTCTATAGGTATAGGACAGAATTTATATTACCAAAATTTAATGTTCAAAGGTAGGATTCGTACGATGAAGTTCCGAAACCTATATGACTAATCTATAGGTTCTCTCTATAAGGGTTGTTGAGGCTGCAATATAGAAAGATCTAAAGATAAGAATTATATTCAAACTAACTATCTAAAACTCCAGGATATGACTCTCCAAAGTAAAGATTAGAAAGCACATTTAATTTCTTAATAAAGGATGTTGAATCTCTTTATTACCCAAATCTTGAAATCTTTATCTAATAAACGTAGAATTAGGTTTGAAGTGTCTTCAACATTCAATTAGAGGGTAAAAAGGTTAATCAAGATTGGGATTGAGGCAAGGATTAGTTTTGATTAAAGATTAGTCCAATTAAAGTTCGTCAGAAGAATAAATCGTGTTGTTCATAAGAAAAATCGGCCGATTTTCCCCAAGAACAGTCCGATTTTCCTGTTTGTCGCAAAACTAAAATCTAAATTCTCAGGGTCCTAATGTTTGAATGAGTTCAGTCTATCATCATCTAAGCCTTAATCATCAACTATTCTCCCCAGAATCACAAGGGTTTTAGCCAACCATTTTCAAAATCGAATCAAATTAATTATTGAAGAAGATATCGCAAAGAAACCAAATCTTGGATGAAAAAATCAATAACTTTCAAATCTGTAAACGAATGTCAAATCTGCTCAATGTATCTCTCAAACAACTCAATTTCGTGTTCACAAACCACAAACAATGCAATGGAATAAAGAAATCTCACAATCAAAGATCAAGAATGACTTTCCGGCAAAAGCTCTTCAATCTCTCTCCAAGAATCGTTGATTTCTCCAAAACGTGTAAAGATTTTCCAGTGCGGCCCCCTCGTCTTCGTTCGTAAGGTTCTCTTCTATAGTTTCTTGCAGATGGGCCGTTTGGAAAAACTCTCATCTAGCCCAAAATAATTGGGCTTTGTGTCGTCTATCCATTTGGCCGAATCGTGAAGAAAATCGACCCAGTCGATTTAGGTGCAAAACCGTTCGATTTCAGGGTATGAAAATCGTCCGATTTTTATATATATTGGCACGATTTTCTTCAACAGAAAGTGCTCTTCCTTCGGTTCGTCTTCTATGCTTCTCCTTTGCAATTCCTTAGCTCTTTGTGATCCTTTTAAGACTCCTTTAGCTTCCTTAACATCCTTAGATGCTTCTTGCCCTATTTTTGCTTCCAATTCCGCTCTATTTACCTGCAATTCATCCAAAACTCGTGTAGACCTCTATTTCCGACAATTAATTGAATAGAACATAAAAGGCATACGAAATCTCTCTAAATGCAAGGTAAATAGAGATAATGTCCTGTAGTATGCATGAATATGATGATACATAATTCATGTCATCAAAATACCCCATACTTGCCTCTTGCTTGTCCCTAAGCAAGACTCAAATTTAGAATATAAGATGTCATGGATTATGTGTGTATGAAAACTCAAAAACCTTTCTTTTGGTAGTGCTTCTTCTTATTGGATCACCCTCAAAGTGATATTTCAAGACACAAAAGGACAAAGAATGTATCAATGATGACTATAAGATGAACAAATTCCGTTTTCTTCCTTGAAAGCATAAATAAAGAATATGATAAAGGTGTAGAGGTAATCAAAGTCAAATAAATCTAAGCCATTAAGTCTTAAACACATACATAAAAGTCTCAAGGTCTTCTAATCAAAGGAAAGGTTCAAGAAGCGTATTAAGGGAAGGAGTTCTTTTTGGCAAATGTGGTGCTAATCCGGGAAAGAGGAACAAATAACACCTTCAAGAATTTTCTTCACCGCACATGCTTCGCATGTAGAAAGCTTTGCTTTCTTTATACTTTACTTTTTGAGAGTATGGACAGCGGTGCACAAAAACCGAAGCCTAGGAGATCGGCGTTTCTCAATTTCGAGATGCCTCAAACCCTTGATGCACATACCATATCCCGTTAGGACTTGTCGTTCAATCGGACTTTGGCAAGACACAAACACCCGGCTATGTGAATGGTGCCGAGTTACTCATCCTCATGTTCAACGTCCCTAAACTTATGAAATTTTGCACTTTTTCAATACATTTTTCTTGGCCCTCCCACATCAAACATGCCTTTTTCAATCACCTATCCTAATTCCCGGATGGTAAAAGGAGGGTTACATATTTCATTGAGGAGCTAGCATGATCAAGATATGAGAAAAGAAAAGAAGTGAATTGCCTTAGTCATCCTTAAATGATGTAAAAGAACTTGCAATATAGCTTCGACTATTATTTCATTCTCTTATCAAAACAACTAAATCATATAACTTATTCATGTGTTCAAGTAACAAAAGCAAATTCATTCATGCTATAATCAAAATCTCAACACAACTAAGCATCTTTTTGCCTATCCATATACACAATTCTCATCATAGAGGTCATTTCCATATAAGAAGCACTTAAAAATTTTTGAAAATTCATAGGTTTTGAAAAAAATATGCAAATGCAAGTGTCATAATAGAAAGCAAGTAGTGCAAGAGTTATTACAAGCCAAATTGTCAAGAGTAGTGGAAAGTACATAAAGTACTAAAGTGCAACATAAGGTATTGTAAGTACCCCCACCCCATACTTGACATCCACATTGTCCCCAATGTGAAAATCAAGCATAAGAAGGAGAAAAATACTTACAATGTAAAAGAAGTGGAAGCTCAATCCTCTGTCGGTGGTGGAGGTGGTGGATATGGATACATCGGTGCGCTAGGATCGTAGAAGTGGCCGAACTGGTGGTAGTACAAGTCTCTCATATGGCCATCATAGGATGAATGCCTAGCGTCCGTCTCCTCCCTGTAGTTCCTGAACTGAGTGTTCAGGGTGTCATAATCGGTGTGGAGGGCACGATAGTCGGTGCTGAGGCTCTGGAAGCTAGTGACTAGCTCCCTGAAGTGGCGTGGAGCTCGGCGTCCTCGTCTAGGTCCTGGAGCATGTGCATAAGAATGTCGAGGTGGCTGTATGTCATCCTCCGTCTCCTCATCCTGCCTACTAGTCCTGCTCGGTCCTGCTCCATGAGTGTTAGTGTCCATGGCATCCGTAGCATGCCCGCTATGAGTATCACTCTCAAACTCGAGCATGGTCTCCTGTCCTCCATCCTCATCCTCCTCGTCTGAATAACCTACATCATCATCATAATAAGTAGGAGGTGAGAACTCCTCAAGCATTGCCTCAAAGGTCTCCTTCCAGTTCCTCTTGTTCCGAATGGTGTATTCGGATTTCCATATGATCTCGGATGGCTTCTTCTTCGGATCCCTGTGCCATGGCATCGGCACATGAAGAGTTCCTCTCCCTCGAGGAATCAAGACCTGTCGAACCACCAACCTCTGTGAGCCTAAAGGGAGGGCACTCTCAGCTAGAGTGCATCCGGAGTAGTCGAATCCCATGGTCTTAGCCACATGAGTGACAAGACCTCCTGCACAAATGACGCCCTTAGCTTTGTTGGCTATCTTTCCTAGATAGTCAGCAAGCATGGTGGCGATGTCGGGAATGGTGGTAGATGTCATGCAGTAGAGAATGAAGAGCTCATCAGCTTTGAGCTTCTGTGGAGTCGCTGTCCGGGCAAATAAACTCTCACTAAGTATCCTATGCACTACCTTAAAGGAAAGGTTGTACATACTTGTCTCCTTGGAGTTTCCGGGTCTCCACTTATCCCCTCCGTACTCACCTACGGAAATAGCCTCCCAAAAATCACTAGCACTGAGACCTCTAGCAAATGTGCCTGCATCTGAATAAGAGAAACCAAACAAGTCGCCAAAAGTATCAATGGACATAGTGTGGTCTTGGCTCATGAGGTGGAAAGTGACCATCCTTTCCCTAGGGTCGTGCTCAAACGTGCTAAGGAATTCTAGGGTGATCTCTCTATAGGCATTCTCCCTAATCGTAGCAAACTGTCTCAACCCAGCTCTGTCTAGCATCATATCAACATCCTCTCGAACATACAACAAATCTAAGTCGTCAAGCACTATGTAGCGAGGAGGGGTGAATGGGCGATCTACAATGCGTTCATAGCGTTTCTTGTGCTTGGATAGGGGAGGAGGAAGCTTAGGGATGTTGGTAGGTGGTGGTGGAGGTGGGGCAGGGGCTTTGGAAGAAGATCCCTTCTTCTTCCCCGTGTTTCTAGTTATCCTCTTTACAAGATCCATTCTAAGTCCCAAAAATCGACCTGTTCTTCACAAAAATCGGCCGATTTATCTGGGCTGGGTCGATTTTTATCTCGATTTCAACGATTCTCACAATTCTGTAAAGTTCTGTTCAATCTATCACCACACACAGTTCCCTACAATGGTTTCTAAGCAGATTCCTCTATCAATTCCAACAAACAAACACTTCCTAAGCAAACTTCAAATTCGAATGAGAAACTTAGGTTTTGGAAAGAAAAACCTGAATTCCTTATGGAGGAGTCGATTGCCGTGCGTGCTGTTGTTAGATCCTTGTTCCTTGTTGAAAATGCTTCAGTTTGGAGCCAAGAATCACTCAAAATGGTTAAGGAATGAAGATTGTAGGGTGTGGCGATTTTTCGGCTTTCTTGAGAGAGGGAAATCGAGAATTGGGGGTTTTGGAATGAAGAAGATCGAGTGTGAAGTCCTTATATAGGGTCGATGATTTCTGAAGAAAATCGGCCGATTTATCAAGTCGATTTATTTGTCGGGGCGATTTTTGTTTCTGTCGAAAAAAAAATCGGCCGATTTATTTTGGCAGGTCGATCTCCAGGTCGATTTATGTTTCTGTTGAGAAAAATCGACTTGCTCTGTTACTGAATCGGACGATCTTCTTATGGTAACTCGATTTTCTTCCTTGTTTTTCTTGAATCTCGAAGATATAACTCAATTGTGCTCCATTCTCCATGAATCTCTCACATTTGAACCTAATTTCCTGCGAATAATGACACGACAAACCAAGAGTGCATCGAGGAACATATAAAAACGAACAACGAAGAACAAAGCAATTAATCTATTCTAACTAAGTGAGGGAAAGAAGGGAAAACTATACTATCATTGGGTTGCCTCCCAAGAAGCGCTTTATTTATCGTCTTTAGCTGGACGGTGTATGATGTTGTGTTCAATGGAGGAGGATAGGAGCTATCTCCTCGACCGGAGCTTCCGGTGTGTATTTCTTCAACCGTTGGCCATTAACCTTAAAACTTCCGCTTTGTTCACCCCATACTTCAACTGCACCATGGGGGAAAATTCTTTTAATTACAAAAGGTCCTGTCCAACGGGATTTGAGCTTACTTGGAAATAGACGCAGCCTTGAGTTGAATAGGAGGACTTGGTCTCCCTCCTTCAAGTCTTTTGGCACAATGTGCTTATCATGCCAGCGCTTTGTCCGTTCCTTATAAATCCTTGCGTTCTCATACGCATTTAGCCGGATCTCATCCAGCTCATTGATGTCTAAGAGCCGTTTCTCTCCGGCTTCTTTCATGTCGAAGTTGAGCCACTTGATAGCCCAATAAGCCTTATGCTCTAACTCTACAGGAAGATGACATGATTTACCATAAACAAGATTATAGGGAGTCGTACCTATTGGTGTCTTGAAGGCTGTCCTGTATGCCCATAGTGCATCGTCAAGCTTCATTGACCAATCTTTCCTCGTTTTAGAGACGGTTTTCTCTAAAATCCCTTTAATCTCTCTATTGGATATCTCGACTTGTCCGCTGGTTTGCGGGTGGTAAGGTGTAGCTATCTTATGGGTCACCCCATGCTTAGCCAATAGAGTCTCAAATCGACGGGCTGTGAAATGCGTTCCTCCGTCACTAATGATGGTTCGGGGAGTTCCGAACCTTGGGAAGATCGTTTTGTTGAGGAACTTCACCACTACCATTGCATCATTAGTAGGAGAAACGATTGCCTCCACCCATCTTGAGACATAGTCTACGGCAAGAAGTATATACTGGTTGCCGCATGAAGATGGGAAAGGTCCCATAAAATCGATGCCCCATACATCAAAGATCTCTACTTCTTGTATGTTGTTGAGAGGCATCTCATTCCTCCTGGATATATTACCTGTCCTTTGACAAGCATCACAAGAAACAACAAACTTTTGCACATATTTGAAAAGTGTAGGCCAATAAAAGCCGGAGCGAAGTACCTTAGCACAAGTCTTGTGGGAACTAGCATGTCCGCCACATGGTAGAGAATGGCAGTGTCGGATGACACTATCTATCTCATCTTCGGGAATACATCTCCTATAGATGCCATCTGGACCTCTTTTGAATAGAAGAGGTTCGTTCCAATAGAATTGCCGGACGTGTCTCAAGAACTTCTTCTTTTGACCATATGAAAGTCCGGGTGGAATCTCCTGACAAACAAGGTAATTTACAATGTCAGCAAACCATGGATCATTACCTTGTGATATGTGTTGAAGACACTCTTCAATCTCGTGCAGCTGCTCGTCAGGGAAGGAATCGTCTATCGGAAGTTCATCCGACTCGCCGGTGAGTTGCGGAAGACGACTAAGGTGATCGGCAACGGAGTTCTCCGATCCTTTCTTATCACGGATCTCTAAATCGAACTCTTGCAAGAGTAAGATCCATCTTAGAAGCCTTGGCTTCACATCCTTCTTCGTGAATAAGTATCGAATTGCAGAATGGTCCGTGTAGACTATCACCTTCGCACCTACAAGATAGGAACGAAATTTCTCAAAAGCGTATACTACGGCTAAAAGTTCCTTTTCCATAGTTACATAATTGTATTGAGCCTCATCTAGCGTTTTGCTAGCGTAGTAGATGGCATGAGTGCGACCATCTTTCTTCTGTCCAAGAACGGCTCCTATAGCGACATCGCTTGCGTCGCACATGACCTCGAAAGGAAGAGTCCAATCGGGTGGTTGAATGATTGGTGCCGAAATCAAAGCTTCTTTGATCCTGCAAAAAACATCTAAGCAATCTTTCGAGAATTCGAAAGTCGCATCTTTCATCAAAAGATTAGTCAAAGGTTTTGAAATCTTAGAAAAATCCTTTATGAATCTCCTATAGAAGCCCGCATGTCCTAAGAAGCTTCTAATTCCTTTTACTGATGAAGGGGGAGGTAACTTCTCAATGGTTTCTATCTTTGATCGATCTACCTCTATTCCCCTTTGTGACACTAAGTGACCTAACACAATTCCTTCGGTGACCATGAAATGACACTTTTCCCAGTTTAAGACTAAGTTAGTGTCCTCACATCTCTTAAGAACTAGTGAAAGGTTATAGAGACAGTTATCAAAGGAAGAACCATATACCGAAAAGTCGTCCATGAAGACTTCCATGATATTCTCTACATATTCGGAGAAGATTGCCATCATACACCTTTGGAAGGTGGCTGGAGCGTTGCATAAGCCGAATGGCATTCTTCTATAAGCGAACGTACCCCATGGGCACGTAAAGGTTGTCTTCTCTTGATCATCCGGATGAATTGGTATCTGAAAGAAACCGCTATATCCATCTAAATAACAAAAGTAAGCATGTTGGGCTAACTTCTCCAGCATTTGATCGATAAAAGGAAGGGGGAAGTGGTCCTTCCTAGTGGCCACGTTCAGTTTGCGGTAGTCAATGCACATTCGCCACCCTGTAACTGTCCGTGTAGGGATGAGTTCGTTGTTCTTGTTGGCAACAACGGTAATGCCTCCTTTCTTGGGTACTACTTGTACCGGACTCACCCATTTGCTATCAGAAATAGGGAAGATGATACCTGTATCAAGTAGCTTAAGGATTTCTTTCTTCACGACCTCTTTCATTGCCGGGTTTAACCGTCTTTGAGGTTGGCGTGAAGGTTTGTAATCCTCTTCCATTAATATTTTGTGCATACATAGAGAAGGCTTTATTCCTACTAAATCATCAATGGTGTAACCTAGTGCTCTCCTATGTTGCTTCAAAACATGCATGAGTTTCTCTAATTCATCATCGTTCAAATTTGCATTGACTATAACCGGGTATGTGAAATTAGTGCCAAGGAATGCGTACCTTAAATGCGTGGGAAGTTGCTTCAATTCTAATGAAGGAGGTACTTTGGTTGGTGATGAATCGTGGCCTTCGGGTGTTGTGGAAGAGGTCTCTATAGGTGGGGGTACTTCATCATTAGATTCGGAAGCGGTTGCGGTGAAGTTTGGAGGATCCAGAGAATTACTCATTGAATCGACCTCCCCTGTAATAAATCGGTCGATCTGCTGTACGATTTTTCTTTCTGTCGGAAAAAATCGGGTTACCTCTTCATGAATCGGACGATTTAATGTTGTCAGGTCGATTTTTGTTTCTGTCGAGAAAAATCGGATTGCATCTTCAGAAATCGGACGATTTATTTCTGGCAGGTCGATTTTCTTCACAGTTTCCGGAGTCCACTCTAGTTCTTCAATTTTTGCTCCTAGTTCTTCCTCCACATCATTTAATGCTTTCACATCCTCATTGCAGTCATGTTCCACCCCTTCTTCCATGATGCTCATGGTAAGAACCTTTTGAAGAGGGTCTTTCATCAAGATCGAACTTACTACCTCTCTAGACTCTTCTTCCTCAACAATTTCAAAAACGTCGTCTTTCAAGGCTGGCTCCTTGATTAAGGAAGATAGTATGAATTCTATCTTTTCTTCACCAATATGGAAGGATAGCTGGCCGTTCTTGCAATCTACCATGCATCCAGATGTGGCAAGGAATGGTCTCCCAAGGATGATGGGAACCGGGTAATCTGCAGGTATGTCAAGAACGACAAAATCTATAGGGATGTAAAACTTACCTAGCTTTACCGGAATGTCTTCTAATATTCCCACCGGCTTAGTGGTAGAACGATCAGCCATGTAGAGTGTGATCTTCACCGGTCTAGGCTCTCCTAGACCAACTGCCTTACATAGAGCGAGAGGTATGATACTCACACTTGCTCCAAGGTCACAAAGAGCATCATAGGTAGCTTCTCCCAAAGTGATGGGTATGCAAAAGGATCCTGGATCGCGGAGCTTGGGTGGCATATTCTCCGTCATAGTCTTGATGAGTTCGGATGACTCCATACTCATCTTGACTTCTCCTATATCTTCCAACTTCCTCTTGTTAGAGAGGATCTCCTTGAGGAATTTCCCGTAAGCCGGCATACCTAAAATCGCATCCATAAAAGGTATGTTAATATGGAGCTTACTCATAAGTTCAACAAACTTACCGAAATGTTTATCTAGGCGTGCACGCGCTCTAGATTGAGGAAAAGGTAGAGGTGGTTTGTAAGCGGGAGGAGGAACATAGACTTCTTCCTTCTCTTTTGCCTCTCCTTCTTTTGTGGAGGTATCAACTACTTTAGGTTGAGGGTCGGCGGTCGTCTTTCCGCTCCTAGTAGTTATTGCCATAACCCTTCCCTTTGGGTTATCTTCTGTCTTTCCGGGAAGCTTCCCTTGATCTCTTGGAACTTCTCCGGCCTTGTTGAATACTTGGTTTTCTAAAGCTTTGTGAGCTTTGTCAACCGATGTTATGTAACTCTCCAATCCTTGTAGCTTGCCTAGGATCGTTTCTAGCATGGGATCGGGTTTGCTTGATCCGCTCGATTGTCCCTGGCTTGTTGAAGGAGTAGAAGAAGATGGAGGTGTTAGAGCCTTTTCAGCATAAGAGTAAGGATTACCTGCACTTTGCTGATTTGACCTCCAATTGTTGTTATTTGAGTTCCTATTGTTGTTGTTATTCCAATTGGAGTTTCGGTTGTTATTGTTGTTGTTGCTCCAATTGGAATTCCGGTTATCACTCCTTTGATTGTTATCTCTTCCCATGTAGTTGGCTTCTTGCTCCTTAGTCTTTTGAAGACTCGTTTTGAGCACTTCCCTCAATTCTTTGATGTCATCTTTGAGGGAGAATATTTGTGTTTGAGCCGCTTGATTCAACTTGGCTCCCGTATCGCCTTGATTCCGGCTATTTGATTCCACCTTCCGGTGGGAATATTTCTCAATCACTTGGGCTTGCTTCTCAATGAAGTCCCAAGCATCATCCTCTCTCATATCCATGAATGTGCCGCAAGATAGAGATTGGAGGTTGAATTGTGTCTCCACATCCAACCCTTTGTAGTAGATCTCCAATAATTCCAGCTTGGAAATGCCATGGTGTGGGCAATCCAACAAGAGATCTTGAAACCTTTCCCAAGATTGAAACAAGCTTTCGTTAGGTTTCATAGAAAAAGCATTTATTTTACCTCTCAATTCCGCCGTTTTGGATGTCGGAAAGAACTTGGTGAGGATTTCCGAAGACAATTCCTCCCATGTAGCTAACTTCGCAGCCGGAAGTGTTTGGTACCAAGCTAGAGCCTTGTCCTTCAAAGAAAAGAAGAACGGTTTGATCTTGTAGTTGCTTGTAGTAGCCTTCTTCGGCTTCATAGTCTCCATGAGAATCTCAAAATTCTGCAAGTGTTGATGCGGAGATTCAGTACTTGCTCCGCCATATTGACTTTGGCGAACCATAGTGATGACTTGTGGTGAGAATCTAAACTCTTGGATGTCTTCAGCTCCGAAATCCACACCTAGACGGCGTGGTTGCTGAATTGGATCCATCCGTTGCCCCAAGGTTCGGGGTCTATCTTCGTTATTGACAGCTCTAACGTTCCTAGTCGTAATGCGAGGGACGACCTTGGGTGTTGGAGTGTTTCGGGTAGGACGAAGTGATGGATCAATCTCTTCAAGTTCCGGCATGTCCGGATCAATCTCTTCATCATCGGATGAGTCATTTCGAATGGATTTAGTTGGTGTCTTGACTTTCTTCTTCTTCTTGGAGTCGTTCAACTCCAACTTCATGTGCAACATCATAGCTCTTAGTTCATCAATCTGAAATTGATGACTTATTTCAGCTTCTTTTCGAGCTTTCTCACTCAATTGGAGCTGGCGTTGAGCTTCGTTCAGTTCAGCCTTGTAGTTTCTCTAATCGTTTTCAGCCATTTTCTTCTCCTTCAACTTTCTCCTCAAAGTTCTTTCTAATTCGGGATCGAAAGGAATTAGATCTTTAGTGGATCTAGTCTTTCGCATATACCTAAAGAACCTGCAAAGATCACTCAAGTAGACAAATCAAATCACAAGAGCAAGAGCTCTCAAGCTAGACAACCGAAAACCGGATTTGATCTAGACCAAATCCCCGGCAACGGCGCCAAAAACTTGTTCGCTCAAAAGGGTGTGCGTCAAAGTCTTAATATTTATATCTAGAACTCAAAAGCAAAGCGAACCCACAGTGTATGGATCAGCTGTAGAAAGGTAAGAATTCCAGAGTCGAACTCAGGGATTTGGTGAGAATAATTCCGATTTCAATTATCTAGCGAAAGTATAAAAACTTTTGTGATTTAATAAAGAGAGAAATGATTCCAAGGATTCAAGTACCCGATTTAGGTTTTCGATTCAAGACACTTCTATAGGTATAGGACAAAATTTATATTACCAAAATTAAATGTTCAAAGGTAGGATTCGTACGATGAAGTTCCGAAACCTATATGACTAATCTATAGGTTCTCTCTATAAGGGTTGTTGAGGCTGCAATATAGAAAAATCTAAAGATAAGAATTATATTCAAACTAACTATCTAAAACTCCACGATATGACTCTCCAAAGTAAAGATTAGAAAGCACATTTAATTTCTTAATAAAGGATGTTGAATCTCTTTATTACCCAAATCTTGAAATCTTTATCTAATAAACGTAGAATCAGGTTTGAAGTGTCTTCATACATTCAATTAGAGGGTAAAAAGGTTAATCAAGATTGGGATTGAGGCAAGGATTAGTTTTGATTAAAGATTAGTCCAATTAAAGTTTTTCAAAAGAATAAATCGTGCTGTTCATAAGAAAAATCGGCCGATTTTCCCCAAGAACAGTCCGATTTTCCTGTTTGTCGCAAAACTAAAATCTAAATTCTCAGGGTCCTAATGTTTGAATGAGTTCAGTCTATCATCATCTGAGCCTTAATCATTAACTATTCTCCCCAGAATCACAAGGGTTTTAGCCAACCATTTTCAAAATCGAATCAAATTAATTATTGAAGAAGATATCGCAAAGAAACCAAATCTTGGATGAAAAAATCAATAACTTTCAAATCTGTAAACGAATTTCAAATCTGCTCAATGTATCTCTCAAACAACTCAATTTCGTGTTCACAAACCACAAACAATGCAATGGAATAAAGAAATCTCACAATCAAAGATCAAGAATGACTTTCCGGCAAAAGCTCTTCAATCTCTCTCCAAGAATCGTTGATTTCTCCAAAACGTGTAAAGATTTTCCAGTGTGGCCCCCTCGTCTTCGTTCGTAGGGTTCTCTTCTATAGTTTCTTGCAGATGGGCCGTTCGACAAAACTCTCATCTAGCCCAAAATAATTGGGCTTTGTGTCGTCTATCCATTTGGCCGAATCGTGAAAAAAATCGACCTAGTCGATTTAGGTGCAAAACCGTTCGATTTCAGGGTATGAAAATCGTCCGATTTTTATATATATTGGCACGATTTTCTTCAACAGAAAGTGCTCTTCCTTCGGTTCGTCTTCTATGCTTCTCCTTTGCAATTCCTTAGCTCTTTGTGATCCTTTTAAGACTCCTTTAGCTTCCTTAACATCCTTAGATGCTTCTTGCCCTATTTTTGCTTCCAATTCCGCTCGATTTACCTGCAATTCATCCAAAACTCGTGTAGACCTCTATTTCCGACAATTAATTGAATAGAACATAAAAGGCATACGAAATCTCTCTAAATGCAAGGTAAATAGAGATAATGTCCTGTAGTATGCATGAATTTGATGATACATAATTCATGTCATCACAATGGCATTGGTGTACAAGAGCCGAAACCTTGATGATTAGCCATCCTCGGGCTTTTTCTATTTTTCGAGGTGCATCCACGCCGGGCACACATACCAAAGCTCGTTAGGACTATCGGTTTATTTGACTTTGGCAAGGCACCGACACCCGATTATGTGAAGTGTGCCGAGTTACTTGTCATTTAAACCAACGTCCCCAAACCTATATTTTTGTCTACACTTTCACAACAATTTCAGCATTTTATTCATGACATTCTTTCATCAACATTTTCACCCCACACTTGCTTTTCACACACATCAACACACTAACATGCTCCTATTCCCGGATGGGTCAAAAGAGGTCAAATTTATATCAACTGAGGTGCTCAAACATTATGAACAAGATGAGAAGAAGAGAGAGGTGAATTGCCTCATTCATTCCTAGATGTTGTGCAAGAACTAGCATGTAATTTCGACTTTCAATACTCAATCCATTCTAGGCAAACATCATGATCACAAATCATTCATGGGATTCAAGAGAGGTACTTCAAGTCCACATATGCATTCATTATTTTAACACATAAGGCCATCCATAGCCAATCCACAAGACAAGATTCATCATTAGGGTCATATCCAAACCTAGAAAGCACAATTTTTTTTTAAATTTTCTGATTTTTATGGGATTTTCGAAATGAGTATATACAATGCAAGACATGTGAAAATATTAAACTATCCTAGATGTTAATCATGCAAATGATCATGCAAACCCCACCCCATACTTAGAAACACATTGTCCCCAATGTGTAATTGAAGTAAAGAAGAGTGAAAGAAGGTTCTCACAATGTAAAAATGGTTTGCCATGGTATTTGGGATTACTCAAGTGGAATTGATGTTGGATGATCCTATCAACAATGGTAGAGAGCTCTAAGTGTTCATCAAAGCGTCGGGACCCGCGCTAGGCACCGCTAACCGTCCAAGTTCCACGTCCGCTCCACCCATAATTGATGAGGGGTTCATCATCATCATCCACATGCCATGCAAGGCTACCAATGCTACCAATACTATAGCACACACAAAAAAAAAACACCAAACACACAAAAACAGAAAAATCAAAAACAAAAACAAAACGAAAGAGGGAAAACGTTACCAATGGGTTGCCTCCCATCAAGCGCTTCTTTAAGGTCATTAGCTTGACCAATCTCGGGGGCGTCTCATTCTAGGTGAAGTGGGACAATCATATCCACCGGAGTTCCCGGAATATACTTCTTCAAACGGTGCCCATTCACCTTGAAATCTCCACAATGCTCCCCTCCTATCTCAATAGCTCCATGGGGGAAGATCTTCTTCACCACATATGGCCCGGTCCATCTTGATTTTAGCTTTCCGGGGAAGAGCCGCAGCCTTGAGTTGAAGAGAAGGACAAGGTCGCCTTCACTCAACTCCTTCGGGATGAGGCGCTTGTCGTGCCACCGTTTGGTTCTCTCCTTGTAGATCCGGGCATTCTCATAAGCATCCAACCGGAGCTCCTCAAGAGCGTTCATATCAAGCAACCTCTTCTCTCCCGCCTCCTTGAGGTCAAAATTTAGCCACTTAATAGCCCAATAAGCTCTATGCTCCATCTCTACCGGAAGGTGGCAAGACTTGCCATAGACTAACTTGTAGGGAGTGGTGCCAATTGGTGTCTTGAAAGCGGTTCTATATGCCCACAAGGCATCATTGAGCTTCATAGCCAATCCTTTCTCGTTCTAGAGACGGTCTTCTCAAGGATTCCCTTTATCTCCCGGTTAGAGATCTCCACTTGGCCACTAGTTTGGGGGTGGTAAGGTGTTGCCACCTTATGGGTCACCCCATACTTAGCCAAAAGTGCCTCAAAGTTCCTATTTGTGAAGTGCTTCCCTCCATCACTTATGATCACCCTTGGTGTTCCAAACCTAGGAAAGATCACTCGGTTGAAGAACCGCACCACCACTTTGGCATCATTTGTAGGAGAGGCGATTGCCTCCACCCATCTCGAAACATAGTCAACCGCCAATAGGATGTAGAGGTTGCCACATGAAGAAGGGAATGGTCCCATGAAGTCCACACCCCACACATCAAATATCTCCACTTCTTGTATGTTGTTCAAGGGCATCTCATTCCTCCTTGAGAGGTTGCCCGTCCTTTGGCAAGCATCACAAGCTACCACAAAGCTTTGCACATCCTTGAACAAACTTGGCCAAAAGAAGCCCGATTGCAACACCTTTGCACATGTCTTGTGTGAGCTAGCATGCCCTCCACATGGCAAGGAATGACAATGGCGGATCACACTCTCCACCTCATCCTCCGGTATGCATCTTCTAAGCATTCCATCCGGCCCTCTCTTGAACAAAAGTGGTTCACTCCAATAGTAGTGCCTCACATCCTTGAAGAACTTCTTTCTTTGGGCATATGTTAATCCGGGAGGCACTTCCTCACACACGAGATAGTTCACAATGTCGGCGTACCATGGCTCATTCCCTCTAGACACTTGGAACAAGCATTCTTCCACCATTTGCAATTGCTCATCCCGGAATGAGTCATCAATCGGGATGTCATCTCTTTCAAGCTCCAATGGCTGGAGTCTACTAAGGTGATCCGCCACGGAGTTCTCGGATCCCTTCTTGTCCCGGATTTCCAAATCAAACTCTTGAAGAAGAAGGATCCACCGAATCAATCTAGGCTTTGCATCCTTCTTGGTAAGGAGATAACGGATCACAGCATGATCCGTATACACTATGACCTTCGCTCCAACAAGATATGAGCGGAACTTCTCAAATGCATACACAACCGCTAGCAATTCCTTCTCGGTGGTAGTATAATTGAGTTGGGCATCATCTAGCGTCTTGCTAGCATAATAAATGGCATGTGTGCGCCCATCTTTTCTTTGCCCCAAAACAGCCCCAACGGCTATATCACTTGCATCACACATGATCTCAAATGGTAAACTCCAATCCGGAGGATGCATGATAGGTGCGGAGATCAAGGCGTTCTTCAACCTACAAAAAGCCTCAAGGCAATCCTTGGAGAAAACAAACTCAACATCTTTCATTAGTAGGTTAGTGAGGGGCTTAGAAATTTTAGAGAAATCTTGAATAAACCTCCGGTAAAAACCGGCATGCCCTAAGAAACTCCTTATCCCTTTCACCGAGGTAGGTGGCGGCAACTTTTCTATTGTCTCAATTTTGGCCCTATCAACCTCAATGCCACGGTTGGACACCAAGTGTCCCAACACAATACCTTCACTTACCATGAAGTGGCATTTTTCCCAATTCAAGACAAGATTTGTCTCCTCACATCTTTTCAATACCAATGACAAGTTAGCCAAGCAATTATCAAAGGAAGAACCATAAACAGAAAAATCATCCATAAACACTTCCATGATATTCTCAATGTATTCCGAAAAGATAGCCATCATACACCTTTGGAAGGTTGCGGGTGCATTACACAACCCAAATGGCATTCTCCTATATGCAAAGGTACCCCATGGACATGTAAATGTGGTTTTTTCTTGGTCATCGGGGTGGATAGGGATTTGGAAGAATCCACTATAGCCATCTAGGTAGCAAAAATGAGAATGTTGAGCTAACCTCTCTAGCATTTGGTCAATGAAAGGTAGAGGGAAGTGATCTTTCCTAGAGGCCGTGTTAAGCTTCCTATAGCCAATGCACATCCTCCACCCCGTAACCGTCCTAGTCGGGATTAGTTCATTGTTCTCATTGGTCACTACGGTCATCCCACCCTTCTTAGGAACTACATGAACGGGACTAACCCACTTACTATCCGAGATAGGGTAGATAATCCCCGCATCTAGCAACTTAATGATCTCTTTCTTGACTACCTCTTTCATTATAGGATTCAATCTTCTTTGATGTTCAATAAAGGGTTTATGGTTATCTTCCATCAATATCTTATGCATGCACAAAGAAGGTTTCATGCCAACCAAATCATCAATAGTATAGCCAATGGCTTTCCTATGCAATCTAAGCTCATGCAACAACTTAGCAAGTTCATCATCATTCAAGCATGCATTCACAATCACCGGATATGTAGAATTATCACCAAGAAAAGCATACTTTAAATGAGAGGGGAGGGGTTTAAGTTCAAGTTTAGGAGGACCTTTATCGAGTGGAGACGATCCAAATAACGTTGGATGAGATGAATCCAAAGCAAATGAAGACCCTTCAAGGCTCCTTGAAGCTTGATCATCAATGAGGTCTGATTCTGGGGAAACCACGGCCAAGTCCACGGCTCCTTTCAAGTCCACGGCCGTGGAAGTTGCTAGGCTTGCTTGTTGGAGCTTTCCAGAGAGTTCTACGGCCATGGAACACACTCCACGACCGTGGTTCGTACAGGTGCTGAGCTCACCAACGTGAACCTCAAATTCAGCCCTTGTCTCCTTTTCTAGTGCTTCCAAGGCCTTGATTTCTTCATTGCAAGTCTCCTCATCACCTTTCTCCATCAAACTCAAGGTAAGAACCTTCTCTAAGGGGTCCTTGATCAAGATCGAGCTCACAACTTCTCTAGACTCCTCTTGCTCGACTATGTTGAATACATCCTCATCAAGGGTTGGCCCTTTCATCATTGTGGATAACTTGAACTTGATGTTCTCTTCTCCAATGTTGAAGGAGAGAGTCCCGTTCTTGCAATCCACTAGGCATCCGGAAGTGGCTAGGAAGGGTCTTCCTAAAATGATGGGAACCGGATAGTCCGCCGGGATATCCAAGACAACAAAGTCAATTGGCACATAGAACCTTTCTAGTTACACCGGAATGTCTTCTAAGATCCCAACCGGGTGAGTGATAGAACGGTCCGCCATGTAGAGGGTCATCTTGACCGGTTTCGGCTCTCCTAGCCCAACCTTGTTGCAAAGTGCAAGCGATATGATGCTTACACTTGCCCCAAGATCACAAAGGGCTTCATACTTCACATCTCCCACTCCAATTGGGACACAAAAGGAACCCGGATCTCTTAGCCTAGGAGGCATCTCCTTCTTCATTGTTTGGATCAATTCCGAGGACCTCTTTGTCATTCTTATTTCCCCATACTCCTCCAACTTCCTTTTGTTGGAGAGTATTTCCTTCAAGAACTTGCCATATGCCGGCATTCCTAAAATAGCATGCATGAATGGAATATTAATATACAATTTAGACATTAGTTCAAGGAATTTACCAAAGTGGTTATCTAAGCGAGCTCTTGCTCGTGATTGTGGGAACGGTAGCGGTGGTTTGTAGGGAGGCGGTGCCACATATGTTGGCTCAACATCCTTGCTCTTGCCTCCATCTTCTTGCAATATTTCTTCTTCTACCACTACTTGCTTTCCCTTAGCATTTTCCTTGGGCAAAGGATCCTTCATGCTCAACCCGCTCCTTGTAGTAATAGCCAACACTTGGCCTCTTGGGTTGTCTTCGGTCCTTCCGGGAAGCTTTCCCGGATCTCTATGGGTTTCACCCGCTTTTTGGAACACTTGTGCTTCCAACACCTTTTGAGCCTTGGAAATAGAAGTCACCGTGCTCTCAAGACCACTCAACCTTCCAAGCAATTGTTCAAACATCATTTCGGTTCTATCGTTTGGAGGTTGAGTAAATCCGGGTGGAGGTTCTTGTGAAGCTTTTGGTGGTGGAGTTGTGCTTGTGGAAGCGGGAGGGTTCAAGGATCCATCCGGGTTAGAATAGGAAAACCCGGGATGGTTGTGGTTAGGCCGGTAATTGTTGAATTGCCGGTTGTTGTTGAAGTTCCTTGGGCCTGGATAGTTGTTGTAATTGCCCCTTCCCATGTAATTCACATCCTCCTCCATGGAAGAAAAGTTAGCTTGTGGAAGCACTTGAGGAGTTGCTTGGTTCTTCAAAGTGGTAGCACACAACTCCCTCAAAGATTTCAATTCGTTGTTGATGGCGTCAAGCTTGAAATTGCTCATGGTGACTTCACTCACTTCATATGCTCCCGCCTTTCTCCCTTCACTCTTCCTATGGGAGTATTTCTCAATCACTAGAGCTTGTTTCTCCACAAACTCCCAAGCATCATCTACATTCTTCTCCATGAAAGTCCCACCGGAAAGGGATTGGAGCTTGAATTGGCTATCTTCATCAAGTCCCTTGAAGTAAATCTCCAATAGCTCAATTTTTGGTATGCCATGGTGTGGACAATCTAGGAGAAGATCTTTGAACCTCTCCCAAGACTTGAACAAACTCTCTCTATCCTTCATCACGAAGGCATTGATCGTCCCTCTTAACTCGGTAGTCTTGGAAGGTGGGAAGAACTTAGTCAAAAACTCGGTTGTCATCTCCTCCCAAGTACTCACTCGCCCTTGTGGAATAGATTGATACCAAGCTAAGGCTTTATCCTTAAGAGAGAAGGAAAAAGCCCTAAGCTTATGGTTGTTGCTCTCCAATCTTGGCGGTCTAAGAGTCTCCATCAAAATCTCATAGGTCATCAAGTGTTGATGAGGAGACTCTCCTTCCATCCCTCCAAATTGATTATGCCGGATCATTTGTAGAACTTGAGGGCGGAGCTCATAGTTGTGGGTTGCGGGATCTCCTAAGTTCACACCCGGACGGTGTGCTCTTTGTGCCGGATCCATACGTCTCCCTAATGTTTGGTGCTCTTCAATAGCAATGGGCACAACCCTAACATTCGCCGCCGGCTGCGGTTGTGGTGGTGGAGGAGGCGGAGGTTGTTGACGATTAAGCTCTCCTTGTACAAGGGCTTGCCTAATCTCATCAATTACCCTCCTAGTTGCTTCTTGCATCTCATTGGCAAGTCTCCTTTCTTCCTCCAAGAGCTCATCTCTTAGCCTTATTTGCTCTAAGGCCTCATCCAATTCAGCTTGGAGATCTCTTCCGGCCATCTCTTTTCCCTTTTTAATGCTCTTGGATCTAGATCTAAGGGTTTTCTCCGGTTCGGGATCGAATGGAGCTAAATCCTTGCCACGAGATCTTCACATACACCTAAAGAGTAAGAGATGTCCTGAAAAGCAAAGACACAAACCAAAGAGAGATCAAAAGCAACAAGAAAGATCTACACTATAAACAATCACAAAATAGACTCAATCTAGACCTAGTCCCCGGCAACGGCGCCAAAAACTTGTCACGCTCAGGATGTGTGTGTGATACGCAATAGGTTTTAAATTTATACTCGTTATATTTCTCCTAACTCCTAGCGAACCCGCTGTGTACGGGACGTTTGTAGTAGGGATAGTATTCCGAGGTCGAACACAAAGACTAAGGTGAGATTGATTCGATTAGTGATCAAGTTTAGTGAAGATCTAGTCTAAGAAAAGAGAAAGAAATAAGAAACGAAAATCTAAAATGTTTTTGGTGGGTTTTTTGGTGATCAATCAAAGATCACAAAATCATGTAAAATGAACAATCAACTAAGCTAACAAATCGACACAAACAAACAATCTAAAACGAGATATAGATCAAAGAGAGAAAAGCGGATTCTAGGGATTGGAAGTTCCGGTTATGGCATAGGACTCAAGCTATCTAATCATTCCTTGGATTAACTATGATATGTTAGGAGTGAGTGTTTCTAGATTAGGATCAATCACCGGGTAGGTTTCATGGTCCACTAGTCCGTCCCTAAGGTCTCATCACCGGGTAAGTCTCTAAGAACCTAAGGGATGAAATTCTACTCAAACCGGATTGTCACCTAGGGATCTAACCATTCCTCACCGGGTAAGTCTCGAAAGGGCTAGTCCTAAACAACTATCCTAGCACACTTAATCCAATGGCGGCTTATGAGGCTCACCACTACCTAGGGTTTGTCATCTTTGGGATCTAAGAGTAAGAATCACCGGGTAGGTCTCTTCTAACACTTAGTTGCTAACACTAGGTCACCCTAGGATAGATTTAACTCAACAAACACTAGGATTTCAACACTCAAACAATCTAAAGCTAGATCCTTAGACGAAAGCACGAAGATTCTCTCCTCTAGAATTAATATTATCACAACAAATACGAGAAGATTAAGGAGTTGAGAGATCGATGTGTTCTCAGGAGATAAAGGTCCACAACGTCTATGTCATCTCAACCAAACAACGATCTTCATGTAGAAGAAGAATGTCTTCAAACGGTCATCTTTCCCAAAGGCTAGAAGACCTCTCCATAGAAAGCTATAAATGAAGATGACAATTGAAGAACAAAGTACAAAAGCTTACACGGAAACATCAATAGTCTTCAAGCGATCCAGAAACATCTTCATTGGATCATATAGTTTTTCTTTCTCTCTTTCTCTAAAAAGCTTTATCCCCTAGAGAGAGATAAAACTCGAGCTCCATTGGTATATTTAAAGAGTGTTATACTCGAGTGTGTGTTACTATGCGAAGTAACTAGGCTATTATAGCAAGGTGAAGAGTTGGAGCTAGATCGTAGCATTGGCTATAGTGAGAGAACAAGAGGATTTCTTTTAGTTTGTATCTATGACTCTTTAAAGCTGATAATAGATAGTTAGATCCTAAGGCTATACCCTGGGACGGAGAGTAGGCTATTTTAGAGCCGAACTTCATAAACAAATCCTCGTGTCGATCTTTTACATTCCGCATTTTATCTTGCTTTATTGTGACTAACTTTGTTTTGCAGGAGTACAAAGTCAAGGCCCTTGAAAGTTGTTTCAAAGCCCTAGAAAGCAAAGTATATCACAAAGAGCTCAGGTCGACATCAAGGCCCTTGAAGTTGGTTTCAAGGTTTTGAGATTGGTTTTGTAAAAAGTTCTCATACTCTATTCAACCCCCTTCTAGAGTATCTTTTATCCTTTTTATTCACCTACTGGTTCTTCAATTGGTATCAGAGCTAGACTCATGTATATTGATTTAACCATCAGTGAGACTAATCATGAATCTTGTAGGTGATGGAGGATTTGCTCAATGAAGATCTTCATTGTGACCACCACTCTTCTGTGGCAACAACTTTGCCCATTGGAGAGCACTCATGCGTATGTTCATTATTGATCAGGACATGGAACTATGGAGCATCATTTAGAATGGCCCCAAAGTCCCAACTACGACGGTTGAAGGTGTTCAAGTCCCAAAGAAGGAAGCTGACTTCACACAAGCTGACTTGGACAGTGTGTCAAAGAACTACAAAGCTATGAACCTACTCTAATGCGGATTAGATACCAACGAATTCAACCGCATCTCATCATGCAAGAGTGCAAAGAAAATATGGGACAAAGTCGTTGTCACTTATGAAGGAACAAGTCAAATCAAGGAAACAAAGATTAGCATCTTCCTCAGATAATACGAGATATTCAAGATGAACTCAAATGAATCAGTCAAGGAAATGTTCACAAGATTCACTGAGATCTTAAACAACTTGGAGTCACTAGGAAAGGTATTCACAAATGAATAAAAAGTTAGGAAGGTTCTAAGGTGCCTACCTGAAGCCAAGTGGGGACCAAAGAGGACTGTTATCGAAGAAGCTCAAAATCTCTCAACTCTTCCTCTTGACGACCTCCTTGGAAAACTCATCACACATGAAATGGTTCTTGGTGAAGAAGATGGAGAACTCCCATCCAACTCTAAGAATCTAGCATTAAAATCAAGAAAGGTAGAATTACCATCAAAAGAGGAAGATAGTGATGATGATGATGATGATGATGATGATGATGATGATGAAGATGCAATTGCCATGATCTCTAAGGATCTTGCGAGAATTCTCAAGATGAAGAAACAATCTGCGAACAATAAAGAATATCCACGAACATCAAAACCCCGAGGTAAGTTTTCTAACTCTAACAAGAAAACTAGAGTGTTGACTTGTTTTACATGTGGTAAAACAAATCATCTTGTGAAGGATTGTCCACAAAATAAAAGGACCAACTTCAAGAAAAATGATCGAAATAATAAAGTTATGGTAGCTTCATGGAGTGATTCAAAATCCTCAAATGAATTAGAAGACGAAAAAGAACAAGCAAACTTATGTCTCATGGCCAATCATGAAGAAGATTCAAATCTATATGTTGACAATGTGGTCAGTACTATTATGTCTCAACTTGAATCTGACATGAAACAATTCCTTAAAGACATTATCATATGTGACAAGGAACATACAATAAGGATAAATTCTCTAAAAGAAAAGCTTCTTGAACAAGAAAAACAACTAAGTGAGATGTCTCTAGAAATTGAAAATCTTAACACGGAAAAGGTAGACCTTGATGACAATATCAAGGCCTTGGAATCGGAAAATGCGATTCTCAAGGACAATCTCTCCTCTCTTCATCGAAACTATATCGATCTAGAGAAAGAGAAAGTTGATCTAACTTTAACGTGTCAAGACCAGAAGGATGCACTTGTTAAGTTTACTCGTTAAAAAGCTAATCTTGAAAGAATGATGGGTGAACAACAGTCCTTACTTAACAAAAATGATATAGGTTATCATAGAAGCTTTCTTAGAAAACCAACTACCACTTTTGTCAAAGCCAAAGGAAGTATTCATATGCCTACTTGCTTTTACTGTTGTAAAAAGGGTCATGTTAAATCTACATGTCCATATAGAAGATATGATCCTTATATTATTAGAAATACATATCCTCTATGTTTAAGGAAACAGGTCAAATAAATCTGGTTCCTAAAGGTACTAGACCACCAAACATGATCAAACCTGAATATGGACCAAAATATGTCATTTGGTCGACCCGGAAAGGTTGATGTTTGCTGTTTTGCAAGATATCACCAAGGTAAAGGAGCATAAATGGATATTAGATAGTGGTTGCTCAAGACACATGAGTGAAAAAAGCTCACTATTTTTAGATTTAAAGAAGCAATCATTTGAAACCATTACGCTTGGTGATAAAGGAAAGTTTGACATTATTGGCAATGATAAAATATGTTATAACTCATCTAACTTCATTGATGATGTATATTTGGTTGACGGTTTAAGTATAATCTGCTTAGCATCTCTCAAATATGTGATAAGGGCAACAAAGTATTGTTTGATTAAGAAAAATGTGAAGTTCAAGACAAAAAGCCGGGTGAAATTGTGCTTACTGCTCCTAGATGTAACAATATTTATTCTATGAGTACTAACCAAGTTTCAGGAACTAAGCTAATATGTCTAAAGGTCTTGACTGATGATCCAAGGCTTTGACATAAAAGACTTGGTCACGTAAGCATGCACACAATGCGGAAGCTACTTACAAAAGATTTGGTACGTGGATTGCCAAACCTAAATTTCAAGGTAGGTGAACTATGTAAAGCTTGTACACAAGGTAAACAAACAAGAGGTTCATTCAAATCTAAGAAAGTTGTAAGTTCTTCTCGACCCATTGAACTCTTACATATGGATCTTTGTGGACCTATGCGTGTCAAATCTCCCAGAGGCAAACAGTACATCCTTGTTGTTGTGGATGATTTCTCTCGATTCACATGTATTTCTTTCTTACGAGAAAAATCTGAAGCATTATTTGAGTTTTCAAAATTATGTAAGGAGTTGCAAACCTTGAAAAACCTACCAATCGTTTCTATAAGAAGTGATCATGGTAGAGAATTTGATCAACTAAAGTTTGATTTGTTTTGTGCAAAATATGGTATTTCACATAACTTTTCAGCTCATAGAACTCCTCAACAGAATGAAGTTGTGGAACGTAAGAACCGCACTCTTGAGGATATGTCTAGGACGATGTCTTTAGAAAATAGTTTGCCAAAAAATTTTTAGGCTGAAGCAGTAAACACTGCAAATTATATTTTGAATAGATGTTTAATTTTCCCTATTTTGAAAAAGACTCCTTATGAACTCTTTAAAGGAAGAAAACCAAATATTTCATATTTCAAACCTTTTTGGATGTACTTGTTTTGTTCATAACAATGGCAAAGATAACCTTGGGAAATTTGATGCACGTAGTGATGAAGCAATATTTATTGGATATGCTTCAAATAGAAAATCATATCGTGTTTAAAACAAACGTACCAAAATTGTTGAGGAAATTATCCATGTTATTTTTTATGAAAGCAATGAAGGTACTTTGAGTGAGAGTTTTGCAGATCTAGATTTGAATCAACGAGAAGATCACAATTCAGATGAAGATGAAGATCCTAAAGATCAAGAAAACAATATGCAAGAAAAGATTAAAGATATCGAAGAAAACCCTCAAGACTTTGAAACACATCTTCAAGACCTTCAAACAGAAAACTGCGATGTCAAAACTTCAGTTCAAGGGCTTGAAACTCAACTTCAAGGCCTTGAGATAGGATCCAAGGGCAATACATCAACGGTACGTGAATCTAGTCAAGCATATGAGGCTCAACCTTCAGGATCTGCTCCATCTTATAAACGAAAAAAATTTCAACATTCTTCATACCATCCACAAGAGAATGTGATCTCAGATCCAAACGCAAGAGTTAAAACTCGATCTAAAGTTAACAATCTATGTGTCTTCTCTACGTTCGTGTCTCTTATCGAGCCAAAGAATTATGTCCAAGCCCTTCAAGAACCCGATTGGATCATTGCCATGCAAAACGAACTAAATGGGTTTGAGAGAAACAAGGTTTGAACTCTTACTACAAGACCAAAGCATCAATCCGTTATTGGAACAAAATGGGTCTTTCGAAATAAGTTGGATGAAAGTGGCAAAGTCATACGAAATAAAGCACGACTTGTAGCACAGGGCTATAACCAAGAAGAAGGTATTGATTATGAGGAACCTTTTGTTCCGGTTGCCAAGTTAGAAGCCATATGTATGTAGTTTTATTAGTTCAAAGTGTGACACGAGAAGTCTTATAACTCTTGCCTTTGTCCTCGTGTAACCAACAAAACTGGTGCGGATCTCTCCCCGTACACCATGCGGAGTGGTGAATAAGCCCGCCCGTATACCATGTATGGATTGGTCCTAGAGAACCTCTCAGTCTCCCATGGGAGTTGGGCAGTGATGTCACCGCTCGATAATAATAAACAATGGGCCAATCAATATATACATATATCCAAGTCAACCTAAATCCGGTTTTCATGATCATAAACAAGCTAAATCACACACCATCGTCACTCATCCAAATAATACAGAAAAGCGAGCTAAGTAAGTCCGGAGATTTACCTCACTCAAAGGTAACTCGAATAAGTCCTCACTCAACTTCCGGCAGGAAGACGCTCAACGCCTGGTCAAATAAGGCATACTATCAATAACTAATCGATAAGATAGAAGCCCTCGGACTTCTAGTCTCCAAAACCTATATGAGGTCATAACCCAAGCATGCTAGGTCCAACTCCTAGTCTCGAAGATCATCCTAATATCGTATCGAATATAACTTGACAAAGCTCATAAACCATCCACAATCCTAAGGTTCAATGCTAGTACTTGGCATTCAATTTAAGTTATGCTAGATCCAACCTAGCATGATTCTACCACTAAACATAACTAGATTGAGGAAGAAGGTACTTACACGAGGTCAAAGGCGAAAGACGATCTACGGATGTCGAGTATGGATTTGTTGGGCCTTTATTGCGGCGCTTCCGAACCTAACACCAAACTAAACAAATTTAGTGTAATACTAAATTTGGGCATAGTGTATAATGTATATAAAATAAGAATAAACCTCGTACTAAAAACCGAGTTAAAAATCTCAAAACACTTTCCGGGTGAATTATCCAATATATAAAACATGGGCCATAATCCACAATTAAAAGTTTGAGCCAAAAACCGAACGTAAACCAATAAGGGCATAATATATAATATATAAATATAAGAATGCCCCCCATAATTAAAAAACACTAACACATTTTCCGGGGCACATTATACCTTTTTTAGAAATATGAGTCATCATCTGTAATTTAAAACCTTGGGCCATATTTTGTAATTAGAGGCAAATCTGAAAACATAAAATACAAGGTACAAGGTGTAGTTAACACAAACAGAGGGGCCCGATTTAAAAAATAACAGGCTTCCTTCAACCTAGAAGCAGCACGCCGGCCGAGAGGAGGAAAAGAGGGTTGCGGCGCGGCGGGAGAATGAGAGGCAGCAAGGCGTTGGGCCCCTCTGTCGTGGGGCTTTGGTTTCCGGTGGTAGCGAAGGCACAAGGTCTCCTTCCTTGTGATGGTGAGCGTTCCAAGGGTGAGGCTCGACAGAAGATGGGAGAAGGGAGGAGAGGCGGCGGTGAGGCAAGGCATTGAGCTCCTCAGAGGTGCTCCTCGACGGCAGTGACACTGTCGGCGGCAGGGGAGGTTTTTCCGGTGGTCGATTGTTCGCTCCAAACGGTGTGTGCAAGCTTTAAATTTATAACCCTAGATGTAAGCTTAAAACAAGGATGCGAACCCGCAATGTACGGGTCAATCGTAGTAAAAAGCAAGAAATTTCAGGGGTCGATCACAGGGACTTAGTGAAACAAAGCAGGTATAGGTTGTCAATGCAACTACTAACCACAAAAGCAATTAAAACAATCAAAGATGATAAAAAGTCAATTAAGGAAATATGCAATTCTAGGGATTAAAGCATCTAGTTGTGGTTCCAACTCATGATCTAAAGATAAGCGGACAAAGCTGAGATTTTTGCAAGGGAAGGTGTTACTAAAGTGTAATAGATCACCGAGTAAGTCTCACTACTCACTAATCCCAAACCGTAACTCCTATTACCGGGTAAGTCTCAAGGAATTAAGGAAAAGAACTATAACCTCAAACTAACACTCCAACTAAGGGAATAGAATCAACCTTTACCGGGTAAGTCTCGGGCTAACTCACAAAGATGGAATGAAAGCACACTCAAACCCCAATAAAGGATAAACCTTTATTACCTACACTTATGATCTTAGGTAAACAAACAAAGGAATTACCGGGTAAGTCTCATCCTAAGCTTGCATTGAACCAAGAAAGGTGTAATAAGAATAGGATTTGACAAACTCTAACACTTAACTCTCAGTTCCGGATCAGATAGGTCACCTCGGTCAGACGAATTCCACCCCGGCCGAGATGTTCACCGACTGAGCGAGATGCTTTAGGGTTAAGGATAAAGACTCGAGCTTTCAAGGTCCTATTGTGATTAAGATTATTCTATCATTGTTTTTCCCACAAACTTCAGCCAATCATCCTAGAATCACCCAAGGAAATTAGTCAATCATCATCATGAAAGCAATAATCAAATAAAAAGGGAAGAAAGTGAATAATTGAACACAAAGACCTTAAAAACAAGGCTTCAATAACTGAATCAATTATCAAACAAACAAGTGTTCCTTGGATCACAATCCAACAAGACAAGTCAACAAAGAAGGGAATCTAAGAAAGTCTTACAAAACCCTTCACAAAAGCTATAAAAGCTATCAACTTCCTTCCTTCAATCTTCCTTCAACCTTCAAAAAGGTTCTTCAAATCTCCCAGCAATAGTGGGTGTTTTCCAGCCGTAAGTGCCCCCCTAATTTGTGGAAAATCCAACCCTTTTTATAGGAAAATTACCTCCCAAAGATAAAAGATCTTAGAAAGATATTTTCCCATAAAATAGGCAAAATATATGGGCTAAATTATCTTCTTCCTTCCAGGAATCCAACCTAAAAATATAAGATCCTCTTTCCAAAAATAAAAGATCTCAGCCAAGAATAAAATATCTTTTGCCGCGTCCAAGGTGTTCCCCTCGGTCGAGCAGCTCCTCTGGATCACCTCGGTCGAGATGGTATTGTAGCTGACCGAGGTGACTCAACTGAATGTGAAATCTCATCAAATCTGGTCCAAAGTGAATATTCAATCCATTTCCATGATTCCTGGATTCTTCCTTAAGCTCCTGAATGTAGCTCCAATGACTCCTTAGCTCCTTTAGCTCCATTTTGATGCAAAACGTGCCATTTTACCTACGATTACAACGAAACTTGGTGTAGACCTCGATTCCCGCAAAGGTAGATGAAACGACAATATAATCACATAATATACATCCAAACATGCAGATTATTGAAGATAAAACGTCTAAACAGGCCCCAAAATATAGACAATAATTCATGCTATCAAAATACCCCATACTTAGCCCTTGCTTGTCCCCAAGCAAGTTCCGAATATAAAATGCAAGATAGAATGGATTATAAGTCATAAAGATCAATGAAAAAGTCTTCAAAACATTTTAATGGTGTGCTGGAATCATAGATCACTCTAAGAGAATGTTTAATGGAATATAAAATCAAAATATGATCGAAATATTTTACAAATATAAGAAAGTTGTTCATCTTTGCATAAAATCATAGAATGCATAATAAATCATAATTATCGAAATTAATCATGTATAATCCAGTTTAAACCACTAAGTCAATCAACAAGCTCGAGGTCTCAAGGGCTTCCAAAAGAAGGTCAAGAAACGTGTGAGGGTGGGATGTATATAGGGAATGTGGTACTAGAATCCGGGAAAAGGGATATTTTACTTCACTTCCTTTGAACTTCAACATCTTCTACCAATAAGCTTTGCTTATTTACTTTTTTACTTTACTTTTTGGGATGCATGGACAGAGGTGCACAATAACCGAAGCCTAGGAGATCAGCAATCATCAATTTCTTGAGATGCCTCAAACCCTTGATGCACATACCATGACCCGTTAATAATATCGCTCTATCCGACTTTGGCAAGACACAAACACCCGGCTATGTGAATGGTGCCGAGTTACTCATCATCATGATTGACTTCCCCAAACCTATTTGTTTCTTTCTAACTTTCAGCCAACATCTCAACTTTTCTTTCACTTGCTTTTCACTTGCTTGCTTCCAAATTCCCGGATAGGTAAAGGGAGGCAAATATGTATATGAGGGGATAAGCATGATCAAGAAGAAGAAGAGAAGAGAATGAATTGCCTTGGTCTTCCCAGGAAGAAAGTGAGAGAACTTATCATGTGGTGTCAACCTTCAAATTCAGCATAATTTGGATAAAAACAAAGTATTAAACATGCCAAAATTTCAAACAAAGCATTTAGCAACTTAAACATATCATAAAACCTTTCAAGCATATAAAGATTTCAAAACCAGTCAGAAAACAAAATCATCACTGAGGTCATATCCAGATGAAAAGCACAAAAACCGTTTCGAAAAACTGTTCTAGTTAAACCACCTCGGTCGAGATGTTCTAAGTCAACCGAGGTGAAGTACCTCGATTGGTCAGAATCACTTCGGTCGAGGTCATAAATTTTTTTTTAAAACCAATTTTTGACATTTTTCTCAATCAAATAACCTGTATGTATGCATGTAATCTCAGATAAGCACATAGAGCATAAATAAGACAATAATATCTAAATAGAGTCGAGTCATACATCCATAGAAGTCATATAAGTACATGCAAATACCCCATACTTGGGACACATTGTCCCAATGGGTCAAAATAAGTCTAAAGAAACAAAGTACTCACCGGATAAAGCTGAGCTGCATAATAAATAAATAAAGAAAATCCTGCAAGCTCTCAATAATCCCGATCCGGTGGTGGTGGTGGTGGCACGTACGGGTGCTGAGATGGGTCGAAAGGATAGCCCATGATATGCTGAAACTGAATCTCAGCCATCGTGTGCTGGTAATGTAGTCTCTCCTGCATCTCTCTGATATCCAGGGACAGGGCAGCGTAGGAATCTATCATCTGATCCGTCAGATCATCGATCCGACGGTGAGCAACTGGATCCCTCGATCTGCTTGCGTACCCTACGCCTAGCGGGACGTGCTGGTGCTGTAGTTGGCTCCTCCTCAGTCTTGTCGTCATCTAAATTAATGACCGGCGCACTAGTCCCAGCTGTATCTGTGCCTATATCCATGGCAGCACCGCCATCACCATCATCATCGTCCTCATCCTCCTCAGCCTCATCCTCCTCAGGTGGCCCCTGAGCTGCTGCTGCCTCTCTGGCGTCCTCCATCAGCGGAATCCATGCAATCTGTCAGTAATGCGGATCATAAACGGAGAATTGAGCTGACCATCTAATACCCTGGGCTGCATTCTGCTCCCAAGGCATCGCTACATATGGCATAGTAAGACCGCGAGGAACCAGTATCCTCCGTGTGATCATCTCCTGAAGCCCGAGCGGCTTGGCAGCCGCCACCATAGTGCATGCACTCAAGTCAAGATCCATGTAACTCGCTATATGAGTCACTATCCCTCCACAGCAGATGTCTCCCTTGGCCTTCACCTTGATCTTGTGCAGATCCTCAGCCAGCATCATCCCAAAGTCCGGAACTCCTCCGGTCACCATGTAGTACAGACTTAGAAGCTTACCCAGTCTGATCTTCTGGGGCATCTCAGTACGCGCCAAAAGTGTCTCGTTGAAAATCCGATGAGCAAGTCTAAAGGCCAGATGGAATATAATCCGCTCCCTAGAATCTCCAGGTCTCCATCAGTCAGCATGCTCAACCACATGAGCAATCTGTCCCCAGAACTCTCGAGCTACAGCTCGAGAAGGAAAGTCAGCAACTGTGGGGGCCGGGAAGCCAAAGATATCCCGCCAGTGGTCCAGGGGAACTAAATAATTCCGGTTCATCAACCGGTACTTGATGGCGCACTCGGTGGGCAAGTAGGTGACGGAGCTGACAAACTCCAGGGTCGGCTCAAGGTAGGCCGGAGCTCTAATCTCAGTGAACTGCTCCAACCCCACCATAGAAATCATCCACCTCAGATCATCATCAACATAGAGGCAGTCGAAAGCAGATATGTCCAGGAAACGTGGTGCAACCACTGGACGGGCCGCTATGCGGTCATAGTCGACCTGGTGACGCTCATGGATCACCGGTCTAGAACGGCGTGAAGAAGAAGGAGGAGAAGGAGAAGATTTGTCTCTCAGCACAAGCTGCCTGTCAGAACTCATTTTCTGCAATCTGTCGGACCACCTCGGTCTCTCTGACAAGTCTCAAGAACACCTCGGCCGAGGCGCAGGCCGACTGGACCGAGGCAAAAAACTGTTTGATCGTAACTCTCAAAAATCCAGTTCTTTTCCCCCAATATCACTACCAAAGGTTCCTATGGGGTACTTAATCCTTTTTCAGCAGAATGTAGGGACAACCAAAGCCCAAAACGAAAGGAATAAGTGGAAGAAGAGGGAGTTAGGGTTTTTTCGATTTTACCCTAGATTTGCTTGATTTGATTCGTTTTTGTTGTAGATTGATGGTTGCAAATCGATCCTCTACCCTTTCCTTGCAGTTTGGAAGTGAGAATCGTCGAAAACGAGCGAATAACGAAGAAGCGAGGTGAATATGCCGTTTCGGTCGAGAAGGGGGTAGAGGGAGGAGAGAGAAATCTCAGCCCCCCTTTTATACCCTATTCTGGAACTACTGTCACCTCGGTCGAGATGGTCTCGAATGGACCGAGGTGGTACTGACCGAGGTGGGTCTTCAGTAACCCTAGTCGCCTCGGTTGCTCAAGAATCATCTCGGTCGAGGTGCTGTGACAGCAACCGAGATGTGTCTCAGTCAAACTCCGTCTTCTCAAATTTTCGAACTTCTGTCCTTCCAGTTTTTGCTCCTGGGTTGTATTCCTTCCTTAGATGTCAACTGTTGTCTGTCTAGGACGCCAAAAACAAAATAAAGCAAAGAAAAAGCAAACTATCTAAAGCTAGACTAGAAAAAGGGAAAAGAAAGCAATACCTTGGGTTGCCTCCCAAGAAGCGCTTGATTTAAGGTCGCTAGCTGGACCGTACGACATCTCTCAAACAAGGTATAGCGGTGCAACCTCCTCAACCGGAACTTCCGGTTTGTATTTCTTAAGTCTATGACAATTGACCTTGAAGCTTCTACTCGTTTCTCCCCAAATCTCTACTACACCATAAGGGAAAATATGTTTCACAACATAAGGTCCGATCCATCTAGATTTCAACTTACCTGGAAAGAGGCGGAGGCAGGAGTTGAAGAGTAGAACTAAGTCTCCTTCTTTAAGCTCCTTAGGAATGATACGCTTGTCATGCCAATTCTTCTTCCTTTCTTTATAGATTTTGGCATTCTCATAAGTGTTCAAACGCAGCTCCTCCAGCTCATTGATATCCAATAGCCGCTTCTCACCGGCTTCCTTGATGTCGAAGTTCAACCATTTGATCGCCCAATACGCCTTGTGTTCTAACTCAACAGGCAAATGACAAGACTTCCCATATACCAAATTATAAGGGATGGTACCAATGGGAGTCTTGAATGCGGTCCTATAAGCCCAAAGAGCGTCGTCCAACTTCATGGACCAATCCTTCCTAGTCCTAGAGACGGTCTTATCCAAGATTGCTTTAATTTCTCTATTTGAGATCTCAACCTGTCCACTAGTTTGAGGGTGATAAGGGGTTGCTACCTTGTGGGTTACCCCATACTTTGATAAAAGTGTCTTAAACTTCCGGTTGATGAAATGCGTCCCTCCATCGCTAATGATGATGCGTGGAGTCCCAAAACGTGGAAAGATAGTCCTGTTAAAGAACTTCACAACTACTGTGGCATCATTAGTGGGAGAAGCAATGGCTTCAACCCATCTAGAGACGTAGTCGACAGCTAGGAGAATGTAGAGGTTTCCTCCGGATGATGGGAAAGGTCCCATGAAATCTACTCCCCATACATCAAAGATCTCAACCTCCTGTATGTTATTGAGTGGCATCTCATTCCTTCTAGATAAGTACCATGTTCTTTGGCATGCATCACAAAAGACAACAAACGTTTGCACATCCTTAAATAATGTAGGCCAAAAGAAACCGGAACGTGGTACCTTAGCGCATGTCTTGTTGGCGCTAGCATGCCCTCCACAAGGGAGTGAGTGACAATGCCGTATGACGCTATTAACTTCATCTTCCGGAATGCATCTTCGAAGCATCCCATCCGGCCCTCGCTTGAATAGCAGCGGTTCATCCCAGTAGTAATGGCGTACATCCTTGAAGAATTTCTTCCTTTGAGCGTACGTCAATCCAGGTGGTATCTCCTGGCAAACAAGATAATTAACAATATCAGCATACCAAGGTCCTTTATTATCAGAAATTTGGTGGAGAGAATGTTCCATCAACTGAGGATGAATGTCAGAAAAGGGAGTAAGAAGTTTGTTATTTTCAGTAGTCTCAGTTGACATCATCTCGCTTTCGACCTCGGTCGAGGTCCAGAGAGGTTGACCGAGATGTTCTTCAGTCACCTCGCTTGGTCCAGAAAGTGCCTCGGTCGAGGTACTGCAATTGGAACCGAAACCTGGAGATCTTCTCCTGGATTAGTCTTTCAATTTTAGCTCCTGGATCTTCTTCCAGTGCCTTTAAGCTCCGTATATCTGCATCACAAGAAGCATCTATACCTTCCTCCATTAAGCTAAAACTAATAATTTTTTCAAGTGGATCTTTAATAAGGATAGAGCTCACCAATTCTCTTGATTCTTCTTCATCATAGATGTTGAAGATATCATCTCCTAGTTGCTCTCCCTTCATAGCCGCAAGTAATGCAAACTCCACTTCATCTCCGCCAATGTTGAATTTTAACTTGGCGTTCTTACAATCCACATTGCAACCCGAAGTTGCTAGAAATGGTCTCCCGAGAATGATAGGAATGGGATAATTTGCGGGAATGTCAAGTACAACAAAGTCTATAGGTAAATAGAAGTTACCTAACTTGACCGGAACGTCCTCCAAAATGCCCATGGGATGGGTAATGGAGCGGTCCGCCATGTATAGCCGTATCTTCACCGGATTGGACTCTCCAAGTCAGATCTTAACACATAGCTCCAGCGGAATGATGCTCACGCTGGCTCCTAGATCACATAAGGCTTCACAAGTGACATCCCCAACTTGAATGGGAATGCAAAATGAGCCGGGATCTCTCAACTTGGGTGGCATCTTCTCCTTCATGATTTGAATTAGCTCCGAGGATTTAGATGTCATTCTCACTTCACCAAAGTCTTCCAACTTCCTCTTTCTTGATAGAATCTCTTTCAAGAACTTCCCATAGGCGGGCATCCCCAGAATAGCATCAAGGAAAGGGATATTAATGTGTAGTTTATTCATCAAGTCAAGGAACTTACCAAAGTGCTTGTCTAGATGTGCTCTGGCCCTTGACTGTGGGAATGGAAGTGGTGGTTTATATGCTGGAGGTGGAATATAAGCTTCAGTTTTCTCCTCCGCTTTCTGTGGCTCCACCTCGGTTGGCATCTCGGCCGAAGTGTTCTTCGACTATACCTGGACCGAGGTGGTCTTCGTCTGTACTGGCATCGACCGAGGCACTGGATCTGCAGTCTTCAGTCCACTCCTTGTCGTTATTGCCATAATCTGTCCCTTGGGGTTGCTTTCCGTCCTTGCTGGAAGCTTCCTTGGATCTCTTGGCGCTTCATTCGCCTTGTTAAAGAATTGTTGTCCTAAGGCTTTTTGTGCCTTCGAAAATGAAGTCATGGACGTCTCCATAGAGTTGAGCTTGATCAAGATGGCCTCCAGCACCGCATCTTTCTTTTCCGGTTAGGACGAACTCGATCCTTGCTCCTGGCTCTTCAATGGAGTAGAAGAAGAAGAAGAAGAAAGGAAAGGGTTAGAGGAGTCATTGGAATTGGAGTTAGAGTAACGGTTACCCGAATTTTGGTTGTTTGCCCTCCAATTATTGTTGTTGGATCCTCTATTGTTGTTGTAGTTGTTGTTCCGGGAACCGTTGTTGTTGTTCCGGTAACTATTGTTGTTCCTTGATCCTTGATCTTCCTTCTTGGTTTGAGCAACTAAGAGTTCCTTCAATTGTTTCACATCATTCTTCAAAGAAGTGAGTTGATCATTGTGTGGTGGAGCATCTTGAAAGTTGACTCTTTTAACTCCACCTTCAGCTCCTTAATGGGAGTATTTCTCCATGTGCAAAGCTTGCCTCTCTATGAACTCCCAAGCTTCGTCAATTGGCATGTCCATGAACGTGCCGGCGGATAGTAGTTGAAGGTTGAACTGGGTGTTTCCGTCCAGTCCCTTGAAGTATATCTCCAACAACTCTATCTTTGGAATCCCATGATGTGGGCAATCCAAAAGAATGTCTTTAAATCTCTCCCATGACTTGGACAAGCTCTCCTTGTCCTTCATAATGAATGCATTAATCTTCCCTCTCATTTCAGCAGTTTTAGAGGGGGGAAAGAATTTAGTTAAGAACTCCGTTGTCATTTCCTCCCAAGTATTGATTTTTCCTGGAGGAAGAGATTGATACCAAGTAAGTGCTCTATCTTTCAAAGAGAAGTAGAAAGGAGCTTGTAGTTGTTGTTTTCTATTCTTGAAGGTCTCAAGGTCTCCATCAAGATCTCATAGTTTTGTAGATGTTGATGCGGAGATTCCCTCTCTAACCCTCCAAACTGGCATTGGCAAATCATGGAAAGAACTTGTGGTCGAAGCTCATAATCATGATCCGCTGGATCACCTAGGTTGACTCCTGGACGCCTCAGTTGCTGATTGGGGTCCATCCTTTGCCCTAGGGTTTGTGGAATACCTGCAAAAAGAATATCTCGGACTGGCATCCGAGGTGGAAGTATCTCGTCCGGGGCAACAGGTACTGGATTTTGCCTCGGTCGAGGATCTGGAACAGGGTCTTGCCTCGGTCGAGGATCTGGGTTCGGTCGAGGTAGATACTGGTCTCGTAAAGCCGCCATATCTGCTTCGATCGCCTCAGTCCTTGTGCGAGTTTCTTCCCTTTCCAGTCTCAGCTCTTCTTTACTGAGGCGTAGTTGTTCTAACGCCTCCTTCAATTCGGACTCAAGATCGCGATTGTCTTGGTTGGCCATCTTCGCTTCTTTTAAGCGTCTTTTGTATGTCTTTTCTGGTTCGGGATCGTAGGGAACGATTTCCTTCCCAGCGCGGGTTCTTCGCATAAACCTAAGAAAAAGAACCTGCGAAAGTCACTCAAGTAGAGTGGTTAGTAGAAACAGGGGCAAGCGCCAGGAAAGCCAACCGCAACCGGTTTGGTCTAGACCAAGTCCCCGGCAACGGCGCCAAAAACTTGTTCGCTCCAAACGGTGTGTGCAAGCTTTAAATTTATAACCCTAGATGTAAGCTTAAAACAAGGATGCGAACCCGCAGTGTACGGTTCAATCGTAGTAAAAAGCAAGAAATTCCAAGGGTCGATCACAGGACTTAGTGAAACAAAGCAGGCATAAGTTGTCAATGCAACTACTAACCACAAAAGCAATTAAAACAATCAAAGATGATAAAAAGTCAATTAAGGAAATATGCAATTCTAGGGAATAAAGCATCTAGTTATGGTTCCAACTCAAGATCTAAAGATAAGCGGACAAAGCTGAGATTTTTGCAAGGGAAGGTGTTACTAAAGTGGAATAGATCACCGGGTAAGTCTCACTACTCACTAATCCCAAACCGTAACTCCTATTACCGGGTAAGTCTCAAGGAATTAAGGAAAAGAACTATAACCTCAAACTAACACTCCAACTAAGGGAATAGAATCAACCTTTACCGGGTAAGTCTCAGGCTAACTCACAAAGATGGCATGAAAGCACACTCAAACCCCAATAAAGGATAAACCTTTATTACCTACACTTATGATCTTAGGTAAACAAACAAAGGAATTACCGGGTAAGTCTCATCCTAAGCTTGCATTGAACTAGGAAAGGTGTAATAAGAATAGGATTTGGCAAACTCTAACACTTAACTCTCAGTTCCGGATCAGATAGGTCTCCTCGGTCAGACGAATTCCACCCCGGCCGAGATGTTCATCGACTGAGCGAGATGCTTTAGGGTTAAGGATAAAGACTCGAGCTTTCAGGGTCCTACTGTGATTGAGATTATTCTATCATTGTTTTTCCCATAACCTTCAGCCAATCACCCTAGAATCACACAAGGAAATTAGCCAATCATCATCATGAAAGCAATAATCAAATATAAGGGAAGAAAGTGAATAATTGAACACTAAGACCTTAAGAACAAGACTTCAATAACTGAATCAATTATCAAACAAACAAGTGTTCCTTGGATCACAATCCAACAAGACAAGTCAACAAAGAAGGGAATCTAAGAAAGTCTTACAAAACCCTTCACAAAAGCTATAGAAGCTATCAACTTCCTTCCTTCAATCTTCCTTCAACCTTCAAAAAGGTTCTTCAAATCTCCCAGCTGTAGTGGGTGTTTTCCAGCCGTAAGCGCTCCCCTGATTTGTGGAAAATCCAACCCTTTTTATAGGAAAATTACCTCCCAAAAATAAAAGATCTTAGAAAGATATTTTTTCATAAAATAGGTAAAATATATGGGCTAAATTATCTTCTTCCTTCCAGGAATCCAGCCTAAAAATATAATATCCTCTTTCCAAAAATAAAAGATCTCAGCCAAGAATAAAATATCTCTCTCCGCGTCCAAGATCTTCGCCTCGGTCAAGCAGCTCCTCTGGATCACCTCGGTCGAGATGGTACTGTAGCTGACCGAGGTGACTCAACTGAATGTGAAATCTCATCAAATTTGGTCCAAAGTGAATCTTCAATCTATTTTCATGATTCCTGGATTCTTCCTTAAGCTCCTGAATGTAGCTCCAATGACTCCTTAGCTCCTTTAGCTCCATTTTGATGCAAAACGTGCCATTTTACCTACGATTACAACGAAACTTGGTGCAGACCTCGAGTCCCGCAAAGGTAGATGAAACAACAATATAATCACATAATATACATCCAAACATGCAAATTATTAAAGATAAAACGTCTAAACAGGCCCCAAAATATAGACAATAATTCATGCTATCATCGACATCGGTTCCCGGGGCGTCACACCTTTGTTCGATCGAATGGCGAAGAGGAGAAGGAAGGGTGAGCTCTTGACGGAGAGTAGGGTTCCGGTAAACTACACAATAGAGCAAGGGTAGTCGGCCTTCGGTGGGCTCCGGCAAGGCGAAGGTAGATCTCCTGGTGGCAGGCGAAGCAACAGAGGTCCGAGATAGGGCAAGCTCACCTGTGAAAGGAGCAAGGAAGAAGATGGAGAGTTGCTGAGTGAGAGAGTTGGGAGATGGATCTGAGCGTTGTGTAGAGGGATGAGTACAGAGAAGGTTGCATGAGGGGAGGGGGAATAGCAGAAGTGAGCGGTTGGGTAGGTGTGCAGGCTAAAAGGGACAACAAGGAGGCTGACCTTTCAGTCTCACTGGTTATAATATAATAACTCAATCAAAAGAGTTCTGAACGGGATTATCGGATCGGAGAATTTTTCCGAACTTTCCTCCTAAAATAAAATACGAGAAATATATATGGATCCAATATATAAATAAACTCGCAAAATATGCCTTGAAATACAAAAACCATTCTCGCAATTTATTTTCCAAGATTATATGATAATTTAAACATGGGTAAAAAAAATATATCGGTGTATATATATATATATATATATATACATACATATACACTCGTAGAATTTAATTTACATGTAAAAATACTTGTAAAAATATTTAAGATATTAAAATATCGATAAAAGCCGGAAAAAAATAAATATCGCAAACGCGCCTAAAATTTGGGGCGTTACATAAACAATCTACTTTCACCCTAGGTTTCGATACTTTAGAAATATTATTCATCGTTCAAATATTAATATATGGTAGAGTGATATGCATACTTTGATGTATGAAAATTTGGAGGCCATCCAACAGTTGGATCTAGAGTTATACGAGTGATGTAGTTTGTGAAAATGTAGATTTTTGGCCAAGTATAAGAATTTTGTGTTGAAGAGTCAACTTGGAAATTTTGTGTATGAGTTGTAGTTGTTTGTTCTTGGGATTTCTTTTTTCTAGTGAGTAGAGTGCATAGCATAGAAGGTTTAGATATTTTATTGTGAAAATGTAGATTTTTTGGCCAAGTATAAGAATCTTCCAACTTAGTTAAACCATTCCTTTGAGTTTTGATTATGGTTTTCGGTTTCATTGGATAGTTTGTAAGTATCCTATGAACATTTCTAGGATTTTGAAACTCATAAAATCGTCATTTTACCCTAATAAGGGTAAATTAGTAATTTCCTTTAGAATAACCTTTAGTATCTAAGAAGTTTAAAACTTCTAAGAGATATGGACATATTATTGATCACATTTTCTTTTATATCAGGAGGTTTAGTTCTTTCCTTACGGATCGAGTTTTTGAGATATCGAGAATTGTAACTCGATTCATGTAAGTCCTTTGGGCTTACTTATTTGTTTTCATATATGAGTTGATCATATGAGTGGTGTTTGCTATATGAATGATAGTATATTTATAAGATTAATTACCGGCGTATTATTGGCCCAGGTAGAATGGATGGTGGCATCATCTTCTCAGCTCTTGCGAGAGACTAGGAGGTTCTCCGCGACAAGGCCAGGCGTAGTAGATCGGGAGGATACCGACCCAGTTCATGTGGTATACGGGTCGGTGTGTCAAACCATTATTGCTGGATAAAGGGACGGAGGCGAGAGTCGTAGACTTCTCGTGCCACAAGCTTAAATAGATTATGAATGTATGACATTAAGAAAGATAATAAAACAGATTATGTGATAGCATGTTCTTTGTTTTATATTGCTGCTTTATGTGTGTTTGTGCTTATATGTCTTCTTATATATGATAAGTTAGCTAACGGTTTATCTGTGTTGTAGATGTTTTGTAGGTATAGACAGTTGTAAAGAGATTCGGAGCGGATGGTCAGCCAGGTCCACGTACTCATTAGATGGGGACGGAGGAGTCTTCCTTTTGCGTGCACGTTATTAAGATTCTAGTAACGGTTCATTAGATGGGGACGGGGGAGTCTTCCTTCTTATATATGATAAGTTAGCTAACAGTTTATTTACATTTGTTCCTTGTTGTAAGATTCTAGTAAAGTTGTTGTCAAACTATGATCGGGACTCATTGTGAGGTCCTAATCAGTAGCTCTCCGAGTTTTGAGAATTTAGAGTGTTAATTTAAACCCATTCCAATCTAACAAATATAAACTGATTTAACATTGGATTTGCTTGATGTAGATCTAAACAAAACAACTCTTTAACATGCTCTTTAAGATGAAAGTCGGATAGATTTCGATACCCATAATTCTAATTTCTACAACGAGATATATGGGAATATTTCAATACCAAAAGAGTACTCTTTAACATGCTCTCAATGTGTTAGTTGCTTATGCATAGCATATGAATATTTTTTACTAGGCCTCGTTTGCTGCAAAGTCCAATGTGAATTAGCATAAGTTTGATTAAAAGCAAGTGAATTTAGTTCTTGTAATCTTCACAAGGATTGTGGACTAATAAGAGTTGAAGTCTCTATATATCCAATTACAGGATTATAATACTTACCTATTGAGTTATGGGCTGGTCCGATGGAAGGGTTGTCCCCTTTTCGAACACAATTGGTGTTCTATAATTACTTCATCACCTAGTTTGATAAGATTCTTTATGAGTATTTCTTATCAAATATTAGATCTTATAGTTTATCATAAATGATAAAAATAGGTTTGAATTTCAATTCTTGTTTTGTTGGAAATTTTCCAATAAAATACAAAATTGATATCCAAACAAACTTCTTATAAAATTGTCGCTAATTACTGTAAATTAGGATCACTGTGTATCTTTGCTCTCCTAATTTTTATCATAAAAGTAGATAAATGATAGTTAGCTTCTGGAATATTAGAGGGATGAGTTGGAGAAACCTTTGGAAAAACCTCAATGCAATTTATTAAATGCACAAATTCAAAGTAATCACTCTAGTGGAAAATAAGTCCGAAACCCCTCTCGATGACTGATAACATGATTTATTATCTTAGTTTAGGCATAAATTTAGCTAGATGTTTCCCTTTGTTTAGCATGAATAAGCCTTAGTTTGTGACATATGCACAAACTTTGTTCGATTTTTCATGTAATTTGGTGGATTTTGGGCCTAAATGAGGCATATGAGGATCAAGCCTCGGAATGGAGCATGCTATGAGCTTAAGTGAGGCAAGAAAGCAAGGAAAAGGGTCAATCAAAGGAGCAAAGAAATATTTTATATGAAATCTCGGGTGTGCAAGAAAGAAATCGTGGCCGAGATTGGCATTTTAGAGACAAAAACCAGCGAGATTGGTCATGTCGAGAGTTATCTCGACCTAAATCTCGGGCCGAGATATGAGGGTGAGCAGGCCGAGATTTCCAAAATGCAATGGCCAACAATGAATTCTTCCAAAATATCGGCACCGACATTGGCCAAACTCTCGGCCCTGACACTAGCCAAAATCTCGCCCAAGATTGCAACAAATGGGTTGAGATTTCCTATATGTGCAGTTTATTGACGTTTTTTGAAGTTTCATGCCGACCCTTTCTTTTCTGAGCTTTAGTATATATTTGGGATTGCATGTTGTGATTAGGGTCCCTATTTTGACATTTTTACACACCTTTAGACACATTGGAGAGACTTTTCTTTGCAATTTTTTTGCACTTGGATATTCCTCTTTCATCTTGTAATTTTGGAGAGAAAACGAGAGATTTATTTTCGATCTTTTGACTGAATCAAAGTGCAATTGCGTTGATGTGTTCTGGATTCCATCTCTTGTTATTTGATGGCATTATCAACAAAGTATCTCGAACTTTTCTAGCTTTTATTCCATGCATTGCATATATATTAATTTGATGATATTTGATCTTGAAATGTATATTGTTTGCTAGATTTTTGTGATTCTAGGGTGATAGATCAATGGTTATGGCCTGGATAGTGATAAATTGAACTTGCATGTTTGATTAGGACGATTAGGTTGCTCGTGTAACACCCCAAATTCTGAGAACTCGGGGAGCTACTAGTTAGGACCTCACAATGGGTCCCAACCTTAGTTTGACAACAATTTTACTTGGATCTTACAACAAGGCACAAAAGTATTTAAAACATTTAAAAACTTTAAACAATATATACATGGAGAATATGTATCAGCCTTACAAGAAAAGATAGTAAAACGACGCATATGAAAAAGAGAAGACATTCCCGTCCCCAACTAAATGAGTACGTGGACCCGGCTGACCATTTCCTCCGGATCTCTCTACAACTGTCTTAACCTGCAAGGCAACTACAAGCGGTATAAAACCGTTAGCTAACATTCTATGCATAAGGATAAAGGTAAAAGCACAAACTCACAACATACACAATCAACATGCAACACTCAATCCTTTTATTATCTTTAATTAGGTGATAGGTTATTACTAATGATACTTATTTTGTGACATGAGGGATTCCCAAACCTCGCCCCTGTCCCCGTTTACCAACGCGGAATGGTACTAATGCATCTGACCGTCTACTTGAATGGGCTGGTCGCAGGGAACCTCCTAGACTCTCGCAAGAGCTAGGCAGATGATGTCACGACCCGTTATCATACACTTGGGTCAATTACGTAAATAATAAAGTCGGCCTAATCCGGTTTCGTTATTTATTATAACTAACAAACACCACTCATACACATTACACTCATACAAGAAGCCAGCTAAGTAAGTCCGTGGACTTACCTGAATCAGATCTCGACTCTCTTAATCACAACTCAATTTGTAACTGTATAACTCGGTTGCCTGTCAAAGGAGGCATGTGTGTCAGCACACTTTCTAGGTAATTAGAAGTCTAAGACTTCTAAGGTAGTAGATCCTATTAGAACAGAATTTAATACAATACCAATTTATGGTAAATTGATTATTTTACCCTTGGTCCCGAAACTTCCAAAAATTCCATAATTCATGCCTAAACTCCTATTTGAGACTAAAGAGTCATATTCTAACTCCTAAAGATGAGTTTGGTTACAAACTGGCAATTTACCCATTTTCCTATTTTCGGAAAGATCATTAAGGCCCAACTTCGGCTTCAAATCTAAAATTCGAATAATCTTATAAAAATTCTGAAATAATTCCCTAGATCATCTATGATATCTCATCTACTCCTAGGAGCAAGAATTTCTTAAAACTGTTCAACCATCACTTCTATAAAAATTTCCAAAGTTGGTTACAACACTTGAAATTTTCTATACTTAGCCAAAATCTGAGTATGTTTTCTAACTGTACAACAAGTCCACTTTGAAAAATCATAACTCCTAAACCACTCGCTGGATTTATACCAATTTTTTATATGTTCTACTATAATATGTCAACTATATCATATCCAAAATTCAAGTCCAACAAAGATCAAAAGCCTATTTAAAACCATCTCACAAAACTGCATCACATGTTGTTTTTCTCAACACTCAGCATATTTATAAAAACTGCATGAGGAGTCAACCTTGCAACATCATAACTTGATAGCATGAATTATTGTCTATATTTTGGGGCCTGTTTAGATGTTTTATCTTCAATAATCTGCATGTTTGTATGTATATTATGTGATTATATTACCGTTTTATCTACCTTTGCGGGAATCGAGGTCTACACCTAGTTTTGTTGTAATCGTAGGTAAAATGGCACGTTTTGCATAAAAAAAAAAGAGCAAAAGGAGCTAACGAGTCATTGGAGCTACATTCAGGAATTTAAGGAATAATCCAGGAATCATAGAATTGGATTAAAGATTCACTTTGGACCAAATTTGAGAGATTTCACATTCAGTTGTGAAATACCTCGGTTGACTACAGAGTCACCTCGACCGAGGTGATCCAGAGGAGCCGACTCGACCGAGGCGAACACCTGGGACGCGGCGAGAATATTTTATTCTTGGCTGAGATCTTTTATCTTTGGAAAGAGGATCTTATATTTTTGGGCTGGATTCCTGGAAGGAAGAAGATAAGTTAGACCATATATTTTACCTATTTTTATGGGAAGAGATCTTTCTAAGATATCTTATCTTTGGAGAGTAATTTTCCTATAAAAAGGGTCGGATTTCCCACAAATCCGACATCCGCTATCACCCGGAACATCCTACATACATCCGAATACACCGCTGCAGCCATACTCCAGTTGGGAGATTTGAAGAACCTTTTTGAAGGTTGAAGGAAGAAAGTCTATAGCTTTTATAGCTTTTTGAACGGTTTTTGTAAGATAATCATAGATTCCCTTCTTTGTTGATTGTCTTGTTGGATTTCTATCCAAGGAACGCTTGTTGTTTTGATAATTGATTCAGTTACTGAAGCCTTTCTCTTAAGGTTTTCTTGTTCAATTATTCTCTTTCTTCCCATATATTTGATTAATACTTTCATGATGATGAGTGGCTAATCTCTTTATGTGATTCTAGGGTGATTGGCTGAAAGTTGTGGGAAAAACAATGATAGAATAATCTTAATCACAGTAGGACCCTGAAAGTTTGAGTCTTTACCTTAACCCTAAGCATCTCGCTCAGTCGATGAACATCTCGGCCGGGGTGGAATTTGGCTGACCGAGGTGACTTATCTGATCCGAAACTGAGAGTTAAGTGTTAGAGTTTGCCAAATCCTATTCTTATTACACCTTTCCTGGTTCAATGCAAGCCTAGGATTACCCGGTAATTCCTTTCTTTGTTTACCTAAGATCATAAGTGTAGGTAATAAAGGTTTATCATTTATTAGGGTTTGAGTGTGCTTTCATTCCATCTTTGTGAGTTAGCCTGAGACTTACCCGGTAAAGGTTGATTCTATTCCCTTAGGTGGTGTGTTAGTTTGAGGTTATAGTTCTTTATCTTAAATCCTTGAGACTTACCCGGTAATAGGAGTTACGTTTGGGATTAGTGATTAGTGAGACTTACCCGGTGATCTATTCCACTTTAGAAACACCTTCCCTATGCAAAATTCTCAGCTTTGTCCGCTTATCTTTAGATCTTGAGTTGGAACCACAACTAGATGCTTTAATCCCTAGAATTGCATATTTCCTTTATTGACTTTTTATCATCTTTGATTGTTTTAATTGCTTTTGTGGTTAGTAATTGCTAAAGCTTACCTATTCCGACTTTGTTTCACTAAGTCCCTATGATCGACCCTTGGAATTCCTTGCTTTTTACTACGATTGACCCGTACACTGCGGGTTCGCATCCTTGTTTTAAGCTTACATCTAGGGTTATAAATTTAAAGCTTGCACACACCGTTTGGAGCGAACATAACTCTCAAACCGTAACTCCGATTCTTCTAAAATTTTAGTATGATTTACTATGCAGTATCGTCTATGACATATCCAAAAACCAGCCAAATAGGGAGAGTCTAGCTTACTCAAATTTGGACCCGAAGTTGACTGCTCGTAACTGTTGGAAAACTGGAAAAGATGTAACAGCTCCTTGTATTGGTTCCTTTGGCTACAATGTATGGGTTCTATGATGGCTTAGTAGCAACTAAGCATATATATAAATGAAGGGAAGGAAGAGCATGGTCATACTCACCAAAAATCTCGACAAGGAGGAAGGAGAGGAGCGCCGGCTGGGTGTGCAGAAGGTTCTAACTTCAATTCTCATCCTATTGGACTACTTTAATTTCTTCTAATTCCAGCCTATACAAGCCTCTACATTGCTCTCTATTATCACTCAGAAGTACATCCCACTTTCTTATACAGCATCAAGGTATTACGATTAAAGTTTAGATCAACTCACCCGCCTCAATGGGTTAAAGGTTGTGTCGATCACCACACGAGGAGTCCGCACTCAACCTTGGTAAGGCACGCTGTTACAGATTACGGGATAAGGGTTTATTACTGGATTCAGAAGGGAAGAAAGGTGGGACAAGAAGGGACTGCTTACCGATCACTCTCTGCAACGAATGGAAGGAGACCCTCCCCTCTTCTGGCGTCTGCTCGAAGGGCACACAGCAGCAGGTCGGTGGTGCAGAAGTTCCGGCTATGCAGAACATTGGCGAGCAGCAGTTTCGGTGGTGGTGCAAGGTGTTGGTGCGCAGTGGTTTCGGACTGTGCAGAGCGCGGGCAAGCCGCTGGTTCTGTCGAGAGGTCAAGGAGTCGATTGGGTGGCGTGATGTTCATCCGGACGAGGAGGCAAGGCTGAGTTGTGCTGCTTCACCCGGCCAGTGAGAGGGACGAGGATGGCGTGATCTGTGGTATTGCAGGAGACAGCTAGGTCTAGGGTGGTGTTGTTGATCGGTCGAGAGAGTAGTCTACAACAGAAGGAAGGCCAGTTGATACGTTCTGAATGTAGACGGAAGGAGGGGAATGCGAGGTGGAGGAGTGTGCTGCGTTACTCACGGGAGCTATTACAGAAAAAGATCTCCAGCTCAGCACACGTAGAAGGGAAGTAGGTTTATTGTCCGATGGGCCTCATCCGCTGGGCTTCTGGCTAGCACAAGCAGTCCGCTGCTCCATAGGTTGTGCGTCTTAGGCTGGTTTGAAGAGCTCAGCAGTAATAGGTAGGAATGTGGGCTGTCAACAGCTTGTCATAGGGTTGTCGGGCTTCGTCATGGCCTTGTCATGATCTCGTCTAAAGTCGTCGTTAAGAATTAATTATAAGAATTAGGGTTTGATATAATTCTATTATTTTATGTGAATTCAATTCTACATAAAATGATAAATAATTATAAGAAATAGGGTTTGATATAATTCTATCATTTTATGTGAATTAAATTCTACATAAAATGATAAAATTTGTGAAGAAAGAAATACTAGATAGAATGGGAAACCGTCAACGGCTCGAAGTCCGAATTGATTCAGAATTAAACGGAATAAAAATTCCAGATATTACAGCTCGAACCCTCCCATTTCAATATCTCAGCCTGTTCACAAAATCTCGCCCGAGATTTGAATATGATCCAGCCGAGATTTTTTTGTTGTTCGTAATGGATGAGTTTGTATGTTAGGTTGTTCGATTGCTTAAACCCTAGAGTTTATTGAGTTGAATCTAGCTTAGACTTATCTAAAGTTAGCAAACCAAGTGAGGATTGAGACTAACCCGGTAATATTTTCCCTTGGATATAGATGATCATGAGCTTTAGGTAGTAGAGGTGTGAAATCCTCTATTGGATTGCGTCTGCTATGTTTTCTGTGTATGTTAAACTGAACCCGAGACTTACCCGGTAAAGGATATCTTGAGCCTTAGGTAGAATAACCGGTTTTAGTTGAATTTTTGTCCTTAGTGCCTTGAGACCTACCAGGTAATAGGTAGTTTGGATTGGACTAGTGGAATATGAGACCTCCCTCGTAATTATTCTCATAAAAGAAATACCATTTCCCACGAGCAATCAAAACTGAGTCCCTTTAGAGAGAGAGCTTGAATCCGATGCCATAATCAACGATCTTGAACCCTATGATCCGTTTTTCGATTATTGTTATATATCTTGCTTGTTGTGTTGTTTTTTATTGCTACTTTAATTTGATCTTAGATCATCAACCAAAATCCAACAAAAATATTGATCTTCTAACCGTTTTCCAACTTTCCCTTTTTCTTAGTCTAGATTTGTATTATTTTTTTATCATTTTGCAAAACAATCTAACCTTAATTTTTGTGTTCGACATTGAAATACTTGTCTAGATTTGTATTATTTTTTATACCCTTGCAGAAAATTGATTATAGGGGTCTATTGCAAGCATTTAAAACTAATGCATCGTTTTGGAAACGAACAATGACTCTTTGTGGAAATATGTTTAACACCCCAAATTTTAGACTCGGGTTGCTACGGGTTAGGACCTCACAATGGGTGCCGACCCTAGCATGACAACAATATTATTGGATCTTACAAGAAGGCACAAATGTTCAAATACAAAAATTGAATAAATTACGAAATGTCAAGATAAATAACAGACTCACAACCAAGTATAACGATAAACTCAAGACTATCCTACTAACATCAATAATGAAATAAAGCAATTAAACCACCACTCATCCTACAACGTACGGGAACCCTAGTTGGACGCAAACGCGCTCGTGGCATCTTAGCACACCATCGGCGCCCACCTGAAACTGAGGCTCCTCTCCTCGAGACATCTAGTCACGGATCCTCAACAATGTAGGGCAACTCTCCTGTTTTTGTCGGATCTCCTCCAACAGATCAGGTAGCATCTCTAGGGTAGACAAGTGACCGTTTATATTTGGGAATTGAATGTATAACTCCAACCCAGCCAGGTCTCTCTGCAGTTGAGGTTGAGCTGTCAACCTAGCTATCGCCTTCTCCCGAGGCGTCTTCCGGATAAGGGTATCGGTGACCACATTCTCCTTGCCCGGATGATACAGTATCTCCAAGTCGAAATCCTTAATCTGTACGCCCCATTCTTTTGGGTGCGTTCCGATTTTTATTTTCTCCCTACTTTCGATTCGTTCGTAGCACGAGATTTCTTTTTATTATTTTTTTTAAAAAAAAATATTTTTCGACACAAAATAACCTTCCGGGTATTTTATTGTTTTGGTGTACATATACGTATTTCCGTATTTTATTTTAGTCGGAAAAGCCAGAAATTCCCGATTCAGAAATCCCGTTCCGATCGTTTAATCAAGTTAAATAGCTATATTCCCTTTTTATCCTTTTCTTTTATTTCTATTTCCCTTTATTCACTTTACTTTTTCCTTTTGCCTTTTTCTTTTTGTTTTCTTTTGTCTTTCTCTCTACCCGTTGGTTGGTGAGCAGCCTTACGCTCCACCTACCCCCTCCCGACCTCTCGGCCTCCCCGCCATCTGTCCCCTATGACAGCACGCCGCCCACCCTCTCACCCTCTGGCACCTTACTCTATCATCTTCCTATTTTCCCCCTCTCTGTTTGCAGCCCTGGAGTTCAATTGGGAGGCTGCACCACCGGAGAAGAGTTTGCACCACCAGGATCCGCCGGAACGAAGAGGGGAACATCTCCACACTACCGCCTCGACCCAATTAGAGCACCAACAGGACCGCAATCGTTTTCCTTCTCCTTCTCTTGGACCTTCAGTCACAAGGTGAGGGGCAACCGCCCCACCGGAGTTTGGGCGGCTCTGCTACCGCAGCTTTGCCGCCTCCACCACTAGGGAACCCCGCCGTCGATTGCAACCCCACAGCGCCGCCGGCTCGTCACCCATCCTCTTCCTCTGCAGCGCCCTTTCCTTCCCTCCTTCGATTTGCTGTGTGGCACCACCCAGGTCGGTTCTGCGCAACAACCGCCGGAAGAGGGCGTGGGACATCTCCTTCTCCGCTCTACCACCGGAGACGACGCCTGGAGCCACCTCTTGCACGAGCCGGACGGAAGTAGTGCAACCGCCCTCCCCTGGGTTCGAACCATCTTTCTTTTAAATTGCTCTACTGACCCTCTGTTTTGATTAATTCGGTTTTTGACCCCTCTTGTGGATAATTGCAGTTGTGACCCTAAACTTTAGAAGTTGTATTTTATACCCTTGTAGAAAATTGATTATGGGAAATGGCCCAAGTTTTTGAAATATGATTTTATGCACGGATTATATTTTTGCGGTTTTGACCAAAAGTTGCTTTCTGAAAGGATTTAAATTCTTGAGTTCCGTATTTACGGTCCGGAGAGTTAATTGCGGAATTAAGATACATGTTTGTGATGTTGCGTATTTGTCCCGAAAATGGATTAGCGGTTTGGAACCTTGGATTTTTCTTATGTGATATTTTTATATTGAAATGCTATATTTTACGCCCTTATTAGATTTAAATTCGATTTATTGATCAAAGTTTTAATTGGGGTTTTTACAACCAAGTTCCTAAAATTTCACATTTTGCCCGGAAGGATTTTTACGGGTTTTAACGAGGGCTTTTGAAATTGAGTTCTTCCTTAGTTTCATATATATTATTTATTCCAATCAAATTTAGCATACGTGCTAAATTTGTCTAGTTTTGGTGCTAGGTTCAGAAATGACCCCGTAAAGGCCGAACAAGTCAAAGTTCGACATCCGTCGACCGACTACCGTCTTTTGGACGTCATGTGAGTTACCTGCTTCCTTGATCTAGTTACGATTAGTATTAGTATCATGCTAGGTTGGATCTAGCATAACTTAGAGAGAATGCCAAGTAGTGGCTTTGAACTTTAGGTGAGGATATTGAGTATGGTTTGAACGTTCTAAGGATTGAGTTGTGTATGTTATCACGTGAGCTTTGTTGAGATTGTGGAGTTTAAGATGAGAGTAGCCTAGTACATGGGGCTATGGTTGTGATCTTATGAGTTTATGAGGGCTAGGAGTGTATCCTAGATTATGAAAGTGTATGACCTAATAAGATGATACAGGACTAGAAGTCTAGAACTTCTAGCTTGTGAGTAGTACGTTGTTGATTATCGTGTCTTGTCTTGAACAGGCTTTGGTTATGTTCCTTCGGAGAGTGATATCGGTTTCGTTTAGCTTTGAGACGAGGTAAGTCCTCGGACTTACTTAGCCGCTTTTATGCCTTATTTGGATATATATGGTGGTGTGTGTTTACCGCTTTTAAGCATGAAAATGGATTAGGATTTACTTGACCTTATTTATTGGCCCATTGTTACTACTATTATTATTATCGGGCGGTGACATCACCGCTCAGTTTCCGAGGGAGACTGGGGGGATCTCTGCGACCAGGCCATACACGGTATACGGGCGGGCTTCTTCATCACTCCCTCAGGGTATACGGGTTGGGCGCCGCCACACTCTTGTTAGTTACAGGGGGACAGAGGCGAGAGTTATAAGACTCTCGTGTCACACTTGAACGAATGAATTAGATATGGAATAACCTAAAAAGATAATAAGTAACGGATGTGTATGTTTATAATCATGTTGTGTGTTTGTGTTCCTATGTTTGTTTGTGCCATTATATTCTTATAATGCCTAGAATGTGAGCTAACGGTTTTATACCGATTGTTGTAGTTGATGTGCAGGATAGGATGTGGCCGAGTGATCCGGAGGAGTGGGCAGCCGGGGTTCCGTACATCTTAGGTTGTTTTGGGATTTGGAGTCCTTGTGTTGTTGTTATTGTATATTATGTTGATGTTGTTGTAAGGACGGCTGAAGTCTTTCCTTTCTTTTATTTTCGGGTTTCATAACATTGCATAAAAATGTATTTCGGTTTTGGCCTTTATTTGTGCCTTGTTGCAAGATCCGGTGAAATTGTTGTCAGGCTAAGGGTCGGGACCCATTGTGAGGTCTCAACCCGTATCATCCCGAGTCCCGCAGATTCGGGGCGTTACATAATCAGCCCCAACCATCTCCTTTGGCGGTTATTCAACTCTCGCTGAGTGAATATATACTTAAGGCTCTTATGATCCGTGAAGACCTGACACATCATCCCGTAAAGGTAGTGACACCAGATCTTCAGAGCATGAACTACTGCAACCAACTTGAGGTCATGAGTCAGTTAGTTCTCTTCGTAGGTCTTCAACTATCTCGATGCGTATGCTATGACTCTACCTCACTACATTAACACGTACCCCAAGCTCATTTTGGATGCATCCCTATATACCACAAAATCCTCAACTCCCTCGAGTTGTGCCCGGATAGGAGCAGAGGCCAGTCTTCTCTTTAGCTCCTCAACAATATGTTGACACTACTCCGACCACGCAAACCGGACAGTCTTCCTTAGAAGGCCGGTAAGCGGCCGAGCGATCACTGAAACCCGCTCCACGAACCTGCGGTAGTATCCTACTAGCCCCAAGAAATCCATACCTCCTTAATACTCGTCCGAGGCGTCCAAGTAGCTACGGACTCAATCTTGGCCGGATCAACCTTGATCCCCTCGGCAGTAACCACATGACCAAAGAATGCCACCTCAGACATCCACAACTCGCACTTAGAGAACTTAGCGTACAACTCTCTATCCTATAGAACTCAGAGCACCGTCCTTAATTGACCAGTGTGCTCCTCCCTACTCCGAGTACACTAGGATGTCATCAATAAACACCACCACAAACTAGTCCAAGAAGTCGATGAAAATGCCATTCATCAACTCCATAAACACGGCAGGCGCGTTCGTCAGTCCGAAGGCCAAACATTAGGGTGGATGAATCCCTTCTCTGACAGCTCCTCGAGCTACTTCTTCAGCTCCAACATCTCGATAGAAGACATGCGGTAAGGCGCCTTTGAGATCGATCTAGTCATTGGCTCTAACTCGATGCTGAAATCTACATCCCTCTGTGGTGAAACCCTGGTGGCTCACCAAAGACGATTGTGAACTCACTCACAACAGGGATCTTCTTTGTAGTCGGGCCCTTACTCTCCTTTATGGAATAACACTAGATGCCTCACAACCCTGCCCGATCAATCTCGCCGCTTGGACGGTGCTGATAACTATGTCGATTTCTCGAGGCCCCAGCCTCGGAATACCTCAATCCGTCCTGCCTCGGTAGTGACCTTAACGGTCCTCCAACCTATGTCGAGAACTACTCCGTGCTTATCAATCCAGTCCATGCTCAGAATGACATCTTCATGTGTTGGATACATGAAAAATAAGTCTACTAACCAGTCACTATTTCCTAAGAGGATAGGACAATTGTGGATCTCCCGAGTTCCCCGTACCTTTCCTCCATCGGGTAACTCGATGGTGAAAAGTGCTCCCTCTACAATCTCTAGTGATAGCCGTGCCACACAAGCATCAGATATAAACGAGTGTGTAGCACCTGTATCAAATGAAACTCTAACGGGCATGCCATGGATCTGAATAGTACTTGTAGTCGCCGGTGCTGCCGGATCTTCAGTTTCGAACACCCGAGCATGCGAACCTCTAGCCTCTAAAGTACCACCACTACGGCCTCGGCCCCGACCTGAGCCCGGTGTGGAACCCTGTGGAGTAGAATGACCAGGGGCTTTGTACTATTGCTGCCCTTGAGTCAGATACTAGGATGATCTTTGTCGACCACTCTGTGCTCCCACAAGGAATGATCCCTGCTATGACGGAACCTTGCCCTGGTGGCAGAAGCTAGCAAGGGGACCAATCTTGCTGCAAGTGAAACAAGTCACCAACAGCCTTTTACAAGCGGGCTTGATATGACCCCACTCTTCATAGTTAATGCATTGTCGGTCACCCTCGGGAAGCGGTTCCGACGATTTAGAACACTACCGACTATGGGCCAGAACTCGTCCATACCCCGATGTTCTCCCTCCTACATTGGCCAACCCAGTATTCTACCTCTACTCATACCCACCAGACTATGCAACTCTCCCAGGACCCAGTCGGTCCCTCTCATACGCTGAAGCTTGGTCTTGGTAATCTGCCAAGGAGTCACAACGGAAACTGTTACGCTAAGAATGTGACACGCAAAAGTCTTACAATTTATAAACTCGATATAATTTCCTAACTCCTAGCGAACCCACAGTGTATGGGTCGTTTTGTAACAAGGATAGTATTCCGAGGTCGAACACGAAGACTAAGGTGAAATCAAATCAAACAAGTGATCATAGATAGTGTGAATCTAGTCTAAGAGAAGAGAGAGAAATAAAGAAATGAAAATCATGATATTTTTGGTTGGGTTTTTGTGGTGATCAAGCAAGATCACAAATCAAGCAAGATAACAAATCAAACTAACAACTCAAGCTAGCAAAATAAACAAGCAACACAAACACAAAATATGTGATCAAAGAGAGAAAAATGGATTCTAGAGGTCAAGATTTCCGGTTATGGCATTGGACTCAAGCTTCTAAAGATTCTAAGGACAAAGCTGCGGTGTTGGGAAAGAGTGTTTCTCTAATGGAAACAATTACCGGGTAAGTCTCCTGCTTCACTAATCCCGCATCAAACTCCTATTACCGGGTAGGTCTCAAGGGGTTAAAGTTGGGAATTCTACACAAACCGGACTCTACTTAAGGGGCAAACCTCTCCTTACCGGGTAAGTCTCGGAAAAGGCAAGTCTCAAACAACAATCCTAGCACACTCAATCCAATAGCGGCTTATGAGGCTCACTACTACCTAGAGTTCATCATCTTAGGTATCTAAGATCGGAAATCACCGGGTAGGTCTCTTCCTTCACTTAGTTTTCTAGCATTATGTCACCCTAAGCTATATTATGCTTAACAAACGCTAGGATTTCAACAACCTAATATCCTAACATTCAGATTCATCAATTATAGAGCAACAGAGAGAAAAATCGGGTGGATCATAGCAAAAATCGGACGATCTGCCTAAAAAATAGGTCGATTTTTCCTTCTGGGTTAGGTTTTATGCATACGAATCATCCTAAACTAACATATAAGTCCATTCTATCATCACCCGAGCCATAACCATCAATCTATCACTCCAGAATCACAATAAACTAGCCAATAACATGCATTTCAAGATCCAAAATCATCACACAAGCATACATGGTTTTCATAGGTAGATGATGAAAGATAAGAAAGTAAAACAAGAACTCTCAGCTGAATATAAGTTTAAGCAAGACTTACAACCCTTCAAAAGAAGTTCCAAAACGTTCCTAACAATCCTTCCAAGAGTTCTTCAACCAAAGACTCTAAAAATCACTCAAAAACTCACTATCACTCTAAGTTTTGGTGTTCTTCTCTTCTCCCAAAAATGAGAGAGTTTTTCTTCTTCTCCAAGTCTATCCTCCAATGAATTGAGGTGTGTGTGAGAGAATGTGGGAGAGATCCCTTAGCCACAGCCTGCAAGACCACTTATATTCTCCATCAAGAGCAAGGGCTGGACAAAGAGATCGTGGGACACGTGGCGAAAGTTTTCAAAGGCCAGAAAATCGACCCAGACAGAAAAATCGTCCGATTTTCCTGAGTGTTGGGTCGATTTTCTTCAACAGAGGCTTGTTATGATCGTCTAGCCATGAGTTGCTCCATTGCTTGCACCAATAAGGGTCCTTGTGTCCTTCATTGCTCCAATTATGTTCCTTCAAAGCCTTGGATGTGTACCAACATGAGGCTTGACCCTCGAATGTATCGATTAATGTCCAAAAGATCCCCGAAATACCTACAAAACCGACAAAAGCTCGTGTAGACGTCTTTTCTAGAAATATGCATGAATTAAGCGCAAACGTCATGAACTAATGCCAAACCGTGCATGAATAATGGGAAAAACTATCTAAATGAATGTCTAAACTAACGTCATAAATCACGTTATCAAAATACCCCATACTTAAGATTTGCTCGTCCCCGAGCAAGACCAAACTATAGACTAAGAGATGACATGATTTATGCATGCAGAAAAACAACAAAATCTTTTTGGAATTGTGCTTCTAACATTGGATCACCTTCATAGTCATGTTTCATGCAATTGACAATCAATCATGCATCAAATGAATGAAGGCATGAAAAGACAATTATACTTAACTAGAAAGCATGCATGAGAGGTAAGAATGAAGAAGTCAAGATGATCATGAGTATATCCAATCTAGATCACTAAGTCTTACACACATGCAATTAGGTCACAAGGACTTAGGAGAGAAGAGGCTAAGAAACGTTGTGATTAGGTGTGAATTTTTAGGTCATGTGATGCTAATCCGGGAAAGGAACTAACTCCACAATTTCGTTTTTGCTCAACTTCCCAAAAAGTGTATAATTTTCTCCATCTTTTCTTTGTTTTCTTTTCTTTTTCACTTATTTTTGAGACAATGGCATTGGTGTACAAAAGCCGAAACCTTGGTGATTAGCGGGCCTCGGGTTTTTTTTTCCGAGGTGCTCCATTCCGGGCACACATACCAAAGCTCGTTAGGACTATCGGTTTATTTGACTTTGGCAAGGCACAAACACCCGATTATGTGAATGGTTCCGAGTTACTCGTCATTTAAACCAACGTCCCCAAACCTATATTTTTTTCTACACTTTTCACAACTAATTCAGCACTTCATTCACATCATTCATTCATCAACAACTTCACCCCACACTTGTTTTTCACACACATCAACACACTAGCATGCTTCTATTTCCGGATGGGTCAAAAGAGGTCAAATTTTTCATCAATTGAGGTGTTCAAACAACATGATCAAGATGACTGATAGCATGAATTATAGTCTATATTTTAGGGTTTGTTTGGACATTTTATCTTTCATAATCTGCATGTTTGTATGTATATTATGTGATTTTACTACCATTTCATCTACCTTTGCGAGAATCGAGGTCTACACCTAGTTTTGTTGTAATCATAGGTAAAATGGCACGTTTTGCATCAAAAAAGGGAGCGAAAGGAGTCATGAGTCATTTGGAGCTACATCCAGGGAGCATAGCCATGGATTAAAGATTTACTTTGGAGCAGATTCGAGAGATTTCACATTCTGTTGTGACTCACCTCGGTTGACCACAGATTCACCTCGACCGAGGTGATCTAGAGACGCCGACTCGACCGAGGCGAACACCTAGGACGCGGCGAGAATATTTTATTCTTGGATGAGATCTTTTAAAATTGGAAAGTGATCTTATATTTTTGGGCTTGGCTCCTCGAAGGAAGAAGATATGCAGAATCATATATTTTACCTATATTTATGGGAAAATATCATTCTAAGATTTATTATCTTTGGAGGGTTATTTTCTTATAAAAAGGGTTGGATTTCCACAAATCCAACATCCCGCTTACGTGCTTAGACAACCCCGCATAGCCCGCATACATCTCGCAGCAGCCACACTCCAGATTTGGAGATTCGAAGAACCTTGTTGAAGGTTGAAGGAAGATTGAAGATCATAGCTTTTATAGCTTTTTGGAGGGTTTTGTAAGATTGTCTTTAATTCCCTTCCTTGTTGTCTTGTCTTGTTGGATTGCTATCCAAGGAACGCTTTTATTGTGATATTTGATTCAGTTCTTGAAGTCTTTTTCATTAAATTCTTCTTGTTCAAATATTCACCTTCTTCCCATATATTTAATACTTTCATAATGATGATGAGTGGCTAATTTCCTTGTGTGATTCTAGGGTGATTGGCTGAAGGTTGTGGGAAAAACAATGATAGAATAATCTTAGATTCTAGTAGGATCCTGAAAGTTCAAGTCTTTAACCTTAACCCTAAGCATCTCGTTCAGTAGATGAACATCTCGGCCGGGGTGGAATTCTTCTGACCGAGGTGACTTATCCGATTCTAAACAGAAAGTTAAGTGTTAGAGTTTGCCAAATCCTATTCTTATTACACCTTTCTGGTTCAATGCAAGCTTAGGATGAGACTTACCCGGTAATTCCTTAGTTTGTTTACCAACGATCATAAGTGTAGGTAATAAAGGTTTATCCTTTATTGGGGTTTGAGTGTGCTTCTATCCCATCTTTGTGAGTTAGCCTGAGACTTACCCAGTAAAGGTTGATTCTATTCCCTTAGTTGGTATGTTAGTTTGAGATTATAGTTCTTTATGTTAATTCCTTGAGACTTACCCGGTAATAGGAGTTACGGTATAGAATTAGTGAATAGTGAGACCTACCCGGTGATCTATTCCACTTTAGTAACACCTTCCCTATGCAAAAATCTCAGCTTTGTCCGCTTATCTATAGATCTTGAGTTGGAACCACAACTAGATGCTTTAATCCCTAGAATTGCATGTTTGCTTTATTGACTTCTTATTCATCTTTGATTGTGTTAATTGCTCTTGTGGTTAGTATTCATTTAAGCATACCGTTATTGACTTTGTTTCACCAAGTCCCTGTGATCGACCCCTGGAATTCCTTGCTTTTTACTACGATTGACCCGTACACTGCGGGTTCGCATCCTTGTTTTAAGCTTAAGTCTAGGGTTATAAATTTAAAGCTTGCACACACCGTTTGGAGCGAACAAGTTTTTGGCGCCGTTGCCGGGGACTTGGTCTAGACCGAGCCGGTACGGTTTGCTCTTGGGGCGCTTGCCCCCGTGTCTACTAACCACTCTACTTGAGTGACTTTTGCAGGTTCTTTCTAAGGTATATGCGAAGAACCCGTGCTGGGAAGGAAATCGTTTCTTACGATCCCGAACCAGAAAAGACATATAAGCGACGTTTAAGAGAAGCGAAGATGGCCCAACAAGACAACCGCGATCTTGAGGCCGAATTAAAGGAGGCGTTAGAGCTGCTACGCCTCAGCCAGGAAGAGCTACAACGAGAGAAGGAAGAAACTCGCACCAAGACAGAAGCAATCGAGGCGGAGATGGCGGTCATACGTGACCAGATTCTACTTCGACCGAGGGAAGATCCTCTTGTTGATCCTCGACCGATGCAAGATCCAGTAGCTGACCCTCGACCGAGGCAGGTTCCAGTACCTGACTCCCTGGCCGATGTACTTCCACCTCGGAGGCCAGTCCGAGATGTTCTTCTTGCAGGAGTTCCACAAACCCTAGGTCAAAGGATGGACCCTAATCAGCAACTGAGGCGTCCAGGAGTTAACCTAGGAGATCCAGCGAACCATGACTATGAACTTCGACCGCAAGTTCTATCCATGATTCGCCAATGCCAATTCGGAGGGTTGGAGAAGGAATCACCACATCAACATCTTCAAAACTATGAGATCTTGATGGAGACCTTGAGACCTCCAAGAATCGAAAACGACAACTACAAGCTAAGACCTTTTTACTTTTCTTTAAAAGATAGAGCTCTTACTTGGTATCAATCTCTTCCTCCAGGAAAAATCAGCACATGGGAGGAGATGACAACGGAATTCTTGACCAAATTCTTTCCCCCCTCAAAAACAGCCGAAATGAGAGGGAAGATTAATGCTTTCATTTTGAGGAACAAGGAGAGCTTGTCCAAGTCATGGGAGCGGTTCAAGGACATTCTTTTGGATTGCCCCCATCATGGGATTCCAAAACTAGAGTTATTGGAGATATACTTCAAAGGGCTGGACGGAAGCACCCAGTTCAATCTCCAACTACTCTCCGCCGGCACCTTTATGGACATGGCGGTTGATGAGGTTTGGCACTTCATTGAGAAGCAAGCCTTGCACATGGAGAAATACACCCACCAAGGAGCTGAAGGTGGAGTTAAAAGAGTCAACTTTCAAGAGACTCAATCCAACAACAATCAACTCACGTCTTTGACAAATGACGTGAAGCAATTGAAGGAACTTTTGGTTGCACAAACCAAAAAGGAAGAGCAAGGGCAAAGGAACAACAACAACGGGTACTGTAACAACAACAACGGTCCCCGAAACAACAATTACAACAACAATAGAGGGTCCAATAGCAACAATTGGAGGGCGAATAACCAAAATTCGGGTAATTATTCAAGCTCCAACTCTAACGATTCCTCTAACCCTTTCCTCTCTTCCCCTTCTTCTTCTTCTACTCCATTAAAGAGCCAGGGGCAAGGATCAAGTTCGTCTCAGCCAGAAAAGAAGGACGCAGTTCTGGAGGCTATCTTGATCAAACTTAGTGCTATGGAGACTTCTATGACTTCATTTTCAAGGGCCCAAAAGTCCTTCGAACAACAACTTGCAAGTAGGGCGAATGAAGCGCCAAGAGATCCAGGGAAGCTTCCAGCAAGGACAGAAAGCAACCCTAAGGGCCAGTGCATGGCCATAACTACGAGGAGTGGACTCAAAACTGCAAATCCAGTACCTCGGTCGGTGACAGTACCGACGCAGACCACCTCGGTCCAGATGCAGTCAAAGAACACTTCGACCGAGACACCAACCGAGGTGGAGCAACAGAAAGCGGAGGGGAAGACTGAAATTTATATTCCACCTCCTGCATACAAACCACCACTTCCATTCCCTCAGTCCAGAGCCAGAGCACATCTAGACAAGCACTTTGGTAAGTTCCTTGACTTGATGAATAAGCTACATATTAATATTCCTTTCCTTGATGTTATTTTAGGTATGCCCGCCTATGGGAAGTTCTTAAAGAAAATCCTATCAAGGAAGAGGAAGCTGGAGGATGTTGGTGAAGTTAGGATGACATCTAAATCTTCGGAGCTCATACAAATCATGAAGGAGAAGATGCCACCTAAATTGAGAGATCCTGTTCGCTCCAAACGCCTCAGCACCTTGACCGAGGTCGATGGCGAGATGATGTCAACTGAGACTGCCGAGAATAACAAATTTCTTACTCCCTTCTCTGAAATTCATCCACTGTTGGTGGAACATTCCATCCACCAACTTTCTGATAATAAAGGCCCTTGGTATGCTGATATTGTGAATTATCTTGTTTGCCAGGAGGTACCGCCCGGATTGACGTACTCTCAAAAGAAGAGATTCTTCAAGGAAGTACGACATTATTACTGGGATGAGCCGCTGCTATTCAAGCGCGGACCGGATGGGATGATTCGAAGATGCATTCCGGAAGATGAGGTTAATAGCATTATACGGCATTGCCATTCACTTCCTTGTGGAGGACATGCTAGCACCGATAAAACATGCGCTAAGGTATTGCGTTCCGGTTTCTTTTGGCCTACATTATTTAAAGATGTACAAGCTTTTGTTGTCTCTTGTGATGCATGCCAAAGAACAGGAAATTTATCAAGAAGGAACGAGATGCCACTTAATAACATCCAAGAGGTGGAAATCTTCGATGTATGGGGGATTGACTTCATGGGACCTTTCCCATCCTCCGGAGGAAACCTCTATATCCTTCTTGCGGTTGATTACGTCTCTAGATGGGTTGAAGTCATTGCCTGTGCCACTAATGACGCCAAGGTGGTTGTGAAGTTCCTAAACAGAACTATCTTTCCACGGTTTGGAACTCCACGCATCATCATCAGCGATGGAGGAACGCATTTCATCAACCGGAAGTTCAAAGCACTTCTATCGATGTATGGGGTAACCCACAAGGTATCAACTGCTTATCACCCTCAAACTAGTGGACAGGTCGAGATCTCGAATAGAAAAATCAAAGCAATTTTGGAGAAGACCGTCTCTAGAACGAGGAAGGATTGGTCCATGAAATTGGACGATGCTCTTTGGGCGTACAGGACCGCATTTAAGACTCCCATAGGTACCACCCCTTATAATTTGGTATATGGGAAGTCTTGTCATTTGCCCGTCGAATTGGAACACAAAGCGTATTGGGCAATCAAATGGTTGAATTTCGACATCAAAGAGGCCGGCGAGAAGCGACTATTGGAACTCAACGAGCTGGAGGAGCTGCGTTTGAACGCTTATGAGAATGCCAAAATCTACAAGGAAAGGACGAAGAGATGGCATGACAAGCGTATCGTCCCAAAGGAGCTTAACAAAGGAGACTTAGTTCTACTCTTCAACTCCCGCCTCCACCTTTTTCCAGGTAAGTTGAAATCAAGATGGACCGGACCTTATGTTGTGAAACATGTTTTTCCTCATGGTGCAGTTGAGATATGGGGCGAAACTAGCGGAAGCTTCAAGGTCAACGGTCATAGACTTAAGAAGTACAAACCGGAAACGCTGGTTGAGGAGGTTGCACCAATATATCTTGTGTGAGATGCATCATGGTCCAGCTAGCGACCTTAAACCAAGCGCTTCTTGGGAGGCAACCCAAGTTATTGTTTTCTTTTCCCGTTTTCTAGTCTAGCTTAGATAGTTTGCTTTTGCTTTGTTTTGTTTGTTTTTGGCGTCCTAGACAGATAACAGGAGACACCTAAGGAAGAGCATAACTGGAAGGACAGAAGTTAGAGAATTTGAGAAGACGAAAGCATCTCGGTTACTGTCAGAGTACCTCGACCGAGACGATTCTTGAGCAACCGAGGCGATTAGGGTTTTCTGCAGAACCACCTCGGTCCGTACCACCTCGGTCTAGTCGAGACCATCTCGACCGAGGTGACAGCAGTTCCAGGAACAGTATAAAAAGGGGAAAAATTTATTTTTCACTTTTTTTTACCTTCTTCGACTTGACCGCGGCACCTTCTCACCTCGCTTCCTCAACTCTTGCTCGTTTTCGAAGATTTTTGCTTCCAAACTACGATAGAAGGGTAGAGGATCCTATTGCAAGTGCAGATCTGCGAAGAAATCAAACGAATCGACCGAAACGAGGTAAAAACAGTCGAAACCCTAACTCGTTCATTCGCTTCGATTTGGGCTTTGGTTGCCCTTGCATCTGCTGAGAAAAGGCTTAAGTACCCCATAGGAAGCAATTGTAGTGATTTTTGGGGGAAAAGAACTGGATTTCTGAGATTTGAATCGCAAGCTGTTACGCCTCGGTCCAGTCGAACTGCATCTCGACCGAGGTGATTCCTGAGTATTGTCAGTGACCGAGGTGATCTGACAGTAGTTGAGAGAAAATGAGTTCCGACCGTCGCCTTGCCCTTAGAGATAGATCCTCACCTTCCCCTCCTTCCTCTTCTTCCCGACCTTACCGCCCGGTGATCCACGAGAGATGTCGGGTAGATTATGAGCGTATAGCTAGCCGTCCAGTGATTGCACCACGTTTCCTGGACGTGTCCGCTTTCGATTGCCTAGGGGTAGATGGAGACCTTAGGAGGATGATCACTACAGTTGGGCTGGATCAGTTTACTGAGATCCGAGCCCCAGCCTACTTGGAGCCGACCCTAGAGTTTGTTAGCTCCTTTTCCTACCTTCCCACAGAGCAGTCTGTGAAGTACCGGTTGATGAGCCGGAACTTCATAGTTCCCTTAGAAGTTTGGAGAGAGATTTTCGGCTTTCCTGAGCCCACCGCCACTGACTTCCCTTCCCGATCTGTAGCTAGGGAATTCTAGGGGCAGATTGCCCATATTACTGAGCATGTAGATAGATGGCGCCCTGGAGATTCCAGGGAGAAGGTCATCTTCCATCCAGCCTTCAGATTAGCCTATAGGATATTCAGCGAGACACTTCTGGCGCGTACTGAGATGCCCCAGAAGATCCGACAGGGCGAGCTTTTCAGTCTTTACTGTATGGTTACGGGGGGTTTCCCGGACTTTGGCTTGATCTTGGCAGAGGACCTGTACAAGATCAAGGCCAAAGCGAAGGGAGACATCTGCTGCGGAGGTCTTGTCACCCACATAGATGCTTTTCATGGGATGGACCTCAGTGCTTGTACGATGGCGGCGGCTCCGAAGCCGCTTGGATTGCAAGAGATGATCACACGGAGGATTTTGGTTCCCCAAGGTCTGACCACTCCATATGTTGCTATGCCGTGGGAGCGGACTGCGTCAGAGGGGATCCGATGGTCTGCCCAGTTCACCGTTTATGACCCGCATTATTGGCAAACAGCTTGGGCTCCACTGATGGAGGATCATAGGGAGGCAGCAGCTGCCCCAGCTGAGGATGAGGAGGAGGAGGAGGCTGACGATGACGAGGATACAATAGATGAGAGAGATGGTGGAGTCTCGATGGATACAGGGACAGATACTGCAGGGACGAGCGCGCCGCCGATCATAGACTTGGATGATGATGAGACTGAGCCTGCACCAGCTGAGACTTCTCCGGTTAGACCTGCTAGACGCAGGAGACACAGAGTGAGAGATCCAGCTGCCCACAGACGGATCGATGACCTGACGGATCAGGTTATTGATTCCTATGCTGCATTGTCGCTGGATATCCGCGAGATGCAGGAGAGGCAGCACTATCAGCATATCATGGCCCAACTTCAGTTCGAGCGCGTCATGGGTTATCCATTCGACCCGACTTAGTATCCATACGTGCCACCACCACCACCACCGGATCAGGACTATTGATGAGCTGCAGGATTTTCTTTATTATATTTTTATGCAGTTTAGCTATTTATCCCAGTGGGTCCTAAGTATGGGGTGTTTGTATTTATGTGATGACTTTGATGTACCTATTTGATTACTTTGATGTATGACGCACATTTTATCGGATATTTTATTTATGCTTCACTTCTGCATTTATATGTTTATCTGATATTACATGCATACCTACAGGTTATTTGATTGAGAAAAGCGTCGAAACCGGAAAAAAAATGGTTTTAAAAAATTTTTGACCTCGACCGGGGAGATTCTGGCCAAACGAGGTGTTTCACCTCGGTTGACCTACGAACACCTCGACCGAGGTGCGTAACAGAAAGTTTTCGAAAATGATTTTGTACTACTTATCTGGATATGATCTCAGTGAAGATTCTGTTTACTTACTAGTTTTAAATTCTTTATGTGTTTGAAAGGTTTTATAATATGTCTAAGTTGCTAAATGCTTTGTTTGAATTTATTAGCATGTTTAATACTTTATTTTTATCCAAATTATGTTGAATTTGAAGGTTGACACCACATTATGAGTTCTCTCACTTTCTTCCTAGGAAGATAAAGGCAATTCATTCTTTTCTTCTTCTTCTTCTTGATCATGCTTAGCTCCTCATATACATTTTGCCTCCCTTTACCTATCCGGGAATTTGGAAGCAATCGAAGTGGTGAAAGCAAGTTAAAGTTGAAAAGTGGGCTGGAAGTGAAAGTGTTAGAAAGTAATTTTAGGTTTGGGGAAGTCAATCATGAAGATGAGTAACTCGGCACCATTCATATAGCCGGGTGTTTGTGTCTTGCCAAAGTCGGATTGAGCGATATTCCTAACGGGTCATGGTATGTGCATCAAGGGTTTGATGCATCTCGAGAAATTGATGATTGCTGATTTCCTAGGCTTCGGTTATTGTGCACCTCTGTCCATGCATCCCAAAAAGTAAAGTAAAAAGAAAAAGTGTGAAATAAGCAAAGCTTATTGGTGGAAGGTGTTGCAAGTCAAAGTGAAAGTGAAGTTCATCCTTTTCCCGGATTCTAGCACCACATTACCTTACATACATCGCTACCCTACACGTTTCTTGACCTTTCTTTTGGGAAGCCCTTGAGACCTTGAGCTTGTTGATTGACTTAGTGGTTTAAATCGGATTATACATGATTAATTTTGATAATTATGATTTATTATGCATTCTATGATTTTATGCAAAGATGAACAACTTTCCTATATTTATAAAATGTTTTGAGCATATTGAGTTTTTAATTCCATAAAGTATTCTCTTAGAGTGATCTATGATAGTTGCACACCATAAAATGTTTTTGAAAGACTTTTCATTGATTTTATTGACTTATAATCCATTCTATCTTGTCTTTTATATGAGGAACTTGCTTGGGGACAAGCAAGGGCTAAGTATGGGGTATTTTGATAGCATGAATTATAGTCTATATTTTAGGGTTTGTTTGGACATTTTATCTTTCATAATCTGCATGTTTGTATGTATATTATGTGATTTTACTACCATTTCATCTACCTTTGCGAGAATTGAGGTCTACACCTAGTTTTGTTGTAATCGTAGGTAAAATGGCACGTTTTGCATCAAAAAAGGGAGCGAAAGGAGTCATGAGTCATTTGGAGCTACATCCAGGGAGCATAGCCATGGATTAAAGATTTACTTTGGAGCAGATTCGAGAGATTTCACACTCTGTTGTGAGTCACCTCGGTTGACCATTGATTCACCTCGACCGAGGTGATCCAGAGACGCCGACTCGACCGAGGCGAACACCTAGGACGCGGCGAGAATATTTTATTCTTGGATGAGATCTTTTAAAATTGGAAAGTGATCTTATATTTTTGGGCTTGGCTCCTCGAAGGAAGAAGATATGCAGAATCATATATTTTACCTATATTTATGGGAAAATATCATTCTAAGATTTATTATCTTTGGAGGGTTATTTTCTTATAAAAAGGGTTGGATTTCCACAAATCCAACATCCCGCTATACCGTCGATCAGGGTTTACACAGCCGCAGCCTACTCCAAGTTGGGAGAATTGAAGAACCTTTTTGAAGGTTGAAGGAAGGTTGAAGATCATAGCTTTTATAGCTTTTTGAAGGGTTTTGTAAGATTGTCTTCAATTCCCTCAATTGTTGTCTTGTCTTGTTGGATTATTATCCAAGGAACGCTTTTGTGTGATATTTGATTCAGTTATTGAAGTCTTTTCATTAAATTCTTCTTGTTCAAATATTCACCTTCTTCCCTTACATTTAATACTTTCATAATGATGATGAGTGGCTAATTTCCTTGTGTGATTCTAGGGTGATTGGCTGAAGGTTGTGGGAAAAACAATGATAGAATAATCTTAGATTCCAGTAGGATCCTGAAAGTTCGAGTCTTTAACCTTAACCCTAAGCATCTCGTTCAGTAGATGAACATCTCGGCCGGGGTGGAATTCTTCTGACCGAGGTGAACTATCCGATCCTAAACTGCAGGTTAAGTGTTAGAGTTTGCTAAATCCTATTCTTATTACACCTCCCTGGTTCAATGCAAGCTTAGGATGAGACTTACCCGGTAATTCCTTAGTTTGTGTACCAACGATCATAAGTGTAGGTAATAAAAGTTTATCCTTTATTGGGGTTTGAGTGTGCTTCTATCCCATCTTTGTGAGTTAGCCTGAGACTTACCCGGTAAAGGTTGATTCTATTCCCTTAGTTGGTATGTTAGTTTGAGATTATAGTTCTTTATGTTAATTCCTTGAGACTTACCCGGTAATAGGAGTTACGGTTTAGGATTAATGTGTAGTGAGACTTACCCGGTGATCTACTCCACTTTAGTAACACCTTCCCTATGCAAAAATCTCAGCTTTGTCCGCTTATCTATAGATCTTGAGTTGGAACCACAACTAGATGCTTTAATCCCTAGAATTGCATGTTTGCTTTATTGACTTCTTATTCATCTTTGATTGTGTTAATTGCTCTTGTGGTTAGTATTCATTTAAGCATACCGTTATTGACTTTGTTTCACCAAGTCCCTGTGATCGACCCCTGGAATTCCTTGCTTTTTACTACGATTGACCCGTACACTGCGGGTTCGCATCCTTGTTTTAAGCTTAAGTCTAGGGTTATAAATTTAAAGCTTGCACACACCGTTTGGAGCGAACA
>BSUD01000002.1:143458296-143529796 GCA_033239045.1 Fagopyrum esculentum | reverse complement strand
GATGATGATGAGACTGAGCCTGCACCAGCTGAGACTTCTCCGGTTAGACCTGCTAGACGCAGGAGACACAGAGTGAGAGATCCAGCTGCCCACAGACGGATCGATGACCTGACGGATCAGGTTATTGATTCCTATGCTGCATTGTCGCTGGATATCCGCGAGATGCAGGAGAGGCAGCACTATCAGCATATCATGGCCCAACTTCAGTTCGAGCGCGTCATGGGTTATCCATTCGACCCGACTTAGTATCCATACGTGCCACCACCACCACCACCGGATCAGGACTATTGATGAGCTGCAGGATTTTCTTTATTATATTTTTATGCAGTTTAGCTATTTATCCCAGTGGGTCCTAAGTATGGGGTGTTTGTATTTATGTGATGACTTTGATGTACCTATTTGATTACTTTGATGTATGACGCACATTTTATCGGATATTTTATTTATGCTTCACTTCTGCATTTATATGTTTATCTGATATTACATGCATACCTACAGGTTATTTGATTGAGAAAAGCGTCGAAACCGGAAAAAAAATGGTTTTAAAAAATTTTTGACCTCGACCGGGGAGATTCTGGCCAAACGAGGTGTTTCACCTCGGTTGACCTACGAACACCTCGACCGAGGTGCGTAACAGAAAGTTTTCGAAAATGATTTTGTACTACTTATCTGGATATGATCTCAGTGAAGATTCTGTTTACTTACTAGTTTTAAATTCTTTATGTGTTTGAAAGGTTTTATAATATGTCTAAGTTGCTAAATGCTTTGTTTGAATTTATTAGCATGTTTAATACTTTATTTTTATCCAAATTATGTTGAATTTGAAGGTTGACACCACATTATGAGTTCTCTCACTTTCTTCCTAGGAAGATAAAGGCAATTCATTCTTTTCTTCTTCTTCTTCTTGATCATGCTTAGCTCCTCATATACATTTTGCCTCCCTTTACCTATCCGGGAATTTGGAAGCAATCGAAGTGGTGAAAGCAAGTTAAAGTTGAAAAGTGGGCTGGAAGTGAAAGTGTTAGAAAGTAATTTTAGGTTTGGGGAAGTCAATCATGAAGATGAGTAACTCGGCACCATTCATATAGCCGGGTGTTTGTGTCTTGCCAAAGTCGGATTGAGCGATATTCCTAACGGGTCATGGTATGTGCATCAAGGGTTTGATGCATCTCGAGAAATTGATGATTGCTGATTTCCTAGGCTTCGGTTATTGTGCACCTCTGTCCATGCATCCCAAAAAGTAAAGTAAAAAGAAAAAGTGTGAAATAAGCAAAGCTTATTGGTGGAAGGTGTTGCAAGTCAAAGTGAAAGTGAAGTTCATCCTTTTCCCGGATTCTAGCACCACATTACCTTACATACATCGCTACCCTACACGTTTCTTGACCTTTCTTTTGGGAAGCCCTTGAGACCTTGAGCTTGTTGATTGACTTAGTGGTTTAAATCGGATTATACATGATTAATTTTGATAATTATGATTTATTATGCATTCTATGATTTTATGCAAAGATGAACAACTTTCCTATATTTATAAAATGTTTTGAGCATATTGAGTTTTTAATTCCATAAAGTATTCTCTTAGAGTGATCTATGATAGTTGCACACCATAAAATGTTTTTGAAAGACTTTTCATTGATTTTATTGACTTATAATCCATTCTATCTTGTCTTTTATATGAGGAACTTGCTTGGGGACAAGCAAGGGCTAAGTATGGGGTATTTTGATAGCATGAATTATAGTCTATATTTTAGGGTTTGTTTGGACATTTTATCTTTCATAATCTGCATGTTTGTATGTATATTATGTGATTTTACTACCATTTCATCTACCTTTGCGAGAATTGAGGTCTACACCTAGTTTTGTTGTAATCATAGGTAAAATGGCACGTTTTGCATCAAAAAAGGGAGCGAAAGGAGTCATGAGTCATTTGGAGCTACATCCAGGGAGCATAGCCATGGATTAAAGATTTACTTTCGAGCAGATTCGAGAGATTTCACATTCTGTTGTGACTCACCTCGGTTGACCACAGATTCACCTCGACCGAGGTGATCCAGAGACGCCGACTCGACCGAGGCGAACACCTAGGACGCGGCGAGAATATTTTATTCTTGGATGAGATCTTTTAAAATTGGAAAGTGATCTTATATTTTTGGGCTTGGCTCCTCGAAGGAAGAAGATATGCAGAATTATATATTTTACCTATATTTATGGGAAAATATCTTTCTAAGATTTGTTATCTTTGGAGGGTTATTTTCTTATAAAAAGGGTTGGATTTCCACAAATCCAACATCCCGCTTAGACAACCCCGCATAGCCCGCATACATCTCGCAGCAGCCACACTCCAGATTTGGAGATTCGAAGAACCTTGTTGAAGGTTGAAGGAAGATTGAAGATCATAGCTTTTATAGCTTTTTGGAGGATTTTGTAAGATTGTCTTTAATTCCCTTCCTTGTTGTCTTGTCTTGTTGGATTGCTATCCAAGGAACGCTTTTGTTGTGATATTTGATTCAGTTATTGAAGTCTTTTTCATTAAATTCTTCTTGTTCAAATATTCACCTTCTTCCCATATATTTAATACTTTCATAATGATGATGAGTGGCTAATTTCCTTGTGTGATTTTAGGGTGATTGGCTGAAGGTTGTGGGAAAAACAATGATAGAATAATCTTAGATTCCAGTAGGATCCTGAAAGTTCGAGTCTTTAACCTTAACCCTAAGCATCTCGTTCAGTAGATGAACATCTCGGCCGGGGTGGAATTCTTCTGACCGAGGTGACTTATCCGATTCTAAACAGAAAGTTAAGTGTTAGAGTTTGCCAAATCCTATTCTTATTACACCTTTCTGGTTCAATGCAAGCTTAGGATGAGACTTACCCGGTAATTCCTTAGTTTGTTTACCAACGATCATAAGTGTAGGTAATAAAAGTTTATCCTTTATTGGGGTTTGAGTGTGCTTCTATCCCATCTTTGTGAGTTAGCCTGAGACTTACCCGGTAAAGGTTGATTCTATTCCCTTAGTTGGTATGTTAGTTTGAGATTATAGTTCTTTATGTTAATTCCTTGAGACTTACCCGGTAATAGGAGTTACGGTTTAGAATTAGTGAATAGTGAGACCTACCCGGTGATCTATTCCACTTTAGTAACACCTTCCCTATGCAAAAATCTCAGCTTTGTCCGCTTATCTATAGATCTTGAGTTGGAACCACAACTAGATGCTTTAATCCCTAGAATTGCATGTTTGCTTTATTGACTTCTTATTCATCTTTGATTGTGTTAATTGCTCTTGTGGTTAGTATTCATTTAAGCATACCGTTATTGACTTTGTTTCACCAAGTCCCTGTGATCGACCCCTGGAATTCCTTGCTTTTTACTACGATTGACCCGTACACTGCGGGTTCGCATCCTTGTTTTAAGCTTAAGTCTAGGGTTATAAATTTAAAGCTTGCACACACCGTTTGGAGCGAACAACATGATCAAGATGACAAGTAGAGAAAAATGAATTGCCTTAATCACTCCTAAATGATGTGCAAGAACTAGCATGCAATTTCGACCTTCAATCCTCAATCCAATCAAGACAAGCATCATAATCACAAATCATTCATGGGATTCAAGATAAGTACTTCAAGTCCACATATGCATACATCAATTCAACACATAAGGCCATCCATAGCCAATTCACAAGACAATCTCATCATAAGGGATCATTCCCAAGCTTAGAAGCACTAAAAAAATATTTTTAAAATGTTCTGATTTTTTTGGATTTTTCGAAATATATATATGTACAATGCAAGACGTAATGAAACATGTGACTAAAATAAACTATTCTAGATGCTAATCATGCAAGTGATCATGAAAACCCCACCCTATACTTAGAAACACATTGTCCCCAATGTGCAAACTAAATAAAGAAGTGAAACAGAGTCCTCACAATGTAAAATTGGTGATGCTTTGGTATTTCGGTTCATATCGAATGATGATGGTGGATGATCGATCAAGGATGGTTGAGAGCTCTTGATGTTCATTATGGTGTCGGAACCCGTGCTTGACACCGCAAGCCGTCCAAGTTCCACGTCCGCTCCACCCATGCTTGATTGGAGATCATCACTTTCCTTGACAGAAGGAAAAATCGGACCATCTACCCAGGAAAATCGGCCGATTTTTGTGCAAGTACAGTCCAATTTTCCTGGGTGCTTTCTTCCTCGTCCATGTGCTCGGATCTTGTACCTTCAACAGTTCCATGAGGTTTTCACATGACCTCCAGCATCTCATCACACATGACAATCAACAAGATCTAGCACCCAAAAACACAAAAGAAAAACAAAGCACACCAAGAGCAAGATCAAACAAAAACAAGAAAAATAAAAGGGAAAAATATGTACCAATGGGTTGCCTCCCATTAAGCGCTTCTTTAAGGTCATTAGCTTAACCAAATTCAGGAGCGTTTCACTCAAGGTGAAGTGGGGCAATCACTTCCATCGGGGCTTCCGGGATGTACTTCTTCAAACGGTGCCCATTCACCTTAAAGTTACCACAATGATCTCCTCCTATCTCCACCGCTCCATGAGGAAAGATCTTCTTAACAACATAAGGACCCGTCCATCTTGACTTGAGCTTTCCGGGGAAGAACCGCAGCCTTGAGTTGAAGAGAAGCACTAAGTCACCCTCACTCAACTCCTTTGGGATGAGACGCTTGTCATGCCAACGCTTGGTCCTCTCCTTGTAAATCCGGCCATTTTCATAAGCATCCAACCGGATCTCCTCAAGAGCGTTCATGTCTAGAAACCTCTTCTCACCGGCTTCTTTGAGGTCAAAATTCAGCCACCTTATGGCCCAATATGCCCTATTGATAACACGATTTATGATTTAGGTTTAGGCACTCATTTAGATAGTTTTTCCGCTCATTCATGCATGGTTTGCACTAGTTCGTAACGATTTGCACTCAATTTATGTATTTTGTCGAGATAGACGTCAACACGGACTTTTGCATGCTTTGTAGGTATTTTGGGAGATTTAGGAGCTTAATCGATACATTCTAGGATCGTTCCTCGAGATGACACACCTTCGGACTCATTGGGATGCAAGCTAGGGGCTAAGGAGGACAAATGGGACATTATTGGTGCAAGCCATGCACCGAATTGTGGCTTAATGATCCATAGAATGCAGAAGCACCAAAACCACGGCCACTGGACTTCCACGGGCGTGGAAATGGGCCATGGTTTTTGCCAGAAAGTTGTGACAACTGTCCCACGATCTTCATGGCCGACTCTTGCAAATTTGGAGGATAAAAGGTGGTCTTGCAAGGCTGTTAGGGACAGACCCCTCACTCCCATTCTCTCCCACACTCTCAAGAAGAAAGATTCTCTCATTGGAAGATTGGATTGGAGCTTCCATTGGAGAAGAAGGAAGGCTTCCATTGGAGAAGAAGAAAAGCTCACTAGTTCATAGTTCCATAGTCTTTTTGAGTGATTTTGAGTGAAACGTTTTGCAAGGTTTTGTAAGAATCGATTGAACCTTCTTTTGAAGGGTTGTAAGTCCTTCTTAAACCTTGATTTAGCTTGTGTTACTTGTTTCATTTGCTTAATCCATCTTTCATTTCATCTTCTTACCATAGATTCTATGATTTTATGCTTGTTGAGTTTGATCTTTAAGATGCATGTTGTTGGCTAAATAGATGCGATTCTAGGGTAAGGAAAAGATGGTTATGGCTTGGACTATGATAGAATGGACTTAGATGTACCTTTGGATGAATTATTTGCTCGAGCCTAGCCTCGGTTGCAAACCACGGTTTGTTTAATACATTCCACGGCCGTGGTTCTTGATGAACAACCCGTGATTTTGACTGACTTGCTTGTTTTGATGAATCTAAGTGCTATGGTGTTAGATTGTTGAAATCCTAGTGTTTGTTGAGTTAAACCTATCCTAGGGTGACCTAGTGTTAGCAACTAAGTGTTAGAAGAGACTTACCCGGTAATTCTTACTCTTAGATACCGAAGATGACGAACTCTAGGTAGTAGTGAGCCTCACAAGCCGCTATTGGACTGAGTGTGCTAGGATAGGTGTTTAGGACTTGCCTTCCCGAGACTTACCCGGTAAGGAGAGGTTAGATCCCTAGAATACCATCCGGTTTGTGTAGAATTCCTATCCTTAGGCTCTTTGAGACTTACCCGGTGATGAGACCTTAGGAATGGACTAGTGGACCATGAGACCTACCCGGTGATTGATCCCGATCTAGAAACGCTCACTCCCAACATACCATAGTTGATCCGAGGAATGATTAGATAGCTTGAGTCCTATGCCATAACCGGAATTTCCAACCCCTAGAATCCGCTTTTCTCTCTTTGATCTCATATTTCGTGTTTGCTTTGTTTATTTGTATTTTAGCTTGATCCTTAGTTTGTTTTGCTATATTATATCATTGTGATCCTTGATTGATCATCACACAAAACCAAACCCAAAAATATTGAGATTTTCATTTATTTGTTTCTTTCTCTTTTCTTAGTCTAGATCTTCACTATCCTTAGTCACTAATCGATTCAATCTCACCTCAGTCTTTGTGTTTGACCTCGGAATACTATCCCTACTACAAAACGTCCCGTACACTGCGGGTTCGCTAGGAGTTAGGAGAACTATATCGAGTTATAAATTTAAAGCTTTTGCGTACACCATTCCTAGACGTAACAAGTTTTTGGTGCCGTTGCCGGGGACTAGGTTAAGATTGAGTCGTAGTTTGTGATTGTTTATAGTGTAGGTCTTTCTTGTTGCTTTTGATCTCTTTTGGTTTGTGTCTTTGCTTTTCAGGACATCTCTCACTCTTTAGGTGTATGCGAAGATCTCGTGGCAATGATTTAGCTCCATTCGATCCAGAACCGGAGAAAACCCTTAGATCTAGATCCAAGAGCATTAGAAAGGGAAAAGAGATGGCCAGAAGAGATCTCCAAGCTGAGTTAGATGAAGCCTTAGAGCAAATTAGGCTAAGGGATGAAGCCTTGGAGAATGAAAGGAGACTTGCCAATGAGAGGCAAGGAGCAACTAGGAGGGAGATTGAAGAGATTAGGCAAGCTATTGTGCAAAGAGAGCTTAATCGTCAATAACCTCCACCTCCACCACAACCGCAGCTGGCGGTTAATATTCGGGTTGTGCCCATTGCTATTGAAGAGCCACAAACGTTAGGGCAACGTATGGATCCGGCACAAAGAGCACACCGTCCGGGTGTGAACTTAGGAGATCCCGCAGCCCATGATTACGAGCTCCGCCCTCAAGTTCTACAAATGATCCAGCATAATCAATTTGGAGGGATGGAAGGAGAATCTCCTCATCAACACTTGATGAACTATGAGATCTTGATGGAGACTCTAAGGCCGCCTAGATTGGAGAGCAACAACCATAAGCTTAGGGCTTTCTCCTTCTCACTTAAGGATAAAGCCTTGACTTGGTATCAATCTATTCCGCAAGGGCGAGTGAGTACTTGGGAGGAGATGATAACCGAGTTTTTGACAAAGTTCTTCCCACCTTCCAAGACTACCGAATTAAGAGGGAAGATCAATGTCTTCGTGATGAAGGATAGAGAAAGCTTATTCAAGTCTTGGGAGAGGTTCAAAGACCTTCTCCTAGATTGTCCGCACCATGGTATACCAAAAATAGAGCTTTTGGAGATCTACTTCAAGGGACTTGATGAAGATAGCCAATTCAAGCTTCAATCTCTTTCCGGTGGGACTTTTATGGAAAAGAATGTGGATGAAGCTTGGGAGTTTGTAGAGAAACAAGCTTTGGTGATTGAGAAGTACTCCCATAGGAAGAGTGATGGGAGGAAAGAGGGAGCATATAAGGTGAGTGAAGTCACCATGAGTAACTTTAAGCTTGATGCAATCAACAACGAGCTGAAATCTTTGAGGGAGTTGTGTGCTACAACTTTGAAGAATCAAGCAACCCCTCAAGTGCAAGTGCAAGAAAACTTGTCTTCCAAGGAGAAAGATGTGAACTACATGGGAAGGGGCAACTACAACAATTATCAAGGCCCAAGGAACTTCAACAACAACAACCGGCAATTCAACAATTATCGGCCTAACCACAACCATCCCGGGTTTTCCTATTCTAACCCGGATGGTGCCTTGAACCCTCCCGCTTCCACAAGCGCAGCCCTACCACCAAAGGCTTCACAAGAACCTCCACCCGGATTCACTCAACCTCCAAAGGATAGAACTGAGATGATGTTTGAGCAATTGCTTGGAAGGTTGAGTGGTCTTGAGAGCACGATGACTTCCATTTCTAAGGCTCAAAAAGTGTTGGAAGCACAAGTGTTCCAAAAGGCGGGTGAAGCTCATAGAGATCCAGGAAAGCTTCCCGGAAGAACCGAGGACAACCCAAGAGGCCAAGTGTTGGCCATCACAACAAGGAGCGGGTTGAGCATGAAGGACCCCTTGCCTAAGGGAAATGACAAGGGAAAGCAAGTGGTGATAGAAGAGGAAGAGACCTTGCAAGAAGAAGGAGGAAAGAGCAAGGATGATGAGCCAACGTATGTGGCGCCGCCTCCATACAAGCCACCACTACCATTCCCACAATCACGAGCAAGAGCTCGCTTGGACAAACACTTTGGTAAATTCCTTGAACTTATGTCTAAATTGCATATTAACATTCCGTTCATGGATGCTATTCTAGGAATGCCGGCATATGGCAAGTTTTTGAAGGAAATACTCTCCAACAAGAGGAAGTTGGAGGAGTATGGAGAAGTAAGGATGACAAAGAGGTCCTCGGAATTGATCCAAACTATGAAGGAGGAGATGCCTCCTAAGCTAAGAGATCCGGGATCTTTTTGTGTGCCAATTGGAGTGGGAGAAGTGAAGTATGAAGCCCTATGTGATCTTGGGGCAAGTGTAAGCATCATACCGCTTGCACTTTGCAACAAGGTTGGGCTAGGAGAGCCAAAGCCGGTCAAGATGACCCTTTACATGGCGTACCGTTCGATCACTCACCCCGTTGGAATATTGGAAGACATACCGGTGCAACTAGGGAAGTTCTATGTGCCAATAGACTTCGTTGTTTTGGACATCCCGGCGGACTATCCGGTTCCTATCATCTTGGGGAGACCTTTCTTGGCTACATCCGGATGCTTGGTGGATTGTAAAAATGGAATTCTCTCCTTCAACATTGGAGAAGAAAATATCAAGTTCAAGATGTCCACAATGATGAAAGGGGCAGCCCTTGGTGAAGATGTGTTCAACATTGTCGAGCAAGAGGAGTCTAGAGAAGTTGTGAGCTCGATCTTGATCAAGGACCCCTTGGAGAAGGTTCTTAGCTTAAGTTTGATGGAGGAAGGAGTTGAGGAGGCTTGCAATGAAGAAATCAAGGCTTTGGAATCATTGGAAAAGGAGACAAGAGCTGAATTTGAAGCACACGAAAGTGTGCTGAATTTGAAGCACACGAAGGTGTGTTGAATTTCTATGAAAACCACGGCCAGGGAACAAGAACCACGCCCGTGGTTTCTCCCATGGAACTCTCTGGAGTGCTCTGAAGTGATAGCTTTGCAAGTTCCACGGCCGTGGTTGTGCCAGAGCCCTTAATTTTGCCCGTGGTTTCTCCAGAAACTGCATTGGTTGTTGATCAAGCTTCAAGGAACCTTGAGGAGTCTTCCATGGCTTTGGATTCATCTCAGCCAACATTGTATGGAGCATCTCCAATCGATAAAGGTCCTCCTAAACTTGAACTTAAACCCCTCCCCTCTCATTTGAAGTACGCTTTTCTTGGTGAGAATTCTACATATCCGGTTATTGTGAATGCATGCTTGAATGATGATGAACTTGCTAGATTGTTGCATGAATTGAGATTGCAGAGGAAAGCTATAGGCTATACCATTGATGATTTAGTCGGTATTAAACCTTCTTTGTGCATGCATAAGATCTTAATGGAAGACAATCATAAACCTTCAATTGAACCTCAAAGAAGACTAAACCCTATCATGAAAGAAGTAGTGAAGAAAGAGATCCTTAAATTACTAGATGCGGGAATCATTTTCCCGATTTCGGATAGTAAGTGGGTTAGTCCCGTGCATGTGGTTCCTAAGAAGGGTGGGATGACCGTAGTGACTAATGAGAATATTGAACTAATCCCAACTAGAACGGTTACGGGATGGAGGATGTGTATAGACTATAGGAAACTAAATGTGGCCTCTAGGAAAGATCACTTCCCTCTTCCCTTTATTGACCAAATTCTAGAGAGATTAGCTCAACATTCCCATTTTTGTTACTTAGATGGCTATAGTAGATTCTTCCAAATCCCTATTCACCCCGATGATCAAGAGAAAACTACATTCACATGTCCTTGGGGTACTTTTGCATATAGGAGAATGCCATTTGGGTTGTGTAATGCACCCGCCACCTTTCAAAGGTGTATGATGGCCATCTTTTCTGAGTAATTTGAAAACATCATGGAAGTGTTTATGGATGACTTTTCTGTTTATGGATCTTCCTTTGATGATTGTTTAGCTAACTTGTCTCTAGTGCTTAAGCGATGTGAGGAGACTAATCTAGTCTTGAATTGGGAGAAATTCCACTTCATGGTAAGTGAAGGTATTGTGTTGGGACACTTGGTGTTCAACCGAGGCATTGAGGTTGATAGGGCTAAGATAGAGACCATAGAGAAGTTGCCACCACCTACCTCGGTGAAGGGGGTAAGGAGTTTTCTAGGGCATGCTGGTTTTTACCGGAGATTTATTAAGGATTTCTCTAAAATTTCTAACCCTCTTACTAACCTACTAATGAAAGATGTTGAGTTTGTTTTCTCCAAGGATTACCTTGAGGCTTTTTGTAGGTTAAAGAATGCTTTGATCTCCGCACCTATCATGCAACCTCCGGATTGGAGTCTACCGTTTGAGATCATGTGTGACGCGAGTGATGTAGCTGTTGGGGCTGTTTTGGGGCAAAGGAAAGATGGGCGCACACATGTCATTTATTATGCTAGCAAGACGCTAGATGATGCCCAACTCAATTATGCTACTACCGAGAAGGAGTTACTAGCGGTTGTGTATGCATTTGAGAAGTTCCGCTCATATCTTGTTGGAGCGAAGGTCATTGTGTATACGGATCATGCTGCGATCCGTTATCTCCTTACAAAGAAGGAAGCCAAGCCTCGGTTGATTCGGTGGATCCTTCTTCTTCAAGAGTTTGATTTGGAAATCCGGGATAAGAAAGGGTCCGAAAATTCTGTGGCGGATCACCTTAGTAGACTCCCACCATTGGAGCTTGAGAGAGATGACATCCCGATTGATGACTCATTCCGGGATGAGCAATTGCAAATGGTGGAGGAATGCTTGTTTCAAGTGTCTAGAGGAAGTGAGCCATGGTATGCCGACATTGTGAACTATCTTGTGTGCGAGGAAGTGCCTCCCGGTTTGTCATATGCCCAGCGGAAAAAGTTCTTCAAGGATGTGAGGCATTACTATTGGAGTGAACCGCTTTTGTTCAAGAGAGGGCCGGATGGAGTCTTTAGAAGATGCATACCGGAGGATGAGGTGGAGAGTGTGATCCGCCATTGTCACTCCTTGCCATGTGGAGGTCATGCTAGCTCACATAAGACATGTGCTAAGGTGTTGCAATCGGGTTTCTTTTGGCCGAGTTTGTTCAAGGATGTGCAGAATTTTGTGGTAGCTTGTGATGCTTGTCAAAGGATGGGTAACATCTCGAGGAGGAATGAGATGCCCTTGAATAACATACAAGAGTTTGAGATATTTGATGTGTGGGGTGTGGACTTCATGGGGCCATTCCCCTCTTCTTGTGGCAACCTCTACATCCTATTGGCGGTGGACTATGTTTCGAGATGGTGGAGGCAATTGCCTCTCCCACAAATGATGCCAAGGTTGTGGTGCGGTTCTTCAACCGAGTGATCTTCCCTAGGTTTGGAACACCAAGGGTGATCATAAGTGATGGAGGGAAGCACTTCACCAATAGGAACTTCGGGACACTTTTGGCTAAGTATGGGGTAACTCATAAGGTGGCAACACCTTACCACCCCCAAACTAGTGGCCAAGTGGAGATCTCCAACCGGGAGATAAAGGGAATTCTTGAGAAGACGGTTTCAAGGACGAGAAAGGATTGGGCTATGAAGCTCGATGATGCTTTGTGGTATAGAACCGCTTTCAAGACACCTATTGGCACCACTCCTTACAAGCTAGTCTATGGAAAGTCTTGCCACCTTCCGGTACAGATAGAGCATAGAGCATATTGGACTATAAGGTGGCTGAATTTTGACCTCAAGGAGGCCGGAGAGAAAAGATTGCTTGATATGAATGCTCTTGAGGAGATCCGGTTGGATGTCTATGAAAACGCCCGGATCTACAAGGAAAGGACCAAACGTTAGCATGACAAGCGTCTTATCCCAAAGGAGTTGAGTGAAGGAGACCTTGTCCTTCTCTTCAACTCAAGGTTGCGGCTCTTCCCCAGAAAGCTAAAGTCAAGATGGACGGGTCCTTATGTTGTGAAGAAGATCTTTCCCCATGGAGCGGTTGAGATAGGAGGGGAGCATTGTGGAGATTTTAAGGTGAATGGGCATCGGTTGAAGAAGTATATCCCGGGAGCTCCGGTGGATATGATTGCCCCACTTCACCTAGAGTGAGACGCCCCCGAGTTTGGTCAAGCTAATGACCTTAAAAAAGCACTTGATGGGAGGCAACCCATTGGTAGACATCTTTCCCTTTTTCGTTTTTGTTTTTGTTTTGATTTTTCTGTTTTTTTGTGTTTGGTGTGCTTTGTGTGTGTGCTAGAGTCTTGGTAGCATGGAAGCCTTGCATGGCATGTGGATGATGATGATGACTCCCTCATCAATTGTGGGTGGAGCGGACGCGGGACTTGGACGGCTAGCGGTGCCTAGCGCGGATCCCGACGCCATAACGAACACTTTGAGCTCTCTACCATTGTTGATAGGATCATCCGCCATCACTCCACTTGAATGATCCCAAATACCAAAGCAAGCCATTTTTACATTGTGAGAACCCTCTTTCACTCTTCTTTACTTCATTTACACATTGGGGACAATGTTTTTCTAAGTATGGGGTGGGGTTTGCATGATCTTTTGCATGATTAGCATCTAGGGTAGTTTCTTTTAGTCACATGCTTCATTATGTCTTGCATTGTACATACATATTTCGAAAATTCCAAAAAAATCAGAAAATTTTAAAAAATTTTAGTGCTTCTAAGCTTGGGAATTACCCTTATGATGAAATTGTCTTGTGGATTGGCTATGGATGGCCTTATGTGTTGAATAGATGAATGCATATGTGGACTTGAATTACTTATCTTGAATCCCATGAATGGATTGTGATCATGATGTTTGTCTTGATTGGATTGAGTGTTGAAAGTCGAAATTACATGCTAGTTCTTGCACATCATCTAGGAGTGATTAAGGCAATTCATCTTTCTCTACTTCTCATCTTGATCATGTTGTTTGAGCACCTCAGTTGATATAAATTTGACCTCTTTTGACCCATCCGGGAATAGGAGCAAGCTAGTGTGTTGATGTGTGTTAAAAGCAAGTGTGGGGTGAAGTTGTTGATGGATGAATGTTATGAATGAAGTGCTGAATTTGTTGTGAAAAGTGTAGAAAAAATATAGGTTTGGGGACGTTGGTCTAAATGACAAGTAACTCGGCACTATTCACATAATCGGGTGTTTGTGCCTTGCCAAAGTCAAATAAACCGATAGTCCTAACGAGCTTTGGTATGTGTGCCCGGTGTGGATGCACCTCGAAAAATAAAAAAAAACCCGAGGACGGCTAATCACCAAGGTTTTGGCTTTTGTACACCAATGCCATTGTCTCAAAAATAAGTGAAAGAAAAGAAAAGAAAAGAAAGAAAAGATGGAGAAAATATACACTTGTGGGAAGTTGATCAAAAATGTGAAATTGTGAAGTTAGTTCCATTTCCGGATTAACATCACATAGCCTAGAAAAATTCCCACCTAATCACAACATTTCTTGGCCTTTTATTTCCTAAGCCCTTGTGACCTATTTGCATGTGTGTAAGACTTAGTGATCTAGATTGAATATGCTCATGATCATCTTGACTTCTTCATTTTTATATTTCATGCATGCCTTCGAGTTAAGTACGATTGTCTTTCCGTGCCTTCATTTATTTGATGTATGATCGCTTGTCCATTGCCATGAAACATGACTATGAAGGTGATCCAATATTAGAAGCACAACTCCAAAAAGATTTTGTTGTTTTTCTGCATGCATAAATCATGTCATCTCTTAGTCTATAGTTGGGGACTTGCTCGGGGACGAGCAAACCTTAAGTATGGGGTATTTTTGATAACACGATTTATGATTTAGGTTTAGGCACTCATTTAGATAGTTTTTCCGCTCATTCATGCATGGTTTGCACTAGTTCGTAACGATTTGCACTCAATTTATGTATTTTGTCGAGATAGACGTCTACACGGACTTTTGCATGATTTGTAGGTATTTTGGGAGATTTAGGAGCTTAATCGATACATTCGAGGATCGTTCCTCGAGATGACACACCTTCGGACTCATTGGGATGCAAGCTAGGGGCTAAGGAGGACACATGGGACCTTATTGGTGCAAGCCATGCACCGAATTGTGGCTTAATGATCCATAGAATGCAGAAGCACCAAACCACGGCCACTGGGACTTCCACGGGCGTGGAAATGGGCCGTGGTTTTTTCCAGACAGGTGTCTCACGATCTTTATGGCCGACTCTTGCAAATTTGGAGGATAAAAGGTAGTCCTGCAAGGCTGTTAGGGACAGACCCCTCACTCCCATTCTCTCCCACACTCTCAAAAAGAAAGATTCTCTCATTGGAAGATTGGATTGGAGCTTCCATTGGAGAAGAAGGAAGGCTTCCATTGGAGAAGAAGAAAAGCACACTAGTTCATAGTTCCATAGTCTTTTTGAGTGATTTTGAGTGAAACGTTTTGCAAGGTTTTGTAAGAATCAATTGAACCTTCTTTTGAAGGGTTGTAAGTCCTTCTTGAACCTTGATTTAGCTTGTGTTACTTGTTTCATTTGCTTAATCCATCTTTCATTTCATCTTCTTACCATAGATTCTATGATTTTATGCTTGTTGAGTTTGATCTTTAAGATGCATGTTGTTGGCTAAATAGATGCGATTCTAGGGTAAGGAAAAGATGGTTATGGCTTGGACTATGATAGAATGGACTTAGATGTACCTTTGGATGAATTATTTGCTCGAGCCTAGCCTCTGTTGCAAACCACGGTTTGTTCTATACATTCCACGGCCGTGGTTCTTGATGAACAACCCGTGATTTTGACTGACTTGCTTGTTTTGATGAATCTAAGTGCTATGGTGTTAGATTGTTGAAATCCTAGTGTTTGTTGAGTTAAACCTATCCTAGGGTGACCTAGTGTTAGCAACTAAGTGTTAGAAGAGACTTACCCGGTAATTCTTACTCTTAGATACCGAAGATGACGAACTCTAGGTAGTAGTGAGCCTCACAAGCCGCTATTGGACTGAGTGTGCTAGGATAGGTGTTTAGGACTTGCCTTCCCGAGACTTACCCGGTAAGGAGAGGTTAGATCCCTAGAATACCATCCGGTTTGTGTAGAATTCCTATCCTTAGGCTCTTTGAGACTTACCCGGTGATGAGACCTTAGGAATGGACTAGTGGACCATGAGACCTACCCGGTGATTGATCCCAATCTAGAAACGCTCACTCCCAACATACTATAGTTGATCCGAGGAATGATTAGATAGCTTGAGTCCTATTCCATAACCGGAATTTCCAACCCCTAGAATCCGCTTTTCTCTCTTTGATCTCATATTTCGTGTTTGCTTTGTTTATTTGTGTTTTAGCTTGATCCTTAGTTTGTTTTGCTATATTATATCATTGTGATCCTTGATTGATCATCACACAAAACCAAACCCAAAAATATTGAGATTTTCATTTATTTGTTTCTTTCTCTTTTCTTAGCCTAGATCTTCACTATCCTTAGTCACTAATCGATTCAATCTCACCTCAGTCTTTGTGTTTGACCTCGGAATACTATCCCTACTACAAACGTCCCGTACACTGCGGGTTCGCTAGGAGTTAGGAGAAATATATCGAGTTATAAATTTAAAGCTTTTGCGTACACCATTCCTAGACGTAACACCTATGCTCCATCTCCACCGGAAGGTGGCAAGACTTGCCATAAACTAGCTTGTAGGGAGTGGTGTCAATCGGTGTCTTGAAAGCGGTTTTATAAGCCCGCAAAGAATCATCGAGCTTCATAGCCCAATCCTTTCTTGTTCTAGAAACCGTCTTCTCAAGGATCCCTTTTATCTCCCGGTTGGAGATTTCCACTTGGCCACTAGTTTGGGGATGGTAAGGTGTTGCCACCTTATGAGTCACCCCATACTTAGCCAAAAGTGATCCAAAGTTCCTATTAGTGAAGTGCTTTCCTCCATCACTTATGATCACCCTTGGTGTCCCAAACCTAGGAAAGATCACTCGGTTGAAGAACCGCACCACACATTGGCATCATTTGTGGGAGAAGCGATTGCTTCCACCCATCTCGACACATAGTCCACCGCCAATAGGATGTAGAGGTTGCCACATGAAGAAGGGAATGGTCCCATGAAGTCCACACCCCACACATCAAATATCTCCACCTCTTGTATGTTGTTCAAGGGCATCTCGTTCCTCCTTGAGATGTTGCCCGTCCTTTGGCAAGCATCACATGCCACTACAAAATTCTGCACATCCCTAAACAAGTTAGGCCAATAAAAACCGGATTGCAATACCTTTGCACACGTCTTGTGTGAGCTAGCATGGCCTCCACATGGCAAGGAGTGACAATGGTGGATCACACTCTCCATCTCATCCTCCGGAATGCACCTCCTAAAGACTCCATCCGGCCCTCTCTTGAACAAGAGTGGCTCGCTCCAATAATAATGCCTCACATCCTTGAAGAACTTCTTCCTTTGGGCATATGACAAACCGGGTGGGACCTCTTCACACACAAGGTAGTTCACGATATCCGCATACCATGGCTCACTCCCTCTAGACACTTGAAGTAAGCACTCTTCTATCACTTGCAATTGTTCGTCCCGGAATGAGTCATCAATTGGGATCTTATCTCTCTCAATCCCCAATGGTGGTAGCCTACTAAGATGGTCCGCTATTGAATTTTCGGAACCTTTCTTGTCCCAGATTTCCAAGTCAAATTCTTGGAGGAGAAGGATCCACCGAATGAAGCGAGGCTTGGCATATTTCTTTGTGAGGATGTAACGGATCGCAGCATGATCCATGTACACAATGACCTTTGCTCCAACAAGATATGACCGGAACTTCTCAAAGGCATACACCACCGCTAGCAACTCCTTCTCGGTTGTGGCATAGTTAAGTTGGGCATCATCTAGCGTCTTGCTAGCATAATAGATGGCATGTGTACGCCCATCTTTCTTTTGTCCTAGAACAGCCCCAACGGCCACATCACTTGCATCACACATCACTTCAAATGGTAATCTCCAATCCGGAGGTTGCATGATGGGAGCGGTGATCAAAGCATCCTTCAACCTACAAAAAGCATCAAGGCAATCCTTGGAGAAAACAAACTCAACATATTTCATTAGTAGGTTAGTAAGAGGCTTAGAAATCTTAGAGAAATCTTTAATGAATCTCCGGTAAAAACCGGCATGCCCTAGAAAACTCCTTACCCCCTTCACCGAGGTAGGTGGTGGCAACTTCTCTATCATCTCTATCTTAGCCCTATCAACCTCAATGCCACGGTTGGACACCAAGTGTCAACACAATGCCTTCACTTACCATGAAGTGGCATTTCTCCCAATTCAAGACAAGATTTGTCTCCTCACATCTCTTAAGCACCAAAGACAAGTTAGCTAAACAATCATCAAATGAAGATTCATAAATAGAGAAATCATTCATAAACACTTCCATGATGTTTTCAATATATTCAGAAAAGATAGCCATCATATACCTTTGAAAGGTGGCGGGTGCATTACACAACCCAAATGGCATTCTCCTATATGCAAATGTACCCCAAGGACATGTGAATGTAGTTTTCTCTTGGTCATCGGGGTGGATAGGGATTTGGAAGAATCCAGTATAGCCATCTAAGTAACAAAAATGGGAATGTTGAGCTAATCTTTCTAGCATTTGGTCAATGAAAGGAAGAGGGAAGTGATCTTTCCTAGAGGCCATATTTAGTTTCCTATAGTCTATACACATCCTCCACCCCGTAACCGTCCTAGTTGGGATTAGTTCATTATTCTCATTAGTTACTACGGTCATACCACCCTTCTTAAGAACCACATGTATGGGACTAACCCATTTACTATCCGAAATCGGGTAGATGATTCTCGCATCTAGCAACTTAATGATCTCTTTCTTTACTACCTCCTTCATTATAGGATTCAATCTTCTTTGGTGTTCAATAGAGGGTTTATGGTCATCTTCCATAAATATCTTATGCATGCACAAAGAGGGCTTAATGCCAACAAGGTCATCAATGGTGTATCATATTGCCTTTCTATGCAGTTTCAATTCAGTCAACAATCTATTAAGCTCATCATCATTCAAAGATGCATTCACAATCACCGGATAAGTAGAATTTGAACCAAAGAAAGCATACTTTAAATGAGAAGGAAGCGGTTTTAGATCAAGTTTAGGAGGACCTTTATCGGTTGGAGATGATCCATACAATGTAGGTTGAGATGATTCCAAAGCCATGGAAGCCTCACCTAAGTCCCTTGATGATTGCTCACAAACACTTGGATGATGCTCAAAAGACTCAGGAAAATCGACCCTCTGTGAAGAAAATAGGACGATTTGGGGGTCAATTTCAGCTACGGCATTTGCAAAATCGGATGAAAATTCAAGGATTTATGCAAAAATCGGCCGATTTTTGCCCCTCTGGTCCGATTTTTCTACAGGTATTTGTCCCTTCCTCTAGTACTTCAAATCCAACACTTGGTAGCTCATCCAATGAATTCAAGGCTTTGATCACTTCATTGCTACTCTCCTCAACTCCTTCCTCCATCAAACTCGAGCTAAGAACCTTCTCAAGTGGATCCTTGAGCAAGATTGAGCTCACAACTTCTCTAGACTCCTCTTCCTCAACAATGTTGAAGACATCTTCACCTAGGGCTGGCCCCTTCACCATTGTGGACAAATTAAACTTGATGTTCTCCTCTCCAATGTTGAATGAGAGGGTTGCATTTTTACAGTCCACCAAGCATCCCGAGGTGGCTAAGAAAGGTCTCCCCAAGATGATGGGAACCGGGTAGTCCGCCGGGATGTCCAAAACAACAAAATTAATTGGCACATAGAACTTCCCTACTTGAACCGGTATGTCTTCTAGGATCCCCACGGGGTGAGTAATGGATCGGTCAGCCATGTAAAGGGTCATTTTGACCGGCTTCGGTTCTCCGAGCCCAACCTTTTTGCAAAGTGCAAGCGGGATTATGCTTACACTAGCACCAAGGTCACAAAAGGCTTCATACCTCACTTCTCCCACTCCGATTGGCACACAAAAAGATCCCGGATCTCTTAGCTTAGGAGGCATCTCCTCCTTCATAGTTTGAATCAATTCCGAGGACCTATTTGTCATCCTCACTTCTCCATACTCCTCCAACTTCCTCTTGTTGGAGAGTATTTCCTTCAAGAATTTGCCATATGCCGGTATACCTAGAATAGCATCCATGAACGGAATGTTAATATGCAATTTAGACATAAGTTCAAGGAATTTACCGAAGTGTTTGTCCAAACGACCTCTTGCTCGTGACTGTGGGAATGGTAGTGGTGGCTTGTATGGAGGTGGTGCCACATATGATGGCTCATCATCCTTGCTCTTGCCTCCATCTTCTTGCAATGACTCTTCCTCTACCACTACTTGCTTTCCCTTAGCATTCTCCTTGGGTAAGGGGTCCTTCATGCTCAGCCCACTCCTTGTTGTAATAGCCAACACTTGGCCTCTTGGGTTATCTTCGATTCTTCCGGAAAGCTTCCCCAGATCTCTATGAGCTTCACCCGCCATTTGGAACACTTGTGCTTCCAACACCTTTTGAGCTTTAGAAATGGAAGTCACCGTGCTCAAGATCACTCAACCTTCCAAGCAATTGCTCAAACATCATCTCGGTTCTATCCTTTGGAGGTTGAGTAAATCCGGGTGGAGGCTCTTGTAAAGCTTTAGGCGGTGGAGCTGCGCTTGTGGAAGCGGGAGGGTTCAAGGCTCCATCCGGGTTAGAATAGGAAAACCCGGGATGGTTATGGTTAGGCCGGTAATTGTTGAATTGCCGGTTGTTATTGAAGTTCCTTGGGCCTTGATAGTTGTTGTAGTTGCCCCTTCCCATGTAGTTCGCATCTTCCTCCTTGGAAGACAAGTTTGCTTGCACTTGCACTTGAGGGGTTGCTTGATTCTTCAAAGTTATAGCACACAACTCCCTCAAAGATTTCAGCTCATTGTTGATTACATCAAGCTTGAAATTACTCATGGTCACTTCACTCACCTCATATGCTCCCGCCTTCCTCCCATCACTCTTCCTGTGGGAGTACTTTTCAATTACCAAAGCTTGTTTTTCTACAAATTCCCAAGCTTCATCCACATTCTTTTCCATGAAAGTCCCACCGGAAAGAGATTGAAGCTTGAATTGGCTATCTTCATCAAGTCCCTTAAAGTAGATTTCCAATAGCTCAATTTTTGGTATACCATGGTGTGGACAATCTAGGAGAAGGTCTTTGAACCTCTCCCAAGACTTGAATAGGCTTTCTCTATCCTTCATCACGAAGGCATTGATCTTCCCTCTTAACTCGATAGTCTTGGAAGGTGGGAAGAACTTTGTCAAAAACTCGGTTGTCATCTCCTCCCAAGTACTCACTCGCCCTTGTGGAATAGATTGATACCAAGTCAAGACTTTATCCTTAAGTGAGAAGAAGAAAGCCCTAAGCTTATGGTTGTTGCTCTCCAATCTAGGCGGTCTAAGAGTCTCCATCAAGATCTCATAGTTCACCAAGTGTTGATGGGGAGACTCTCCTTCCATCCCTCCAAATTGATTATGCCGGATCATTTGTAGAACTTGAGGGTGGAGCTCGTAATCATGGGTTGCGGGATCTCCTAAGTTCACACCCGGACGGTGTGCTCTTTGTGCCGGATCCATACGTTGCCCTAATGTTTGTGGCTCTTCAATAGCAATGGGCACAACCTGAATGTTAACCGCCGGCTGCGGTTGTGGTGGAGGTGGAGGTTGTTGACAATTAAGCTCTCTTTGCACAAGAGCTTGCCTAATTTCTTCAATCTCCCTCCTAGTTGCTTCTTGCCTCTCATTGGCAAGTCTCCTTTCATTCTCCAAGAGCTCATCTCTTAATCTAATTTGCTCTAAAGCCTCATCCAACTCAGCTTGGAGATCTCTTCCGGCCATCTCTTTTCCCTTTCTAATGCTCTTGGATCTAGATCTAAGGGTTTTCTCCGGTTCGGGATCGAATGGCGCTAAATCCTTGCCACGAGATCTTCGCATACACCTAAAGAGTGAGAGATGTCCTGAAAAGCAAAGACACAAACCAAACGAGATCAAAAGCAACAAGAAAGATCTACACTATAAACAATCACACAAATGACTCAATCTAGACCTAGTCCCCAGCAACGGTGCCAAAAACTTGTTACGCTAAGAATGTGACATGCAAAAGTCTTACAATTTATAAACTCGATATAATTTCCTAACTCCTAGCGAACCCACAGTGTATGGGTCGTTTTGTAGCAAGGATAGTATTCCGAGGTCGAACACGAAGACTCAGGTGAAATCAAATCAAACAAGTGATCATAGATAGTGTGAATCTAGTCTAAGAGAAGAGAGAGAAATAAAGAAATGAAAATCATGATATTTTTGGTTGGGTTTTTGTGGTGATCAAGCAAGATCACAAATCAAGCAAGATAACAAATCAAACTAACAACTCAAGCTAGCAAAATAAACAAGCAACACAAACACAAAATATGTGATCAAAGAGAGAAAAATGGACTCTAGAGGTCAAGATTTCCGGTTATGGCATTGGACTCAAGCTTCTAAAGATTCTAAGGACAAAGTTGCGGTGTTGGGAAAGGGTGTTTCTCTAATGGAAGAAATTACCGGGTAAGTCTCTTGCTTCACTAATCCCGCATCAAACTCCTATTACCGGGTAGGTCTCAAGGGGTTAAAGTTGGGAATTCTACACAAACCGGACTCTACTTAAGGGGCAAACCTCTCCTTACCGGGTAAGTCTCGAAAAAGGCAAGTCTCAAACAACAATCCTAGCACACTCAATCCAATAGCGGCTTATGAGGCTCACTACTACCTAGAGTTCATCATCTTAGGTACCTAAGATCGGAAATCACCGGGTAGGTCTCTTCCTTCACTTAGTTTTCTAGCATTAGGTCACCCTTAGCTATATTATGCTTAACAAACGCTAGGATTTCAAAAACCTAATATCCTAACATTCAGATTCATCAATTATAGGGCAACAGAGAGAAAAATCGGGTGGATCATAGCAAAAATCGGACGATCTGCTTGAAGAACAGGTTGATTTTTCCTTCTGGGTTAGGTTTTATGCATACGAATCATCCTAAACTAACATATAAGTCCATTCTATCATCACCCGAGCCATAACCATCAATCCATCACTCCAGAATCACAATAAACTAGCCAATAACATGCATTTCAAGATCCAAAATCATCACACAAGCATACATGGTATTCATAGGTAGATGATGAAAGATAAGCAAGTAAAACAAGAAATCTCAGCTGAATATAAGTTTAAGCAAGACTTACAACCCTTCAAAAGAAGTTCCAAAACGTTCCTAACAATCCTTCCAAGAGTTCTTCAACCAAAGACTCTAAAAATCAGTAAAAATTCACTATCACTCTAAGTTTTGGTGTTCTTCTCTTCTCCAAAAAATGACAGAGTTTTTCTTCTTCTCCAAGTCTATCCTCCAATGAATTGAGGTGTGTGTGAGAGAATGTGGGAGAGATCCCTTAGCCACAGCCTGCAGGACCACTTATATTCTCCATCAAGAGCAAGGGCCGGACAAAGAGATCGTGGGACACGTGGCGAAAGCTGTCAAAGGCCAGAAAATCGACCCAGACAGAAAAATCGTCCGATTTTCCTGAGTGTTGGGTTGATTTTCTTCAACAGAGGCTTGTTATGATCGTCTAGCCATGAGTTGCTCCATTGCTTGCACCAATAAGGGTCCTTGTGTCCTTCATTGCTCCAATTATGTTCCTTCAAAGCCTTGGATGTGTACCACCATGAGGCTTGACCCTCGAATGTATCGATTAATGTCCAAAAGATCCCCGAAATACCTACAAAACCGACAAAAGCTCGTGTAGACGTCTTTTCTAGAAATATGCATGAATTAAGCGCAAACCTCATGAACTAATGCCAAACCGTGCATGAATAACGGGAAAACTATCTAAATGAATGCCTAAACTAAAGTCATAAATCACGTTATCAGAAACCCTCCAGATAGGCGCGCGTGGACTCTCTCAACCTCCATGAGAACATGTAAACGTGTTGGTCCACCGGAGGTGCGGCGGGACCCAACAATGCTAGTTCCTCTCTAAACCTCCTAATCTCCTCTACCACCGGAACGTCCTCAAACCCGGCCTCGAGGAAATCCTACACCCTATCTCTCCTCAGTGATGCAAGGCAGAAACTCTCTCGCACAAGGCTCAACAACTGATCCAACCCGGTAAATCCGCTCCGGATTGGAATAAAGTCTGAACTATCTTTACCTGTCGCTCCTCAAGGCAACAAATCGCCTCCAAGGCCGACTCTACATGACCTATCCAATGATCCACCTCTAGCCCCACCTTTCCGTCGAAAGTGGGTACACGCTACTGGTTGAAAGCCTTCAACCGAGAATCTGGTCTCGTCGATCTTAACTTGTCTTGCCCTCTATCGCCCCTAGCAAATAACATCAGTGCAGCTCTCTCCGGTGCAGCTATAACCTAGTTAACCCTCTGCGAGACCTCAGTCGACCTTGTACGTACTGGTGGTGCTAGGGGTGGTACTCTATCCCTATAAGCTTCATCTACATGTTGCACGTACTCTCGGTACACAGACGCTCCAATCGACACCCGACCTGACTCGGCCGACGGTGAACTCTATACTCCCTACATAGCAACAATCCTCTCCCTATCCTCATGAATAACACTTTCCGCAACCTCCTCAACAAGAGCATCAACAAGTGGCAGAACTGCAGCTGGAAGGTCCACAATGGAGGCACGTCCCCGACCCCTCCCTAGCGGAGGTCTACCTCCTCGTCCTCGACCTCGGACGGTAGGAGCCCTATCAGCGTGGTCACGACCAACTGAAGGAAGAGGTGGATGGCCTCTTCCCCGTCCCGTATCAGTCCATGTCCTAGTACGTGTCTTCTGCACGGGATACATATACTCTAATTAGGCCAAGCTAACGTAAATATAAATATAACATAAGTACAAAACTATCATGCAAAGGTCAGCGAAACTATGTTGCCGAGATCTCAAGAGGTGGTTGCGGTTCCCGTACTTCTATTCCAACCTGATTATGTGCATGACTTTGAAAATAAAAATCTCTTTAAAAACTTGGACCCCTTTCAGGTTTTGGTTTTAAATCATTCGACCTTTGAGAAGAGTTCTAGTGCCATTGTTGTCAACCCAAAGCTTTGATACCATGTTGTACCACCCCAAATCTCATACTCGGGGCGCTAGGGGCTAGGACCTCACAATGGGTCCCGAACCTAGCTCGACAACAATATTATTGGATCTTACAACAAGGTACAAACGATAAAACATAGAAATCCAATATAAAAGTATGCAATGCCAAGTACGATAATAGACTCTCGGTCGAGGTACAAAGAAATACACAAAACCATAAGGTAAACTATCAGAGTCTACTAAACATAACACATAAAAACCCACACCCATCCTATCACGTATGGGAACCCCGGCTGACCTTCTCATCCGAATCACTCGGCAGCTACCCTATCCTGCAAGGCATCTAGCAACACGGATATACCGTTAGCTAACTATAACATAAAGGAAAACACCGAAGCACAAACATATATAAGGAAAAAGGTATACACAGATCATGTTATCACATAACTCCTTTGTTATTATCTTTATTAAGGTCATCCACATTGTTCATTATAGGTGTGACACGAGAAGTCTTAGACTCTCGCCTTTGGTCCTTTATCCAACTAGAGTGGTTCAGTGCACCTCCCCGTATACACAATTGGGTGGTTCGGTACCCTCCCCGTTTACCATGTCTTGCCTAGTCGCAACCTCGGCTGACCTCCTCATCCGAATCACTCAGCAGCTACCCTATCCTACAAGGCATCTAGCAAAACGGATAAACCGTTAGCTAACTATAACACAAGGAAAACACTGAAGAACAAACATATATAAGGAAAATGGTATACACAAATCATGTTATCACAAAACTCCTTTGTTATTATCTTTATTAAGGCCATCCACATTGTTCATTATAGGTGTGACACGAGAAGTCATAGACTCTCATCTTTGGTCCTTTATTCAGATAGAGTGGTTCAGCGCACATCTCCGTAAACACAATGGAGTGGTTCGGTACCCTCCCCATATACCAAGTCTTGCCTAGTCACGAAGCACCTCTCAGACTCCCTCGGGAGAACTGGGCAAGTGATCACCGCTCGTTAATTCTGGGCCAAATCATAGCTATGTATATTAAAGATAACAAAACGTGACAACACACAACAACACACACCACTCAAGCATTCGCCGATATATCATAGAAGCTAAGTAAGTCCTAAGGCCTTACCTTAGACCGAATACTCTCAGCTATCATACACCCCGGTCTGAAAACACTCCTCAAAGCCTGATATAAGTCAAGGCAAGATGTATTTACCAATCCACATCCATATGAAGTTGCATCCTAACAGCTTCCTACTTTAAACAAACCTAAACGACTCGGAAACTAACCTAAATCTAACTCACTACATGGGATTTGCTCAAGATCTGATAATCCACCTAACATGATACTACATCATGATCAAAGGGGTACGAGGAAAGACATACCAAAAGAACACCCTTAAGTCACAAGGACGACTTAAGGGTCTCACTAGAGGAAAACCGCAACTACGGCGGTGAAGAGGCGCAGGGGCGGCAAAGAAATAGAGGCCGCACCCACGGTAGAAGTAAGGCACGGGGGCGGTGAGGCGCGGTCGTGGGGGAGTGCAGGCACGGTCGCGGAACTGGCGACAATAATCTCTGCCTTCTCCTTCTTTCGTGCTTTGTCTTCCTTCTCTTCCAATCCTTTTTGTAATCTTGTGCCTACTCAGTCAGATCATCATGTAGCCCCTTGGTGACCAAAATAACAGAAAGGGAGAACGACTTACCCTTACTCTTCAACGGAAATCGAAGGAGGCGAGAAGTTCTTCCTGAAATCCACAAGGACGGCTCCCTTTGTCAAACTTGTTGCAGTCCGGTGAAGATGAAATCACAATGTCGTTGTGACGGAATCCCGATGAGGAGAAAGAGATTAAGGAAGGAAGAAGAAGAAATTATGAAGGAAAGGGAGAAGAAGGAAAATAAGGAACTTGACTTACGTAAATCTCCAAACGATAAAGAGCTCCCGAAAGAACGGCAATCCCAAAAATTATGGAAAAGAAGTTAAGGGTTTCGTAACTGTCATCGGTTACAAAACAAAGCAACGCGGCCCACTACTTACCCTCCCTTGCGGGAAACAGTGGTCGTCTCCGCGGGTCGATGATAGCATGAATTATAGTCTATATTTTGAGGTTTGTTTGGACGTTTTATCTTTCATAATCTGCATGTTTGTATGTGCATTATGTGATTTTACTACCATTTCATCTACCTTTGCGAGAATCGAGGTCTACACCTAGTTTCGTTGTAATTGCAGGTAATATGGTACGTATTGCATCAAAAAGGAGCAAAAGGAGTCAAGAGTCATTTGGAGCTACATTCAGGAAGCACAACCATGGATTAAAGATTTACTTTGGACCAGTTTTGAGAGATTCTACATTCAGTTATGAGTCACCTCGGTTGACCAGAGATTCATCTCGACCGAGGCGATCCAGAGACGCCGACTCGACCGAGGCGAACACCTAGGACGCGGCGAGAATATTTTATTCTTGGCTGAGATCTTTTAAAATTGGAAAGTGATCTTATATTTTTGGGCTGAGCTTCTAGAAGGAAGGAGATATGCAGAATATATATTTTACCTATATTTATGGGATAATATCTTCTTAAGATTTATTATCTTTGGAGGTTTATTTTTCCTATAAAAAGGATTGGATTTTCCACAAATCCGATCATGCTTAGAGGCTGCATCCGCTTACAGTTAGAACACCCGCTATCAGCGCAGCAGCCGCATCATACTCCAATTTGGGAGATTCGAAGAACCTTTTTGAAGGTTGAAGGAAGATTTGAAGACTATAGCTTTATAGCTTTTTGGAGGGTTTTGTAAGATTGTCTTCAATTCTTTTCCTTGTTGTCTTGTCTAGTTGGATCATTATCCAAGGAACGATTTTGTGTGTTATTTGATTCAGTTATTGAAGTGTTTTCATTAAATTCTTCTTTGTTCAAATATTCACCTTCTTCCCATATATTTAATACTTTCATTATGATGATGAGTGGCTAATTTCCTTGTGTGATTCTAGGGTGATTGGCTGAAGGTTGTGGGAAAAACAATGATAGAATGATCTTAATCACAGTAGGATCCTGAAAGTTCGAGTCTTTAACCTTAACCCTAAGCATCTCGTTCAGTCGATGAACATCTCGGCCGGGGTGGAAACTGGCTGACCGAGGTGGCTTATCCGATCCTTAACTGAGAGTTAATGTGTTAGAGTTTGCCAAATCCTATTCTTATTATACCTTTCTGGTTCAAAGCAAGCTTAGGATGAGACTTACCCGGTAATTCCTTAGTTTGTATACCAACGATCATAAGTTTAGGTAATAAAGGCTTGTCCTTTATTGGGGTTTGAGTGTGCTTCCATCCCATCTTTGTGAGTTAGCCTGAGACTTACCCGGTAAAGGTTGATTCTATTCCCTTAGATGGTGTGTTAGTTTGAGGTTATAGTTCTTTATCTTGATTCCTTGAGACTTACCCGGTAATAGGAGTTACGGTTTGGGATTAGTGTGTAGTGAGACTTACCCGGTGATCTACTCCACTTTAGAAACACCTTCCCCATGCAAAAATCTCAGCTTTGTCCGCTCATCTATAGATCTTGAGTTGGAACCACAACTAGATGCTTTAATCCCTAGAATTGCATGTTTGCTTATTTGACATCTTATTCATCTTTGATTGTATACTTGCTCTTGTGGTTAGCATCAACACTAGCATACCGTATTGGACTTTGTTTCACTAAGTCCCTGTGATCGACCCCTGAAATTTTCTTGCTTTTACTACGATTGACCCGTACACTGCGGGTTCGCATCCTTGTTTTAAGCTTAAGTCTAGGGTTATAAATTTAAAGCTTGCACACACCTTTTGGAGCGAACAAGTTTTTGGCGCCGTTGCCGGGGACTTGGTCTAGACCGAGCCGGTACGGTTTGCTTTCGGGGCGCTTGCCCCTGTTGCTACTAACTACTCTTTCTATGAGTTTTGTAGTTTTCAGGATTTCTTATGGCTATGTTTGATCCAGCCTGGATAGCAAGACAAAGTGCTAGGGCAGATCATTATGAATACTTGGAGGAGAAGTACTCCTTCTATTGGTTCAACAATGAATGGGAAAGAGAAGAGGCCATTCAGCATGAACTTGCGATATGGGATGAGAAGAATGTCCCTAAAAAGACTTATGAGCAACCTCTTGAAGATTCTCTCGAATCTAGGTTGGAGAGGTTAATGAAGAAGGTGACGGAGCTCAAGGAAAGCACCCTATCCTATGCTAAACCGGAAGAGGAGCATAAGGAAGTGTTGCACGTTTCGAGCATACCTCCAGTCAAACCAGAAGTTTCTCCTGGAGCTTCTGAGGGAGAAGATGTGGAAGATCTCGATCTGACTGTTGAGACCTCGGTCGAGGTAGAAGAGACCTCGGTCGAGATGATGGAAGAATCTGCAGAACCGGAAGAGGCAGATGCAGAAGACTTTAGCCAAATTACTGAGATTATGGTCAAGGTGGAAGAAAGACCAGCAGAACTGAGAGAGATTTCGTGGGTGGATTATCAACCCAACACGAAACTTGCCTCAAGCTTTGGAGAACTTTGCAAGGTACGTTCTCCTACTTCATTTGAATTCCCTATTAATATTTCTGAATTTTTCAGGAATGCACCGGAAAGTTGGAGGTCTCTTCCGAAAGAACCTCCTAAAATCAAGATGAAGTCTTCCTTGAAATTGTTGGAAGAAGAAGCTCCTTGGATTATAAGGAGTGGAGTTTGCAAACACTACACCGCTAAGTCGATGAAGTATCTCTTGTTCAAGTATGGGGTCCCTCGCATGCTCAGGACCCTGTACCATCCCCAAGCTATAGATGGGGAAGCTGCTATGATTCTCGAGAAACTATTTTCTCGATCAAGGAAAGGATGGGACGCAAGGCTAGATTATGTCCCATTGAAGTGCAGGAAGTCTAGAAGGATTCCGGTGAGAATCAAACCGTACAAGCTTGTACGTGGGAGATCTTACCATTTGCCGGTGAAATTAGGAACCGGAACCTCTTTGGAAGAATTTTATGATGGATGTGATGAGCACTCCATGGTGTTCAAGGTACATTGAGTAATTCTATGGAGAAGGGTCCAGCTAGCGACCTTAAACCAAGCGCTTCTTGGGAGGCAACCCAAGGTATTGCTTTCTTCTCCCTTTTCTAGTTTAGTTTAGATAGTTGCTTTGTTTTTGTTTTCCTCTAGACAACAACCAGGTATTCCAAAAGGAAGGATCACAGTTCAGGAGCTACACTAGAAGAACGAAGTTTCGAGAAGTTGAGGAAACGAGCTTTACTGAGATACATCTCGGGGACTGTCAGAACACCTCGACCGAGATGTACTTCGCCAACCGAGATGGTCTTATCTGGGAGCTGTTTCTTACTTCTTCATGCAGTTTAGCTATGTTCGGTGCGTATCCTGTCCTTAGACTTATTTCGACCCACTGGGACAGTGTGTCCCAAGTGTGGGGTGTTTATGTAATATTTGATATTTTATGCTTCAGTTGCTTCTATGTGTTTATCTGAGATTGCATGCATACTTACAAGTTATTTGATTGAGAAAAACGTCGAAACCGAGAAAAAAAAAAAATGGGTTTTAAAAAATTTTGACCTCGACCGGGACAGTTCTGGCAAAACGAGGTGTTTCACCTCGGTTGAACCAAGAACATCTCGACCGAGGTGGGTTAGCTGAGAGTTTTCGAAAACGATTTTTGTGTTACTTATCTGGATATGATCTCAGTGAAGATTTTGTTTACCGACTGGATTTAAATTCTTTATATGTTTGAAATGTTTTATGATATGTTTAAGTTGCTAAATGCTTTGTTTGAAATTATTGGCATGTTTAATACTTTATTTTTATCCAAATTATGTTGAATTTGAAGGTTGACACCGCAGCATAAGTTCTCTCACGTTCTTCTTGGAAAGACCAAGGCAATTCATTCTTCTTCTTCTTCTTCTTCTTGATCATGCTTAGCCCCTCATATACATATTGCCTCCCTTTACCTATCCGGGAATTTGGAAGCAAGCGAAGTGGTGAAAGCAAGTCAAAAGTTGAGAAGTGGCTGAAAGTGAAAGTGTTAGAAAGCAATAATAGGTTTGGGGAAGTCAATCATGAAGATGAGTAACTCGGCACCATTCACATAGCCGGGTGTTTGTGTCTTGCCAAAGTCGGATTGAGCGATATTCCTAACGGGTCATGGTATGTGCATCAAGGGTTTGACGCATCTCGAGAAATTGATGATTGCGGATTTCCTAGGCTTCGGTTATTGTGCACCTCTGTCCATGCATCCCAAAAAGTAAAGTAAAAAAGAGAAAAAGTGTGAGATAAGCAAAGCTTATTGGTGGAAGATGTTGCAAGTCAAAGTGAAAGTGAAGTACATCCTTTTCCCGGATTCTAGCACCACATTACCTTACATTCATCCCTACCCTACACGTTTCTTGACCTTTTCTTTTGGGAAGCCCTTGAGACCTTGAGCTTGTTGATTGACTTAGCGGTTTAAATCGGATTATACATGATTAATTTTGATAATTATGATTTATTATGCATTCTATGATTTTATGCAAAGATGAACAACTTTCCTATATTTATAAAATGTTTTGATCATATTGAGTTTTTAAATTCCATGAAGTACTCTCTTAGAGTGATCTATGATAGTTGCACACCATAAAAATATTTTTTGAAAGACTTTTCATTGATTTTCTTGACTTATAATCCATTCTATCTTGATTTCTATATGAGGAACTTGCTTAGGGACAAGCAAGGGCTAAGTATGGGGTATTTTGATAGCATGAATTATAGTCTATATTTTGAGGTTTGTTTGGACGTTTTATCTTTCATAATCTGCATGTTTGTATGTGCATTATGTGATTTTACTACCATTTCATCTACCTTTGCGAGAATCGAGGTCTACACCTAGTTTCGTTGTAATTGCAGGTAATATGGTACGTATTGCATCAAAAAGGAGCAAAAGGAGTCAAGAGTCATTTGGAGCTACATTCAGGAAGCACAACCATGGATTAAAGATTTACTTTGGACCAGTTTTGAGAGATTCTACATTCAGTTATGAGTCACCTCGGTTGACCAGAGATTCATCTCGACCGAGGCGATCCAGAGACGCCGACTCGACCGAGGCGAACACCTAGGACGCGGCGAGAATATTTTATTCTTGGCTGAGATCTTTTAAAATTGGAAAGTGATCTTATATTTTTGGGCTGAGCTTCTAGAAGGAAGGAGATATGCAGAATATATATTTTACCTATATTTATGGGATAATATCTTCTTAAGATTTATTATCTTTGGAGGTTTATTTTTCCTATAAAAAGGATTGGATTTTCCACAAATCCGATCATGCTTAGAGGCTGCAAACATCCGCTTACGATCTAGATTACAGCTAAGAATACGCAGCAGCCGCATCATACTCCAATTTGGGAGAGAGTTGAAGAACCTTTTTGAAGGTTGAAGGAAGATTTGAAGACTATAGCTTTATAGCTTTTTGGAGGGTTTTGTAAGATTGTCTTCAATTCTTTTCCTTGTTGTCTTGTCTAGTTGGATCATTATCCAAGGAACGATTTTGTGTGTTATTTGATTCAGTTATTGAAGTGTTTTCATTAAATTCTTCTTTGTTCAAATATTCACCTTCTTCCCATATATTTAATACTTTCATTATGATGATGAGTGGCTAATTTCCTTGTGTGATTCTAGGGTGATTGGCTGAAGGTTGTGGGAAAAACAATGATAGAATGATCTTAATCACAGTAGGATCCTGAAAGTTCGAGTCTTTAACCTTAACCCTAAGCATCTCGTTCAGTCGATGAACATCTCGGCCGGGGTGGAAACTGGCTGACCGAGGTGGCTTATCCGATCCTTAACTGAGAGTTAATGTGTTAGAGTTTGCCAAATCCTATTCTTATTATACCTTTCTGGTTCAAAGCAAGCTTAGGATGAGACTTACCCGGTAATTCCTTAGTTTGTATACCAACGATCATAAGTTTAGGTAATAAAGGCTTGTCCTTTATTGGGGTTTGAGTGTGCTTCCATCCCATCTTTGTGAGTTAGCCTGAGACTTACCCGGTAAAAGGAGTTACGGTTTGGGATTAGTGTGTAGTGAGACTTACCCGGTGATCTACTCCACTTTAGAAACACCTTCCCCATGCAAAAATCTCAGCTTTGTCCGCTCATCTATAGATCTTGAGTTGGAACCACAACTAGATGCTTTAATCCCTAGAATTGCATGTTTGCTTATTTGACATCTTATTCATCTTTGATTGTATACTTGCTCTTGTGGTTAGCATCAACACTAGCATACCGTATTGGACTTTGTTTCACTAAGTCCCTGTGATCGACCCCTGGAATTTTCTTGCTTTTACTACGATTGACCCGTACACTGCGGGTTCGCATCCTTGTTTTAAGCTTAAGTCTAGGGTTATAAATTTAAAGCTTGCACACACCTTTTGGAGCGAACAAGTTTTTGGCGCCGTTGCCGGGGACTTGGTCTAGACCGAGCCGGTACGGTTTGCTTTCGGGGCGCTTGCCCCTGTTGCTACTAACTACTCTTTCTATGAGTTTTGTAGTTTTCAGGATTTCTTATGGCTATGTTTGATCCAGCCTGGATAGCAAGACAAAGTGCTAGGGCAGATCATTATGAATACTTGGAGGAGAAGTACTCCTTCTATTGGTTCAACAATGAATGGGAAAGAGAAGAGGCCATTCAGCATGAACTTGCGATATGGGATGAGAAGAATGTCCCTAAAAAGACTTATGAGCAACCTCTTGAAGATTCTCTCGAATCTAGGTTGGAGAGGTTAATGAAGAAGGTGACGGAGCTCAAGGAAAGCACCCTATCCTATGCTAAACCGGAAGAGGAGCATAAGGAAGTGTTGCACGTTTCGAGCATACCTCCAGTCAAACCAGAAGTTTCTCCTGGAGCTTCTGAGGGAGAAGATGTGGAAGATCTCGATCTGACTGTTGAGACCTCGGTCGAGGTAGAAGAGACCTCGGTCGAGATGATGGAAGAATCTGCAGAACCGGAAGAGGCAGATGCAGAAGACTTTAGCCAAATTACTGAGATTATGGTCAAGGTGGAAGAAAGACCAGCAGAACTGAGAGAGATTTCGTGGGTGGATTATCAACCCAACACGAAACTTGCCTCAAGCTTTGGAGAACTTTGCAAGGTACGTTCTCCTACTTCATTTGAATTCCCTATTAATATTTCTGAATTTTTCAGGAATGCACCGGAAAGTTGGAGGTCTCTTCCGAAAGAACCTCCTAAAATCAAGATGAAGTCTTCCTTGAAATTGTTGGAAGAAGAAGCTCCTTGGATTATAAGGAGTGGAGTTTGCAAACACTACACCGCTAAGTCGATGAAGTATCTCTTGTTCAAGTATGGGGTCCCTCGCATGCTCAGGACCCTGTACCATCCCCAAGCTATAGATGGGGAAGCTGCTATGATTCTCGAGAAACTATTTTCTCGATCAAGGAAAGGATGGGACGCAAGGCTAGATTATGTCCCATTGAAGTGCAGGAAAGCTAGAAGGATTCCGGTGAGAATCAAACCGTACAAGCTTGTACGTGGGAGATCTTACCATTTGCCGGTGAAATTAGGAACCGGAACCTCTTTGGAAGAATTTTATGATGGATGTGATGAGCACTCCATGGTGTTCAAGGTACATTGAGTAATTCTATGGAGAAGGGTCCAGCTAGCGACCTTAAACCAAGCGCTTCTTGGGAGGCAACCCAAGGTATTGCATTCTTCTCCCTTTTCTAGTTTAGTTTAGATAGTTGCTTTGTTTTTGTGTTCCCCTAGACAACAACCAGGTATTCCAAAAGGAAGGATCACAGTTCAGGAGCTACACTGGAAGAACAAATTTCGAGAAGTTGAGGAAACGAGCTTTACTGAGATACATCTCGGGTACTGTCAGAACACCTCGACCGAGATGTGCTTCGCCAACCGAGATGGTTTTATCTGGGAGTTGTTTCTTACTTCTTCATGCAGTTTAGCTATGTTCGGTGAGTATCCTGTCCTTCGACTTATTTTGACCCACTGGGACAGTGTGTCCCAAGTATGGGGTGTTTATGTATTTGATTGACATATGTGATTATTTTGCTTCTATGTGATTATCTGATATTACATGCATACCTACAGGTTATTTGATTGAGAAAAACGTCAAAACCGAAAAATAAAAAAAATGGTTTTAAAAAAAAAAAAAAAAAAAAAAATTTTTGACCTCGACCGGGGAGATTCTGGCCGAACGAGGTGTTTCACCTCGGTTGAACCAAGAACATCTCGACCGAGGTGGGTTAACAGAAAATTTTCGAAAACGATTTTTGTGTTACTTATCTGGATATGATCTCAGTGAAGATTTTGTTTACCGACTGGATTTAAATTCTTTATATGTTTGAAATGTTTTATGATATGTTTAAGTTGCTAAATGCTTTGTTTGAAATTATTGGCATGTTTAATACTTTATTTTTATCCAAATTATGTTGAATTTGAAGGTTGACACCGCAGCATAAGTTCTCTCACGTTCTTCTTGGAAAGACCAAGGCAATTCATTCTTCTTCTTCTTCTTCTTCTTGATCATGCTTAGCCCCTCATATACATATTGCCTCCCTTTACCTATCCGGGAATTTGGAAGCAAGCGAAGTGGTGAAAGCAAGTCAAAAGTTGAGAAGTGGCTGAAAGTGAAAGTGTTAGAAAGCAATAATAGGTTTGGGGAAGTCAATCATGAAGATGAGTAACTCGGCACCATTCACATAGCCGGGTGTTTGTGTCTTGCCAAAGTCGGATTGAGCGATATTCCTAACGGGTCATGGTATGTGCATCAAGGGTTTGACGCATCTCAAGAAATTGATGATTGCGGATTTCCTAGGCTTCGGTTATTGTGCACCTCTATCCATGCATCCCAAAAAGTAAAGTAAAAGAGAAAAAAGTGTGAAATAAGCAAAGCTTATTGGTGGAAGGTGTTGCAAGTCAAAGTGGAAGTGAAGTTCATCCTTTTCCCGGATTCTAGCACCACATTACCTTACATTCATCCCTACCCTACACGTTTCTTGACCTTTTCTTTTGGGAAGCCCTTGAGACCTTGAGCTTGTTGATTGACTTAGCGGTTTAAATCGGATTATACATGATTAATTTTGATAATTATGATTTATTATGCATTCTATGATTTTATGCAAAGATGAACAACTTTCCTATATTTATAAAATGTTTTGATCATGTTGAGTTTTTAATTTCCAGGAAGTACTCTCTTAGAGTGATCTATGATAATTGCACACCATAAAATGTTTTTTTGAAAGACTTTTTCATCGATTTTCATGACTATTAATCCATTCTATCTTGTCTTCTATGTGCGGAACTTGCTTGGGGACAAGCAAGGGCTAAGTATGGGGTATTTTGATAGCATGAATTATAGTCTATATTTTGGGGTTTGTTTGGACGTTTTATCTTTCATAATCTGCATGTTTGTATGTACATTATGTGATTTTACTACCATTTCATCTACCTTTGCGAGAATCGAGGTCTACACCTAGTTTCGTTGTAATTGCAGGTAATATGGTACGTATTGCATCAAAAAGGAGCAAAAGGAGTCAAGAGTCATTTGGAGCTACATTCAGGAAGCACAACCATGGATTAAAGATTTACTTTGGACCAGTTTTGAGAGATTCTACATTCAGTTATGAGTCACCTCGGTTGACCAGAGATTCATCTCGACCGAGGCGATCCAGAGACGCCGACTCGACCGAGGCGAACACCTAGGACGCGGCGAGAATATTTTATTCTTGGCTAAGATCTTTTAAAATTGGAAAGTGATCTTATATTTTTGGGCTGAGCTTCTAGAAGGAAGGAGATATGCAGAATCATATATTTTACCTATTTTTATGGGATTATATCTTCTTAAGATTTATTATCTTTGGAGGTTTATTTTTCCTATAAAAAGGGTTGGATTTCCACAATTCGATAAGCCCGCTTACACCGAAATACAGGCTGCATACACCCGCTATCAGCGCAGCAGCCGCATCCTACTCCAATTTGGGAGAGAGTTGAAGAACCTTTTTGAAGGTTGAAGGAAGATTGAAGACTATAGCTTTATAGCTTTTTGGAGGGTTTTGTAAGATTGTCTTCAATTCCTTTCCTTGTTGTCTTGTCTTGTTGGATCATTATCCAAGGAACGATTTTGTGTGATATTTGATTCAGTTATTGAAGTGTTTTCATTAAATTCTTCTTTGTTCAAATATTCACCTTCTTCCCATATATTTAATACTTTCATTATGATGATGAGTGGCTAATTTCCTTGTGTGATTCTAGGGTGATTGGCTGAAGGTTGTGGGAAAAACAATGATAGAATGATCTTAATCACAGTAGGATCCTGAAAGTTCGAGTCTTTAACCTTAACCCTAAGCATCTCGTTCAGTCGATGAACATCTCGGCCGGGGTGGAAACTGGCTGACCGAGGTGGCTTATCCGATCCTTAACTGAGAGTTAACGTGTTAGAGTTTGCCAAATCCTATTCTTATTATACCTTTCTGGTTCAAAGCAAGCTTAGGATGAGACTTACCCGGTAATTCCTTAGTTTGTATACCAACGATCATAAGTTTAGGTAATAAAGGCTTGTCCTTTATTGGGGTTTGAGTGTGCTTCCATCCCATCTTTGTGAGTTAGCCTGAGACTTACCCGGTAAAGGTTGATTCTATTCCCTTAGATGGTGTGTTAGTTTGAGGTTATAGTTCTTTATCTTGATTCCTTGAGACTTACCCGGTAATAGGAGTTACGGTTTGGGATTAGTGTGTAGTGAGACTTACCCGGTGATCTACTCCACTTTAGAAACACCTTCCCCATGCAAAAATCTCAGCTTTGTCCGCTCATCTATAGATCTTGAGTTGGAACCACAACTAGATGCTTTAATCCCTAGAATTGCATGTTTGCTTATTTGACATCTTATTCATCTTTGATTGTATACTTGCTCTTGTGGTTAGCATCAACACTAGCATACCGTATTGGACTTTGTTTCACTAAGTCCCTGTGATCGACCCCTGAAATTTTCTTGCTTTTACTACGATTGACCCGTACACTGCGGGTTCGCATCCTTGTTTTAAGCTTAAGTCTAGGGTTATAAATTTAAAGCTTGCACACACCTTTTGGAGCGAACAAGTTTTTGGCGCCGTTGCCGGGGACTTGGTCTAGACCGAGCCGGTACGGTTTGCTTTCGGGGCGCTTGCCCCTGTTGCTACTAACTACTCTTTCTATGAGTTTTGTAGTTTTCAGGATTTCTTATGGCTATGTTTGATCCAGCCTGGATAGCAAGACAAAGTGCTAGGGCAGATCATTATGAATACTTGGAGGAGAAGTACTCCTTCTATTGGTTCAACAATGAATGGGAAAGAGAAGAGGCCATTCAGCATGAACTTGCGATATGGGATGAGAAGAATGTCCCTAAAAAGACTTATGAGCAACCTCTTGAAGATTCTCTCGAATCTAGGTTGGAGAAGTTAATGAAGAAGGTGACGGAGCTCAAGGAAAGCACCCTATCCTATGCTAAACCGGAAGAGGAGCATAAGGAAGTGTTGCACGTTTCGAGCATACCTCCAGTCAAACCAGAAGTTTCTCCTGAAGCTTCTGAGGGAGAAGATGTGGAAGATCTCGATCTGACTGTTGAGACCTCGGTCGAGGTAGAAGAGACCTCGGTCGAGATGATGGAAGAATCTGCAGAACCGGAAGAGGCAGATGCAGAAGACTTTAGCCAAATTACTGAGATTATGGTCAAGGTGGAAGAAAGACCAGCAGAACTGAGAGAGATTTCGTGGGTGGATTATCAACCCAACACGAAACTTGCCTCAAGCTTTGGAGAACTTTGCAAGGTACGTTCTCCTACTTCATTTGAATTCCCTATTAATATTTCTGAATTTTTCAGGAAGGCACCGGAGAGTTGGAGGTCTCTTCCGAAAGAACCTCCTAAAATCAAGATGAAGTCTTCCTTGAAATTGTTGGAAGAAGAAGCTCCTTGGATTATAAGGAGTGGAGTTTGCAAACACTACACCGCTAAGTCGATGAAGTATCTCTTGTTCAAGTATGGGGTCCCTCGCATGCTCAGGACCCTGTACCATCCCCAAGCTATAGATGGGGAAGCTGCTATGATTCTCGAGAAACTATTTTCTCGATCAAGGAAAGGATGGGACGCAAGGCTAGATTATGTCCCATTGAAGTGCAGGAAGTCTAGAAGGATTCCGGTGAGAATCAAACCGTACAAGCTTGTACGTGGGAGATCTTACCATTTGCCGGTGAAATTAGTAACCGGAACCTTTTTGGAAGATTCTTATGATGGATGTGATGAGCACTCCACGACGTTCGAAGTGCATTAAGTAATCACATGCCGTAGGGTCCAGCTAGCGACCTTAAACCAAGCGCTTCTTGGGAGGCAACCCAAGGTATTGCTTTCTTCTCCCTTTTCTAGTTTAGTTTAGATAGTTGCTTTGTTTTTGTTTTCCTCTAGACAACAACCAGGTATTCCAAAAGGAAGGATCACAGTTCAGGAGCTACACTAGAAGAACGAAGTTTCGAGAAGTTGAGGAAACGATCTTTACTGAGATACATCTCGGGTACTGTCAGAACACCTCGACCGAGATGTACTTCGCCAACCGAGATGGTCTTATCTGGGAGCTGTTTCTTACTTCTTCATGCAGTTTAGCTATGTTCGGTGAGTATCCTGTCCTTAGACTTATTCTGACCCACTGGGACAGTGTGTCCCAAGTATGGGGTATTTGATGTACTTATTTGATGACTTTGATGTATGACTCACGCTTTATCGGATATTTCATATTTATGCTTCATTCTGCATTTATATGTTTATCTGAGATTGCATGCATACTTACAGGTTATTTGATTGAGAAAAACGTCGAAACCGAAAAAAAAATGGTTTTAAAAAAATTTTTGACCTCGACCGGGACAGTTCTGGCAAAACGAGGTGTTTCACCTCGGTTGAACCAAGAACACCTCGACCGAGGTGGGCGTAACAGAAAATTTTCGAAAACGATTTTTGTGTTACTTATCTGGATATGATCTCAGTGAAGATTCTGTTTACCGACTGGATTTAAATTCTTTATATGTTTGAAATGTTTTATGATATGTTTAAGTTGCTAAATGCTTTGTTTGAAATTATTGGCATGTTTAATACTTTATTTTTATCCAAATTATGTTGAATTTGAAGGTTGACACCGCAGCATAAGTTCTCTCACGTTCTTCTTGGAAAGACCAAGGCAATTCATTCTTCTTCTTCTTCTTCTTCTTGATCATGCTTAGCCCCTCATATACATATTGCCTCCCTTTACCTATCCGGGAATTTGGAAGCAAGCGAAGTGGTGAAAGCAAGTCAAAAGTTGAGAAGTGGCTGAAAGTGAAAGTGTTAGAAAGCAATAATAGGTTTGGGGAAGTCAATCATGAAGATGAGTAACTCGGCACCATTCACATAGCCGGGTGTTTGTGTCTTGCCAAAGTCGGATTGAGCGATATTCCTAACGGGTCATGGTATGTGCATCAAGGGTTTGACGCATCTCGAGAAATTGATGATTGCGGATTTCCTAGGCTTCGGTTATTGTGCACCTCTGTCCATGCATCCCAAAAAGTAAAGTAAAAAGAAAAAAATGTGAAATAAGCAAAGCTTATTGGTGGAAGATGTTGCAAGTCAAAGTGAAAGTGAAGTTCATCCTTTTCCCGGATTCTAGCACCACATTACCTTACATACATCCCTACCCTACACGTTTCTTGACCTTTCTTTTGGGAAGCCCTTGAGACCTTGAGCTTGTTGATTGACTTAGCGGTTTAAATCGGATTATACATGATTAATTTTGATAATTATGATTTATTATGCATTCTATGATTTTATGCAAAGATGAACAACTTTCCTATATTTATAAAATGTTTTGATCATATTGAGTTTTTAATTTCCAGGAAGTACTCTCTTAGAGTGATCTATGATAGTTGCACACCATAAAATGTTTTTGAAAGACTTTTCATTGATTTTCTTGACTTATAATCCATTCTATCTTGATTTCTATATGAGGAACTTGCTTAGGGACAAGCAAGGGCTAAGTATGGGGTATTTTGATAGCATGAATTATAGTCTATATTTTGGGGTTTGTTTGGACGTTTTATCTTTCATAATCTGCATGTTTGTATGTGCATTATGTGAGTTTACTACCATTTCATCTACCTTTGCGAGAATCGAGGTCTACACCTAGTTTCGTTGTAATTGCAGGTAATATGGTACGTTTTGCATCAAAAAGGAGCAAAAGGAGTCAAGAGTCATTTGGAGCTACATTCAGGAAGCATAGCCATGGATTAAAGATTTACTTTGGACCAGTTTTGAGAGATTCTACATTCAGTTATGAGTCACCTCGGTTGACCAGAGATTCATCTCGACCGAGGCGATCCAGAGACGCCGACTCGACCGAGGCGAACACCTAGGACGCGGCGAGAATATTTTATTCTTGGCTGAGATCTTTTAAAATTGGAAAGTGATCTTATATTTTTGGGCTGAGCTTCTAGAAGGAAGGAGATATGCAGAATCATATATTTTACCTATTTTTATGGGATAATATCTTCTTAAGATTTCTTATCTTTGGAGGGTTATTTTTCCTATAAAAAGGGTTGGATTTTCCACAAATCCGATCATGCTTAGAGGCTGCAAACATCCGCTTACAGTTAGAACACCCGCTATCAGCGCAGCAGCCGCATCATACTCCAATTTGGGAGAGAGTTGAAGAACCTTTTTGAAGGTTGAAGGAAGATTTGAAGACTATAGCTTTATAGCTTTTTGGAGGGTTTTGTAAGATTGTCTTCAATTCTTTTCCTTGTTGTCTTGTCTAGTTGGATCATTATCCAAGGAACGATTTTGTGTGTTATTTGATTCAGTTATTGAAGTGTTTTCATTAAATTCTTCTTTGTTCAAATATTCACCTTCTTCCCATATATTTAATACTTTCATTATGATGATGAGTGGCTAATTTCCTTGTGTGATTCTAGGGTGATTGGCTGAAGGTTGTGGGAAAAACAATGATAGAATGATCTTAATCACAGTAGGATCCTGAAAGTTCGAGTCTTTAACCTTAACCCTAAGCATCTCGTTCAGTCGATGAACATCTCGGCCGGGGTGGAAACTGGCTGACCGAGGTGGCTTATCCGATCCTTAACTGAGAGTTAATGTGTTAGAGTTTGCCAAATCCTATTCTTATTATACCTTTCTGGTTCAAAGCAAGCTTAGGATGAGACTTACCCGGTAATTCCTTAGTTTGTATACCAACGATCATAAGTGTAGGTAATAAAGGCTTGTCCTTTATTGGGGTTTGAGTGTGCTTCCATCCCATCTATGTGAGTTAGCCTGAGACTTACCCGGTAAAGGTTGATTCTATTCCCTTAGATGGTGTGTTAGTTTGAGGCAATAGTTCTTTATCTTAATTCCTTGAGACTTACCCGGTAATAGGAGTTACGGTTTGGGATTAGTGTGTAGTGAGACTTACCCGGTGATCTACTCCACTTTAGAAACACCTTCCCCACGCAAATATCTCAGCTTTGTCCGCTTATCTATAGATCTTGAGTTGGAACCACAACTAGATGCTTTAATCCCTAGAATTGCATGTTTGCTTATTTGACATCTTATTCATCTTTGATTGTATACTTGCTCTTGTGGTTAGCATCAACACTAGCATACCGTATTGGACTTTGTTTCACTAAGTCCCTGTGATCGACCCCTGGAATTTTCTTGCTTTTACTACGATTGACCCGTACACTGCGGGTTCGCATCCTTGTTTTAAGCTTAAGTCTAGGGTTATAAATTTAAAGCTTGCACACACCGTTTGGAGCGAACAAGTTTTTGGCGCCGTTGCCGGGGACTTGGTCTAGACCGAGCCGGTACGGTTTGCTTTCGGGGCGCTTGCCCCTGTTGCTACTAACTACTCTTTCTATGAGTTTTGTAGTTTTCAGGATTTCTTATGGCTATGTTTGATCCAGCCTGGATAGCAAGACAAAGTGCTAGGGCAGATCATTATGAATACTTGGAGGAGAAGTACTCCTTCTATTGGTTCAACAATGAATGGGAAAGAGAAGAGGCCATTCAACACGAACTTGCAATGTGGGATGAACTTAATGTCCCTAAAAAGACTTATGAGCAACCTTTCGAAGACTCTCTCGAATCAAGATTGGAGAAGTTGATGAAGAAGGTGACGGAGCTCAAGGAAAGCACCCTATCCTATGCTAAGCCGGAAGAGGAGCATAAGGAAGTGTTGCACGTTTCGAGCATACCTCCAGTCAAACCAGAAGTTTCTCCTGAAGCTTCTGAGGGAGAAGATGTGGAAGATCTCGATCTGACTGTTGAGACCTCGGTCGAGGTAGAAGAGACCTCGGTCGAGATGATGGAAGAATCTGCAGAACCGGAAGAGGCAGATGCAGAAGACTTTAGCCAAATTACTGAGATTATGGTCAAGGTGGAAGAAAGACCAGCAGAACTGAGAGAGATTTCGTGGGTGGATTATCAACCCAACACGAAACTTGCCTCAAGCTTTGGAGAACTTTGCAAGGTACGTTCTCCTACTTCATTTGAATTCCCTATTAATATTTCTGAATTTTTCAGGAATGCACCGGAAAGTTGGAGGTCTCTTCCGAAAGAACCTCCTAAAATCAAGATGAAGTCTTCCTTGAAATTGTTGGAAGAAGAAGCTCCTTGGATTATAAGGAGTGGAGTTTGCAAACACTACACCGCTAAGTCGATGAAGTATCTCTTGTTCAAGTATGGGGTCCCTCGCATGCTCAGGACCCTGTACCATCCCCAAGCTATAGATGGGGAAGCTGCTATGATTCTCGAGAAACTGTTTTCTCGATCAAGGAAAGGATGGGACACGAGGAATGTCCCATTGAAGTGCTGGAAGTCTAGAAGGATTCCGGTGAGAATCAAACCGTACAAGCTTGTACGTGGGAGATCTTACCATTTGCCGGTGAAATTAGGAACCGGAACCTCTTTGGAAGAATTTTATGATGGATGTGATGAGCACTCCATGGTGTTCAAGGTACATTGAGTAATTCTATGGAGAAGGGTCCAGCTAGCGACCTTAAACCAAGCGCTTCTTGGGAGGCAACCCAAGGTATTGCTTTCTTCTCCCTTTTCTAGTTTAGTTTAGATAGTTGCTTTGTTTTTGTTTTCCTCTAGACAACAACCAGGTATTCCAAAAGGAAGGATCACAGTTCAGGAGCTACACTAGAAGAACGAAGTTTCGAGAAGTTGAGGAAACGAGCTTTACTGAGATACATCTCGGGGACTGTCAGAACACCTCGACCGAGATGTACTTCGCCAACCGAGATGGTCTTATCTGGGAGCTGTTTCTTACTTCTTCATGCAGTTTAGCTATGTTCGGTGCGTATCCTGTCCTTAGACTTATTTCGACCCACTGGGACAGTGTGTCCCAAGTGTGGGGTGTTTATGTAATATTTGATATTTTATGCTTCAGTTGCTTCTATGTGTTTATCTGAGATTGCATGCATACTTACAAGTTATTTGATTGAGAAAAACGTCGAAACCGAGAAAAAAAAAAAATGGTTTTAAAAAATTTTGACCTCGACCGGGACAGTTCTGGCAAAACGAGGTGTTTCACCTCGGTTGAACCAAGAACATCTCGACCGAGGTGGGTTAGCTGAGAGTTTTCGAAAACGATTTTTGTGTTACTTATCTGGATATGATCTCAGTGAAGATTTTGTTTACCGACTGGATTTAAATTCTTTATATGTTTGAAATGTTTTATGATATGTTTAAGTTGCTAAATGCTTTGTTTGAAATTATTGGCATGTTTAATACTTTATTTTTATCCAAATTATGTTGAATTTGAAGGTTGACACCGCAGCATAAGTTCTCTCACGTTCTTCTTGGAAAGACCAAGGCAATTCATTCTTCTTCTTCTTCTTCTTCTTGATCATGCTTAGCCCCTCATATACATATTGCCTCCCTTTACCTATCCGGGAATTTGGAAGCAAGCGAAGTGGTGAAAGCAAGTCAAAAGTTGAGAAGTGGCTGAAAGTGAAAGTGTTAGAAAGCAATAATAGGTTTGGGGAAGTCAATCATGAAGATGAGTAACTCGGCACCATTCACATAGCCGGGTGTTTGTGTCTTGCCAAAGTCGGATTGAGCGATATTCCTAACGGGTCATGGTATGTGCATCAAGGGTTTGACGCATCTCGAGAAATTGATGATTGCGGATTTCCTAGGCTTCGGTTATTGTGCACCTCTGTCCATGCATCCCAAAAAGTAAAGTAAAAAAGAGAAAAAGTGTGAGATAAGCAAAGCTTATTGGTGGAAGATGTTGCAAGTCAAAGTGAAAGTGAAGTACATCCTTTTCCCGGATTCTAGCACCACATTACCTTACATTCATCCCTACCCTACACGTTTCTTGACCTTTTCTTTTGGGAAGCCCTTGAGACCTTGAGCTTGTTGATTGACTTAGCGGTTTAAATCGGATTATACATGATTAATTTTGATAATTATGATTTATTATGCATTCTATGATTTTATGCAAAGATGAACAACTTTCCTATATTTATAAAATGTTTTGATCATATTGAGTTTTTAAATTCCATGAAGTACTCTCTTAGAGTGATCTATGATAGTTGCACACCATAAAAATATTTTTTGAAAGACTTTTCATTGATTTTCTTGACTTATAATCCATTCTATCTTGATTTCTATATGAGGAACTTGCTTAGGGACAAGCAAGGGCTAAGTATGGGGTATTTTGATAGCATGAATTATAGTCTATATTTTGAGGTTTGTTTGGACGTTTTATCTTTCATAATCTGCATGTTTGTATGTGCATTATGTGATTTTACTACCATTTCATCTACCTTTGCGAGAATCGAGGTCTACACCTAGTTTCGTTGTAATTGCAGGTAATATGGTACGTATTGCATCAAAAAGGAGCAAAAGGAGTCAAGAGTCATTTGGAGCTACATTCAGGAAGCACAACCATGGATTAAAGATTTACTTTGGACCAGTTTTGAGAGATTCTACATTCAGTTATGAGTCACCTCGGTTGACCAGAGATTCATCTCGACCGAGGCGATCCAGAGACGCCGACTCGACCGAGGCGAACACCTAGGACGCGGCGAGAATATTTTATTCTTGGCTGAGATCTTTTAAAATTGGAAAGTGATCTTATATTTTTGGGCTGAGCTTCTAGAAGGAAGGAGATATGCAGAATATATATTTTACCTATATTTATGGGATAATATCTTCTTAAGATTTATTATCTTTGGAGGTTTATTTTTCCTATAAAAAGGGTTGGATTTTCCACAATTCGAAAAAGCCCGCTTACATCCGCTTACAGTTAGAACACCCGCTATCAGCGCAGCAGCCGCATCATACTCCAATTTGGGAGAGAGTTGAAGAACCTTTTTGAAGGTTGAAGGAAGATTTGAAGACTATAGCTTTATAGCTTTTTGGAGGGTTTTGTAAGATTGTCTTCAATTCTTTTCCTTGTTGTCTTGTCTAGTTGGATCATTATCCAAGGAACGATTTTGTGTGTTATTTGATTCAGTTATTGAAGTGTTTTCATTAAATTCTTCTTTGTTCAAATATTCACCTTCTTCCCATATATTTAATACTTTCATTATGATGATGAGTGGCTAATTTCCTTGTGTGATTCTAGGGTGATTGGCTGAAGGTTGTGGGAAAAACAATGATAGAATGATCTTAATCACAGTAGGATCCTGAAAGTTCGAGTCTTTAACCTTAACCCTAAGCATCTCGTTCAGTCGATGAACATCTCGGCCGGGGTGGAAACTGGCTGACCGAGGTGGCTTATCCGATCCTTAACTGAGAGTTAATGTGTTAGAGTTTGCCAAATCCTATTCTTATTATACCTTTCTGGTTCAAAGCAAGCTTAGGATGAGACTTACCCGGTAATTCCTTAGTTTGTATACCAACGATCATAAGTTTAGGTAATAAAGGCTTGTCCTTTATTGGGGTTTGAGTGTGCTTCCATCCCATCTTTGTGAGTTAGCCTGAGACTTACCCGGTAAAGGTTGATTCTATTCCCTTAGATGGTGTGTTAGTTTGAGGTTATAGTTCTTTATCTTGATTCCTTGAGACTTACCCGGTAATAGGAGTTACGGTTTGGGATTAGTGTGTAGTGAGACTTACCCGGTGATCTACTCCACTTTAGAAACACCTTCCCCATGCAAAAATCTCAGCTTTGTCCGCTCATCTATAGATCTTGAGTTGGAACCACAACTAGATGCTTTAATCCCTAGAATTGCATGTTTGCTTATTTGACATCTTATTCATCTTTGATTGTATACTTGCTCTTGTGGTTAGCATCAACACTAGCATACCGTATTGGACTTTGTTTCACTAAGTCCCTGTGATCGACCCCTGGAATTTTCTTGCTTTTACTACGATTGACCCGTACACTGCGGGTTCGCATCCTTGTTTTAAGCTTAAGTCTAGGGTTATAAATTTAAAGCTTGCACACACCTTTTGGAGCGAACAAGTTTTTGGCGCCGTTGCCGGGGACTTGGTCTAGACCGAGCCGGTACGGTTTGCTTTCGGGGCGCTTGCCCCTGTTGCTACTAACTACTCTTTCTATGAGTTTTGTAGTTTTCAGGATTTCTTATGGCTATGTTTGATCCAGCCTGGATAGCAAGACAAAGTGCTAGGGCAGATCATTATGAATACTTGGAGGAGAAGTACTCCTTCTATTGGTTCAACAATGAATGGGAAAGAGAAGAGGCCATTCAGCATGAACTTGCGATATGGGATGAGAAGAATGTCCCTAAAAAGACTTATGAGCAACCTCTTGAAGATTCTCTCGAATCTAGGTTGGAGAGGTTAATGAAGAAGGTGACGGAGCTCAAGGAAAGCACCCTATCCTATGCTAAACCGGAAGAGGAGCATAAGGAAGTGTTGCACGTTTCGAGCATACCTCCAGTCAAACCAGAAGTTTCTCCTGGAGCTTCTGAGGGAGAAGATGTGGAAGATCTCGATCTGACTGTTGAGACCTCGGTCGAGGTGGAAGAAGAATCTGCAGAACCGGAAGAGGCAGATGCAGAAGACTTTAGCCAAATTACTGAGATTATGGTCAAGGTGGAAGAAAGACCAGCAGAACTGAGAGAGATTTCGTGGGTGGATTATCAACCCAACACGAAACTTGCCTCAAGCTTTGGAGAACTTTGCAAGGTACGTTCTCCTACTTCATTTGAATTCCCTATTAATATTTCTGAATTTTTCAGGAATGCACCGGAAAGTTGGAGGTCTCTTCCGAAAGAACCTCCTAAAATCAAGATGAAGTCTTCCTTGAAATTGTTGGAAGAAGAAGCTCCTTGGATTATAAGGAGTGGAGTTTGCAAACACTACACCGCTAAGTCGATGAAGTATCTCTTGTTCAAGTATGGGGTCCCTCGCATGCTCAGGACCCTGTACCATCCCCAAGCTATAGATGGGGAAGCTGCTATGATTCTCGAGAAACTATTTTCTCGATCAAGGAAAGGATGGGACGCAAGGCTAGATTATGTCCCATTGAAGTGCAGGAAGTCTAGAAGGATTCCGGTGAGAATCAAACCGTACAAGCTTGTACGTGGGAGATCTTACCATTTGCCGGTGAAATTAGGAACCGGAACCTCTTTGGAAGAATTTTATGATGGATGTGATGAGCACTCCATGGTGTTCAAGGTACATTGAGTAATTCTATGGAGAAGGGTCCAGCTAGCGACCTTAAACCAAGCGCTTCTTGGGAGGCAACCCAAGGTATTGCTTTCTTCTCCCTTTTCTAGTTTAGTTTAGATAGTTGCTTTGTTTTTGTTTTCCTCTAGACAACAACCAGGTATTCCAAAAGGAAGGATCACAGTTCAGGAGCTACACTAGAAGAACGAAGTTTCGAGAAGTTGAGGAAACGAGCTTTACTGAGATACATCTCGGGGACTGTCAGAACACCTCGACCGAGATGTACTTCGCCAACCGAGATGGTCTTATCTGGGAGCTGTTTCTTACTTCTTCATGCAGTTTAGCTATGTTCGGTGCGTATCCTGTCCTTAGACTTATTTCGACCCACTGGGACAGTGTGTCCCAAGTGTGGGGTGTTTATGTAATATTTGATATTTTCATATTTATGCTTCAGTTGCTTCTATGTGTTTATCTGAGATTGCATGCATACTTACAAGTTATTTGATTGAGAAAAACGTCGAAACCGAGAAAAAAAAAAAATGGTTTTAAAAAATTTTGACCTCGACCGGGACAGTTCTGGCAAAACGAGGTGTTTCACCTCGGTTGAACCAAGAACATCTCGACCGAGGTGGGTTAGCTGAGAGTTTTCGAAAACGATTTTTGTGTTACTTATCTGGATATGATCTCAGTGAAGATTTTGTTTACCGACTGGATTTAAATTCTTTATATGTTTGAAATGTTTTATGATATGTTTAAGTTGCTAAATGCTTTGTTTGAAATTATTGGCATGTTTAATACTTTATTTTTATCCAAATTATGTTGAATTTGAAGGTTGACACCGCAGCATAAGTTCTCTCACGTTCTTCTTGGAAAGACCAAGGCAATTCATTCTTCTTCTTCTTCTTCTTCTTGATCATGCTTAGCCCCTCATATACATATTGCCTCCCTTTACCTATCCGGGAATTTGGAAGCAAGCGAAGTGGTGAAAGCAAGTCAAAAGTTGAGAAGTGGCTGAAAGTGAAAGTGTTAGAAAGCAATAATAGGTTTGGGGAAGTCAATCATGAAGATGAGTAACTCGGCACCATTCACATAGCCGGGTGTTTGTGTCTTGCCAAAGTCGGATTGAGCGATATTCCTAACGGGTCATGGTATGTGCATCAAGGGTTTGACGCATCTCGAGAAATTGATGATTGCGGATTTCCTAGGCTTCGGTTATTGTGCACCTCTGTCCATGCATCCCAAAAAGTAAAGTAAAAAAGAGAAAAAGTGTGAGATAAGCAAAGCTTATTGGTGGAAGATGTTGCAAGTCAAAGTGAAAGTGAAGTACATCCTTTTCCCGGATTCTAGCACCACATTACCTTACATTCATCCCTACCCTACACGTTTCTTGACCTTTTCTTTTGGGAAGCCCTTGAGACCTTGAGCTTGTTGATTGACTTAGCGGTTTAAATCGGATTATACATGATTAATTTTGATAATTATGATTTATTATGCATTCTATGATTTTATGCAAAGATGAACAACTTTCCTATATTTATAAAATGTTTTGATCATATTGAGTTTTTAAATTCCATGAAGTACTCTCTTAGAGTGATCTATGATAGTTGCACACCATAAAAATATTTTTTGAAAGACTTTTCATTGATTTTCTTGACTTATAATCCATTCTATCTTGATTTCTATATGAGGAACTTGCTTAGGGACAAGCAAGGGCTAAGTATGGGGTATTTTGATAGCATGAATTATAGTCTATATTTTGAGGTTTGTTTGGACGTTTTATCTTTCATAATCTGCATGTTTGTATGTGCATTATGTGATTTTACTACCATTTCATCTACCTTTGCGAGAATCGAGGTCTACACCTAGTTTCGTTGTAATTGCAGGTAATATGGTACGTATTGCATCAAAAAGGAGCAAAAGGAGTCAAGAGTCATTTGGAGCTACATTCAGGAAGCACAACCATGGATTAAAGATTTACTTTGGACCAGTTTTGAGAGATTCTACATTCAGTTATGAGTCACCTCGGTTGACCAGAGATTCATCTCGACCGAGGCGATCCAGAGACGCCGACTCGACCGAGGCGAACACCTAGGACGCGGCGAGAATATTTTATTCTTGGCTGAGATCTTTTAAAATTGGAAAGTGATCTTATATTTTTGGGCTGAGCTTCTAGAAGGAAGGAGATATGCAGAATATATATTTTACCTATATTTATGGGATAATATCTTCTTAAGATTTATTATCTTTGGAGGTTTATTTTTCCTATAAAAAGGATTGGATTTTCCACAAATCCGACACGCCGCATACGTCGACGCCGCATACGTCAACGCCGCATACGTCAACGGCCGCTTACAGTTAGAAAATCCCGCATACGACGCAGCAGATCCGCTATCAGCGCAGCAGCCGCATCATACTCCAATTTGGGAGAGAGTTGAAGAACCTTTTTGAAGGTTGAAGGAAGATTTGAAGACTATAGCTTTATAGCTTTTTGGAGGGTTTTGTAAGATTGTCTTCAATTCTTTTCCTTGTTGTCTTGTCTAGTTGGATCATTATCCAAGGAACGATTTTGTGTGTTATTTGATTCAGTTATTGAAGTGTTTTCATTAAATTCTTCTTTGTTCAAATATTCACCTTCTTCCCATATATTTAATACTTTCATTATGATGATGAGTGGCTAATTTCCTTGTGTGATTCTAGGGTGATTGGCTGAAGGTTGTGGGAAAAACAATGATAGAATGATCTTAATCACAGTAGGATCCTGAAAGTTCGAGTCTTTAACCTTAACCCTAAGCATCTCGTTCAGTCGATGAACATCTCGGCCGGGGTGGAAACTGGCTGACCGAGGTGGCTTATCCGATCCTTAACTGAGAGTTAATGTGTTAGAGTTTGCCAAATCCTATTCTTATTATACCTTTCTGGTTCAAAGCAAGCTTAGGATGAGACTTACCCGGTAATTCCTTAGTTTGTATACCAACGATCATAAGTTTAGGTAATAAAGGCTTGTCCTTTATTGGGGTTTGAGTGTGCTTCCATCCCATCTTTGTGAGTTAGCCTGAGACTTACCCGGTAAAGGTTGATTCTATTCCCTTAGATGGTGTGTTAGTTTGAGGTTATAGTTCTTTATCTTGATTCCTTGAGACTTACCCGGTAATAGGAGTTACGGTTTGGGATTAGTGTGTAGTGAGACTTACCCGGTGATCTACTCCACTTTAGAAACACCTTCCCCATGCAAAAATCTCAGCTTTGTCCGCTCATCTATAGATCTTGAGTTGGAACCACAACTAGATGCTTTAATCCCTAGAATTGCATGTTTGCTTATTTGACATCTTATTCATCTTTGATTGTATACTTGCTCTTGTGGTTAGCATCAACACTAGCATACCGTATTGGACTTTGTTTCACTAAGTCCCTGTGATCGACCCCTGGAATTTTCTTGCTTTTACTACGATTGACCCGTACACTGCGGGTTCGCATCCTTGTTTTAAGCTTAAGTCTAGGGTTATAAATTTAAAGCTTGCACACACCTTTTGGAGCGAACAGTCGACGCACCCGCGGCACCTTGTGGCCGCCCCCGCGGGTAACCTACCCAAGGTCTATCCTAAAGAGACTCCAAAAGAACCGGGTGTTACACCGAGCATGCTATCATGAAATCCGTTTTATTATATTTCTTAACGTCATACAGTCATAATCCAATTACACTTGTGGCACGATAAGTCTACGACTCTCACCTCCGTCTCTTTATCCAGCAGGGATGAACTGACGCACCGACCGGTATACCAAGTGGAGTGGGTCAGTACTCTCTTCACCTACCATTTTTGGCCTTGTCGCGGAGAACCTCGCAGTCTCCCGTATGAGTTGAGTAGCTGATGCCACCGCCCGTTACACTTGGGCCAATAAAATGTCGGTAATCACTCTCATAAACATACTATAACTCATATAGAAAACACAACTCATGTACTCAACCCATAAATGAAAGAAGCTAAGCACTCCCAAATGACTTATTTGAACCAGGTCAAGTCCCGTCAACAATATCACTCGATCCCGTCCGAGTATGATCTCAACTGCTTGTTCATAACATAAAATTCGTATCAATATAAATATCCGGCATTCTAACTTCTAGGTCAACAACAAAATCTTAGAAACGTACTAAACCGACACTTTTCTGAGAAAAGACGATTGTACCCTTGGGATCCGGATAATTCTAAAGGGTCTATAAAGTATCAAGAACTTCTATTAGTACTAAAGGCATGGTGTCTAACTCTAAAAAGAAAGGATCTACTGAGTTTGAAAGATGTCTAACTTTCAACTCCTAAATTAGACTAACTAAGTTTCAACTAACTCTTTACTCCTAAAATATAAATCCATAAAGATACACAAAACTCAAACCATCTCTAAGAACACCATTCTAAACCTAGTATAACTCTTCTATAAACAAACTATGCTTGTACCTAACTACGAAACATCGCAATTCTGAATCTAACCATTGGATCGCTTTCCAAACTTAATACATGCTACAATGCATAACCCTAAACATCATATAAAAATTCCAAGTCTATCAGAGGTATATAACTCATTCAAATCAGCATCACAAAGATGCATCACAGGAGTGAAGAGGGTTGAGGTCTCTACTTTGGAAAATCATAAATCCGCAACCATTACTCGGATTCCTCTCAAATCTCATAATGTTATACTAACCAACTCGACTATAACATATCCGAAATTTAACAACAAAGAATGAGTCTAGCTTTCCCAAATATGGACTCAAAGTTGTGTGCTCGTTCCTTCTAAAAACTTAGAAATACATCAGCTCCTCTAGTTATCTTCCAAGGCTGCTATGGAAGGTTTTACGACACAAAAGTGGCACTCATCAGTATATATACTTGGAGAGAAAAGAAGTGAAGAGGGTTGAGGTCCTTACCCAACTAGATGGACCTGACATGCTTGCGTGCATGAGGAAGAGGGAAGAAGTAACCCTCTGTCACTAGGCCGCACCCGCGCCCAGCTCCTAGCGCACCTGCGGACCAGCAAGGATGGCGCACCTACAGCTTGGCTATGGTGCACCCGCGGCCTAGTGTCCTAGCACACCCACGGCTAGGGTTAAACGCACCCGCGGCTGGGCTGTAAAAAGTCTTCGAAGCATCGTCTCTTGTGGCGCTGCTGTTTAAGAGGCTTGTTGTCTGGACAGAAAATTGTTAGGCGTCTCACTTATTGGGCACGAGGCACGGTTGTTGTGTTAGAGAGATTGACGTCGTTGGAAGGAGTGTAGTGTTGGCATGTCGTTTTTAACCACCGAAGTAAGGAGGATCGTGGACGTCTAATATCGTCGATGCCTAGTGTCGCTCGCCTCCGGATCAAGGATGAACACAAATGGTTGTTGGTGCCGATTGTAGTGGTGTTGCGTGTAGAACGACGGGGTGAAGGAGAGGTAGCGAGGCTCGTAAATGCACAATAATCATCAATGACTGAATGTAGGAGGAGATGGAGGCGGGCGGTCTTCTTTATGTGAATCAAAGGAAGAGGGGTTAGGTTAAGGATGTATTAGGCTAAGGAGGTATTAATTAATAAAAGGGAAGTAATAAAGAAATTAGAGTTTGAGTATAAAAGAAATTATGCGATAATCACCACATAAGGAAAATAAAATGATGGAAGGGGTCCCAACCGGTAGGATCCGGTTTGATTCGAAAATAATCGGAAATAAAATTTCCGGTTATTACAGCTGTTAGGAGTAGATCACACATTCGCGCCTCCTTCTCAGCAGACACTCGAAACCCCAACATATACAACATCAAAACAGAGAAGATGAAGTTGCATCACACGGGTATCGTGATATAAAAATGTGTACAATTTTGATGGTTTATAGAGTATGATTTACAACGGAAACATTGTTGAAAACGAGTTAGTTTAATAATGATTAAAGCAAAGGAGCTTTGCAAAAGAGAAGTTCTCTTGTTTTGATTGATCAGAATAAGTTCGATTATGATTTTAAAGATTTTTTATTGACGAGGGCGATAAAGATTTGAGACAAACCACAATCGAACTAAATTACTAATTTTTTTAATCAATTTTGGTGTTAATGGTGTCGTTAGGCCGTAAACTTTTATAACCAAAGGATAAGATTAACCTCCAAATTCTACAAAAAGCCTCACAAAGTGGGGGAAAAATTCTAAGTTGAACCCTTTAGAAAATAAGAATTGGTCATTTTATCTTTTTATTTGAAGTTCGGTTAAGTGAAACATCCGCTCCAACCCTTTAGAAAATAAGAATTCCCTCTACGAGTGTTTTGTTTATAGCCTAAGAGTCGGTTGTTATAACCACGGTGGTGATTCACAACCACCAAGACGAAACTAGGTCGACGAGGCTCTTGCCGAGGAAGAAGGAAGGGACTCCGACGAACCAAAGGTTGTCCATCTCCCATCCGGAGAAATATCGTTGGTCGGCCTTGAGATCCTCGATGGAGAGGGTTGGGTCGAGCCCTAATGATTTTGTTACTGCATGTGGCGGATAGGGTTTGGGACCCAGCTCATGTGATTGAGAAAAGCTTTTAGGCTTTTGAACGTTGTATGGTTTGAGCTCTTGTTTGTGAACTTCCTGTTACATTTTCCTTCGTTAGCACTAGAAGGAAGAGGGTTTTTTTTGTTGGGGAAAACTCCACGTTTCCGACACACCCCGAGTATATATGCGGGTACTTTGTTGCGCACTCACACTCGTTAACCTCACTTGTGTATAGCCTTATTTGGATCGAGCACTCACTCTCTTTGTTATTACATTCCAACAGCACGTTACATGTATATATGAAAGAAGGTCGGTGAAAAAGGTCCAGCCTCAACCACCGACATGCACAATCTCCAAATTCATATTTGCTTAAGCTAATTCTAAAAAAATTCTACATTAATCCACTTATAATTGACTTGATTTCTTCTAGCCTTATCTAGATCTTTCCATGCTAGCAACATGATTTGGACTTTGGGCCTACCCAAAAACATCCAATTTGGGTTAACATTATTAAGAGCCCAATTACATAAAAAATATGAATTTAGCCCAACAATTCCTCCCTTAATTAATATTTCAAAATATCTCCACCAGATCCGAAATTACCTTCCTTCGCTTCTTAGCTCCGGCGTCACCACCTCTTTCTTGCACCGCTCTTCCATCTAAGAAGCAAAAATTTTTCTCGTCTTTGCGGCCTCGCATCACCAAGAGTCTCCCCTTGAACACCTTGCACCATTTCTTTGTGTCGACGAACTTGCACCCCTCTATTGTCATCGCTCCCAACGAGATGACGTTCACGTTCGCCAATGGCACGTACCTCACATTGTGTAGAGTATGGCATGTACTGTTATGATGCCTCACCCTCACGCTTCCGGTACCTTTGACCTTCAACTTCTCACCACTCATCGAGTTGAAGTGACCAAACTCTCCACCAACCTTCAAGGTGTCAAATAATGCTTGGTCTCTACAAACATGTGTTACGCTCAGGAATAGATGCACGCAATAAGCCTTAAATTTATAAACTCGATATATTTCTCCTAACTCCTAGCGAACCCGCAGTGTACAGGACGTTTGTAGTAGGGATAGTATTCCGAGGTCGTACACAAAGACTAAGGTGAGATCAAGTCAAACAATGGTCATAGATAGTGTGGATCTAGTTTAAGAAAAGAGAAAGAAATAAAGAAATGAAAATGATGATATTTTTGGTTGGTTTTTGTGGTGATCAAGCAAGGATCACAAATCAAGCAAAACAATAAAATAAACTAACAACTCAACTAGCAAACAAACAAATAACTCAAAACACAAGTATATGATCAAGAGAGAAAAGTGGATTCTAGAGGTCAAGATTTCCGGTTATGGCATTGGACTCAAGGTTCTAAGGATTCTAAGGACAAGATGTGGTGTTGGGGAAGAGTGTTTAACTAATGGAAGCAATTACCGGGGAGGTCTCTCACTTCACTAGTCCCGCATCAAACTCCCATTATCGGGTAGGTCTCAAGGGGTTAAAGTAGGGAATTCTACACAAACCGGATACTACTTAAGGGGCAACCCTCTCCTTACCGGGTAAGTCTCGGAATAGGGAAGTCTCAAGCAATAATCCTGGCACACTCGATCCAATAGCTGCTTATGAGGCTCACTACTACCTAGTATTCATGATCTTAGGTATCTAAGGTCAGAAATTATCGGGTAGATCTCTTCCCTCCAAGTCTACCTCCAATGCAATGAGCTGTGAATGAGAATGTGGGAGAGGAGAGATGCTCAGCAACAGCTTGCAAGACCACTTATATTCTCCACCAAGAGCAAGGCCGGATCAAGAGATCGTGGGACACGTGGCTTAAGCTGGCAAAGGCAGGAAAATCGACCCAGAGGAATAAATCGGCCGATTTTCCTGGCAGTTGGTCCGATTTTCTTCAGCAGAAGCATGCTATGATCGTCTAGCCATGAGTTGCTTCATTGCTTGCACCAATAGTGGTCTTTGTGTCCTTTGTTGCTCCAATTGTGCTCCTTCAAAGCTTTGGATGTGCACCACCATGAGGCTTGACCCTCGAATGTATCGATTAATGTCCAATAGATCCCTGAATTACCTACAAAACCAATAAAAGGTCGTGTAGACGTCTTTTCTAGAAATATGCATGAATTGAGCGAAAACGTCATGAACCAATGTCAAACCGTGCATGAATAACGGGGAAAACTATCTAATTAAGTGCCTAAACTAACGTCATAAATCACGTTATCAAAATACCCCATACTTAAGATTTGCTCGTCCCCGAGCAAGATCCAACTATAGACTAAGAGATGACATGATTTATGCATGCAGAAAAACAACAAAATCTTTTTAGAATTGTGCTTCTAGCATTGGATCACCTTCATAGTCATGTTCATAGCAATGGACAAGCAATCATGCATGAAATAAATGAAGGCATGGAAAGACAATTATACTTAACTAGAAAGCATGCATGAGAGGTGAAAATGAAGAAGTCAAGATGATCATGAGCATATCCAATCTAGATCACTAAGTCTTACACACATGCAATTAGGTCACAAGGACTTTAGGAAAGAGAAGGCTAAGAAATGTTGTGATTAGGTGGGAATTTTTAGGTCATGTGATGCTAATCCGGGAAAGGAACTAACTCCACAATCTCGTTTTTGCTCAACTTCCTAACAAGTGTATAATTTTCTCCATCTTTTCTTTGTTTTCTTTTCTTTTTCACTTATTTTTGAGACAATGGCATTGGTGTACAAAAGCCAAAACCTTGGTGATTAGCCGTCCTCGGGTTTTTTATTTTTCGAGGTGCATCCACACCGGGCACACATACCAAAGCTCGTTAGGACTATCGGTTTATTTGACTTTGGCAAGGCACCAACACCCGATTATGTGAAGTGTGCCGAGTTACTTGTCATTTAAACCAACGTCCCCAAACCTATATTTTTTTCTACACTTTTCACAACAAATTCAGCACTTCATTCACATCATTCTTTCATCAACAACTTCACCCCACACTTGCTTTTCACACACATCAACACACTAACATGCTCCTAGTCCCGGATGGGTCAAAAGAGGTAAAATTTTTCATCAATTGAGGTGCTCAAACAACATGATCAAGATGAGAAGTAGAGAAAGATGAATTGCCTTAATCACTCCTAAATGATGTGCAAGAACTAGCATTTAATTTCGGCTTTCAATCCTCAATTCAATCAAGGCAAACATTCATGATCACAAATCATTCATGGGATTCAAGATAAGTACTTCAAGTCCACATATGCATTCATCTATTCAACACATAAGGCTATCCATAGCCAATTCACAAGACAATTTCATCATAAGGGTCATTCCCAAGCTTAGAAGCACTACAATTTTTAAAATTTTCTTATTTTTTTGGATTTTTCGAAATATGTGTATACAATGCAAGACATAATGAAACATGTGACAATATTAAACTATCCTAGATGCTAATCATGCAAGTGATCATGAAAACCCCACCTCATACTTAGAAACACATTGTCCCCAATGTGGAAACTAAATAAAGAAGTGAAAGAGAGTCCTCAAAATGTAAAATTTGGTGATGCTTTGGTATTTCGGTTCACATCGAATGATGATGGTGGATGATCGATCAAGGATGGTAGAGAGCTCTTGATGTTCATTAAGGTGTTGGAACCCGCGCTTGGCACCGCAAGCCGTCCAAGTTCCACGTCCGCTCCACCCATGCTTGATTGGAGATCATCACTTTCCTTGACAGAAGGAAAAATCGCCCCAACAACCCAGGAAAATCGGCCGATCTGGCTGAAGAACAGGTCGATTTTTCTAGGTGATTTCCTCCTCGTCCATGTGCTTAGATTTTGTACCTTCAACAGTTCCATGAGGTGTTCACATGACCTCTAATATCTCATCACACATGACAACAACAAGATCTAACACCCAAAAACAAAAAAGAAAAACAAAGCACACCAAGAGCAAAATCAAAAAAAACAAGAAAAATAAAAGGGAAAGACATGTACCAATGGGTTGCCTCCCATTAAGCGCTTCTTTAAGGTCATTAGCTTGACCAATTTCAGGAGCGTTTCAATCAAGGTGAAGTGGGGCAATCACTTCCACCGGGGCTTCCGGGATGTTCTTCTTCAAACGATGCCCATTCACCTTGAAGTTACCACAATGATCTCCTCCTATCTCTACCGCTCCATGAGGAAAGATTATCTTCACAACATAGGGACCCGTCCATCTTGACTTGAGCTTTCCGGGGAAGAGCCGCAAGCTTGAGTTGAAGAGAAGCACTAAATCACCCTCAGTCAACTCCTTTGGAATGAGGCGCTTGTCATGCCAACGCTTGGTCCTCTCCTTGTAAATCCGGGCATTCTCATAAGCATCCAACCGGATCTCCTCAAGGGCGTTCATGTCTAGCAACCGCTTCTCACCGGCCTCCTTGAGATCAAAATTTAACCACCTTATAGCCCAATATGCTCTATGCTTCATCTCTACCGGAAGGTGGCAAGACTTGCCATAAACTAGCTTGTAGGGGGTGGTGCCAATTGGTGTCTTGAAAGCGGTTCTATAAGCCCACAAAGCATCATCGAGCTTCATAGCCCAATCTTTTCTCGTCCTAGAGACCGTCTTCTCAAGTATCCCTTTTATCTCCCGGTTGGAGATCTCCACTTGGCCACTAGTTTGGGGGTGGTAAGGTGTTGCTACCTTATGAGTCACCCCATACTTAGCCAAAAGTGCCCCAAAGTTCCTATTAGTGAAGTGCTTCCCTCCTTCACTTATGATCACCGTTGGTGTTCCAAACCTAGGGAAGATCACTCGGTTGAAGAACCGCACCACCACCTTGGCGTCATTTGTGGGAGAAGCGATTGCCTCCACCCATCTTGAAACATAGTCTACCGCCAATAGGATGTAGAGGTTGCCACATGAAGAAGGGAATGGTCCCATGAAGTCCACACCCCACACATCAAATATCTCTACCTCTTGTATGTTGTTCAAGGGCATCTCATTTCTCCTTGAGATGTTGCCCGTCCTTTGGCAAGCATCACAAGCTACCACAAAGCTTTGCACATCGTTGAACAAACTTGGCCAAAAGAAGCCCGATTGCAATACCTTAGCACATGTTTTGTGTGAGCTAGCATGCCCTCCACATGGCAAGGAATGACAATGGCGGATTACACTCTCTACCTCATCCTCCGGTATGCATCTTCTAAACACTCCATCCGGCCCTCTCTTGAACAAAAGTGGTTCACTCCAATAGTAGTGCCTCACATCCTTGAAGAACTTCTTTCTTTGGGCATATGTCAATCCGGGAGGCACTTCCTCACACACTAGGTAGTTCACAATGTCGAAATACCATGGCTCACTTCCTCTAGACACTTGGAACAAGCACTCCTCCACCATTTGCAATTGCTCATCCCGGAATGAGTCATCAATCGGGATGTCATCTCTCTCAATCTCTAAAGGAGGTAGTCTACTAAGGTGATCCCCCACGGAGTTCTCGGATCCCTTCTTGTCCCGGATTTCCAAATCAAACTCTTGAAGAAGAAGGATCCACCGAATCAACCTAGGTTTGACATCCTTCTTTGTAAGGAGGTAACGGATCGCAGCATGATCCGTATAAACAATGACCTTTGCTCCAACAAGGTATGACCGAAACTTCTCAAAGGCATACACTACCGCTAGCAACTCTTTCTCGGTTGTGGCGTAGTTAAGTTGGGCAACATCTAGCGTCTTGCTAGCATAATAAATGGCATGAGTGCGCCCATCTTTCCTTTGCCCCAAAACAGCCCCAACGGCTACATCTCTTGCATCACACATGATCTCAAATGGGAGGCTCCAATCCGGAGGTTGCATGATAGGTGCGGAGATCAAGGCGTTCTTCAATCTACAAAAAGCCTCAAGGCAATCTTTGGAGATAACAAATTCAACATCCTTCATTAGTAGGTTAGTAAGAGGCTTAGAAATTTTAGAGAAGTCTTGAATGAACCTCCGGTAAAAACCGGCATGCCCTAAAAAGCTCCTTACCCCCTTCACCGAGGTAGGTGGTGGCAACTTCTCTATCGTTTCAATCTTGGCCCTATCAACCTCAATGCCACGGTTAGACACCAAGTGTCCTAACACAATACCTTCACTTACCATGAAGTGGCATTTTTCCCAATTCAAGACAAGATTTGTCTCCTCACATCTTTTCAATACTAATGACAAGTTAGCCAAGCAATTATCAAAGGAAGAACCATAAACAGAAAAATCATCCATGAACACTTCCATGATATTTTCAATGTATTCCGAAAAGATAGCCATCATACACCTTTGGAAGGTGGCGGGTGCATTACACAACCCAAATGGCATTCTCCTATATGCAAAAGTTCCCCATGGACATGTAAATGTGGTTTTCTCTTGGTCATCGGGGTGGATAGGGATTTGGAAGAATCCACTATAGCCATCTAAATAGCAAAAATGAGAATGTTGAGCTAACCTCTCTAGCATTTGGTCAATGAAAGGGAGAGGGAAGTGATCTTTCCTAGAGGCCATGTTAAGCTTTCTATAGTCAATACACATCCTCCACCCCGTAACCGTCCTAGTCGGGATTACTTCATTGTTCTCATTGGTCACTACGGTCATCCCACCCTTCTTAGGAACTACATGAACGGGACTAACCCACTTACTATCCGAGATAGGGTAGATAATTCCCGCATCTAGCAACTTAATGATCTCTTTCTTGACTACCTCTTTCATTATAGGATTCAATCTTCTTTGATGTTCAATAGAGGGTTTATGGTTATCTTCCATCATTATCTTATGCAAGCACAAAGAGGGCTTAATGCCAACAAGGTCATCAATGGTGTATCCTATTGCCTTTCTATGTAGTTTCAATTCATTCAACAATCTATTAAGTTCATCATCATTCAAAAATGCATTCACAATCACCGGATAAGTAGAATTTGAACCAAGGAAAGCATACTTTAAATGAGAAGGAAGAGGTTTAAGATCGAGTCGAGGAGGACCTTTTTCGGTTGGAGACGATCCATACAATGTAGGTTGAGATGATTGCAAAGCCATGGAAGCCTCCTTGAAGTCCCTTGATGATTGCTCACAATCAAGTGGTTGATGCTGAAAAGACTCAGGAAAATCGGCCCAGTCAGGAAAATCGGCCGATTTTCCTGAGGGTAGGTCGATCTGAGTTTCTGTTTTTGCAGAACTGGACGAAGCTTCAGCACAAGGCAATAAATTGGCCGATCTGGTCCTTACAGTCCGATTTTTCTGCCTACTTTTCTCTTCTTCTAGCACTTCAAATCCAACACTTGGTAGCTCGTCTAATGCATTCAAGGCTTTGATTACTTCATTGCTACTCTCCTCAACTCCTTCCTCCATCAAGCTTGAGCTAAGAACCCTCTCAAGTGGATCCTTGAGCAAGATTGAGCTCACAACCTCTCTAGACTCCTCTTCTTCAACTATGTTGAACACATCTTCATCAAGGGTTGGCCCTTTCATCATCGTGGACAGCTTGAACTTGATGTTCTCTACTCCAATGTTGAAGGAGAGGGTCCCATTCTTGCAATCTACTAGACATCCGGAAGTAGCTAGGAAAGGTCTCCCCAAGATGATAGGAACCGGATAGTCCGCCGGGATGTCCAAAACAACGAAGTCTATGGGCACATAGAACTTCCCTAGTTGCACCGGAATGTCTTCCAAGATTCCAACCGGATGAGTGATTGAGCGGTCCGCCATGTAAAGGGTCATCTTGACCGGCTTTGGCTCTCCTAGCCCAACCTTGTTGCAAAGTTCAAGCGGGATGATGCTTACACTTGCCCCAAGATCACATAGGGCGTCGTACTTCACTTCTCCTACTCCGATTGGCACACAAAAGGATCCCGGATCCCTTAGCTTAGGAGGCATCTCCTCCTTCATCGTTTGAATCAACTCCGAGGATCTCTTTGTCATTCTTATCTCCCCATACTCTTCCAACTTCCTTTTGTTGGAGAGTATTTCCTTCAAGAACTTGCCATATGCCGGCATTCCTAAGATAGCATCCATGAACGGAATATTAATATGCAATTTAGACATAAGTTCAAGGAATTTACCAAAGTGATTGTCCAAGCGGGCTCTTGCTCGTGATTGTGGGAACGGTAGTGGTGGCTTGTATGGAGGCGGTGCCACATATGTTGGCTCAACATCTTTGCTCTTGCCTCCATCATCTTGCAATGGCTCTTCCTCATTCACCACTTGCTTCCCTTTAGCATTCTCCTTGGGCAAAGGATCCTTCATGCTTAACCCACTCCTCGTTGTAATGGCCAACACTTGGCCTCTTGGGTTGACTTCGGTTCTTCCGGGAAGCTTTCCCGGATGTCTATGGGCTTCACCCGCTTTTTGGAACACTTGTGCTTCCAACACTTTTTGAGCTTTGGAAATGGAAGTCACCGTGCTCTCAAGACCACTCAACCTTCCAAGCAATTGCTCAAACATCATTTCGGTTCTATCCTTTGGAGGTTGAGTAAATCCGGGTAGAGGTTCTTGTGAAGCTTTTGGTGGTGGAGTTGTGCTTGTGGAAGCGGGAGGGTTCAAGGCTCCATCCGGGTTAGAATATGAAAACCCGGGATGGTTATGGTTAGGCCGGTAATTGTTGAATTGCCGGTTGTTGTTGAAGTTTCTTGGGCCTTGATAGTTGTTGTAATTGCCCCTTCCCATGTAGTTCACATCCTCCTCCTTGGAAGATAAGTTAGCTTGTGGAGGCACTTGAGGAGTTGGTTGGTTCTTTAAAGTTGTAGCACACAGCTCCCTCAAGGACTTAAGCTCGTTGTTGATGGCGTCAAGCTTGAAATTACTCATGGTGACTTCACTCACCTCATATGCTCCCGCCTTTCTCCCTTCACTCTTCCTATGGGAGTATTTCTCAATCACTAGAGCTTGTTTCTCCACAAACTCCCAAGCATCATCTACATTCTTCTCCATGAAAGTCCCACCGGAAAGAGATTGGAGCTTGAGTTGGCTATCTTCATCAAGTCCTTTGAAATAGATCTCCAATAGCTCAATTTTTGGTATGCCATGGTGTGGACAATCTAGGAGAAGATCTTTGAGCCTCTCCCAAGACTTGAATAAACTCTCTCTATCCTTCATCACGAAGGCATTGATCTTCCCTCTTAGCTTGGTAGTCTTGGAAGGTGGGAAGAACTTAGTCAAAAACTTGGTTGTCATCTCCTCCCAAGTACTCACTCGCCCTTGTGGAATAGATTGATACCAAGCCAAGGTTGTATCCTTAAGAGAGAAGGAAAAAGCCCTAAGCTTATGGTTGTTACTCTCCAATCTTGGCGGTCTAAGAGTCTCCATCAAAATCTCATAGTTCATCAAGTGTTGATGAGGAGACTCTCCTTCCATCCCTCCAAATTGATTATGCCGGATCATTTGTAGAACTTGAGGGCGGAGCTCGTAGTTGTGAGTTGCGGGATCTCCTAAGTTCACACCCGGACGGTGTGCTCTTTGTGCCGGATCCATACGTCTCCCTAATGTTTGTGGCTCTTCAATGGCAATGGGCACAACCCTAACATTCGCCGCCGGCTGCGGTTGTGGTGGAGGAGGTGGAGGTTGTTGACGATTAAGCTCTCCTTGTACAAGGGCTTGCCTAATCTCATCAATCTCCCTCCTAGTTGCTTCTTGTCTCTCATTGGCAAGTCTCCTTTCTTCCTCCAAGAGCTCATCTCTTAGCCTAATTTGCTCTAAGGCTTCATCCAACTCAGCTTGGAGATCTCTTCCGGCCATCTCTTTTCCCCTTTTAATACTCTTGGATCTAGATCTAAGGGTTTTCTCCGGTTCGGGATCGAATGGAGCTAAATCCTTTCGACGAGATCTTCGCATACACCTAAGGAGTAAGAGATATCCTGAAAAGCAAAGACACAAACCAAAGAGAGATCAAAAGCGACAAGAAAGATCTACACTATAAACAATCACAAATAGACTCAATCTAGACCTAGTCCCCGGCAACGGCGCCAAAAACTTGTTACGCTCAGGAATAGATGCACGCAATAAGCCTTAAATTTATAAACTGGACGTTTGTAGTAGGGATAGTATTCCGAGGTCGAACACAAAGACTAAGGTGAGATCAAGTCAAACAATGGTCATAGATAGTGTGGATCTAGTTTAAGAAAAGAGAAAGAAATAAAGAAATGAAAATGATGATATTTTTGGTTGGTTTTTGTGGTGATCAAGCAAGGATCACAAATCAAGCAAAACAATAAAATAAACTAACAACTCAACTAGCAAACAAACAAATAACTCAAAACACAAGTATATGATCAAGAGAGAAAAGTGGATTCTAGAGGTCAAGATTTCCGGTTATGGCATTGGACTCAAGGTTCTAAGGATTCTAAGGACAAGTTGTGGTGTTGGGGAAGAGTGTTTAACTAATGGAAGCAATTACCGGGGAGGTCTCTCACTTCACTAGTCCCGTATCAAACTCCCATTACCGGGTAGGTCTCAAGGGGTTAAAGTAGGGAATTCTACACAAACCGGATACTACTTAAGGGGCAACCCTCTCCTTACCGGGTAAGTCTCGGAATAGGGAAGTCTCAAGCAATAATCCTGGCACACTCAATCCAATAGCGGCTTATGAGGCTCACTACTACCTAGTATTCATGATCTTAGGTATCTAAGGTCAGAAATTATCGGGTAGATCTCTTCCCTCACTTAGATTGATAGCATTAGGTGATCCTAAGCTAAATGAGGCTTAATAAACACTAGGATTTAAACAACCAAACACCCTAACATACAGATTCATCATTTAAAGAGCAACAGGAGAATAAATCGGATGGATCTTGGCTAAATCGGCCGATCTGGCTGATGATCGGGGCAATTTTTCCTCCTGGTTTGGGTTCGTGCATACAAATCATCCTAAACTAACATATAAGTCCATTCTATCATCACCCTAGCCATAACCATTAATCCATCACTCCAGAATCACAATAAACTAAGCCAATAGTATGCATATTAAGATCCAAAATCATCACACAAGCACACATGGTTTTCATAGATGGATGATGAAAGATGAGCAAATTAAATCAATAAATCTCAGCTGAATCTAAGTTTAGCAAGACTACAACCCTTAAAACGAAATTCCAAAACGTTCCTAACAATACTTGCAATAGTTCTTCAATCCAAGACTCCAAAAATCACTCAAAACCTCACTATCACTCTATGTTTGGTGTTCTTCTTTTTCCTTCAATCCTTGAGAGTTTTTTTCTTCCCCTCCAAGTCTACCTCCAATGCAATGAGCTGTGAATGAGAATGTGGGAGAGGAGAGATGCTCAGCAACAGCTTGCAGGACCACTTATATTCTCCACCAAGAGCAAGGCCGGATCAAGAGATCGTGGTATTTTGATAGCATGAATTATAGTCTATATTTTGGGGTTTGTTTGGACGTTTTATCCTTCATAATCTGCATGTTTGTATGTACGTTATGTGATTTTACTACCATTTCATCTACCTTTGCGAGAATCGAGGTCTACACCTAGTTTCGTTGTAATTGCAGGTAATATGTGTTCGCTCCAAACGGTGTGTGCAAGCTTTAAATTTATAACCCTAGACTTAAGCTTAAAACAAGGATGCAAACCCGCAGTGTACGGGTCAATCGTAGTAAAAGCAAGAAAATTCCAGGGGTCGATCACAGGGACTCGGTGAAACGGAGTCAATACGGTATGCTAATGTCAATACTAACCACAAGAGCAATTTAACACAATCAAGATGAATAAGAAGTCAATTAAGCAAACATGCAATTCTAGGGATTAAAGCATCAAGTTGTGGTTCCAACTCAAGATCTATAGATAAGCGGACAAAGCTGAGATTTTTGCGTGGGGAAGGTGTTACTAAAGTGGAGTAGATCACCGGGTAAGTCTCACTACACACTAATCCTAAACCGTAACTCCTATTACCGGGTAAGTCTCAAGGAATCAAGATAAAGAACTATAACCTCAAACTAACACACCATCTAAGGGAATAGAATCAACCTTTACCGGGTAAGTCTCAGGCTAACTCACAAAGATGGGATGGAAGCACACTCAAACCCCAATAAAGGACAAACCTTTATTACCTACACTTATGATCGTTGGTAAACAAACTAAGGAATTACCGGGTAAGTCTCATCCTAAGCTTGCATTGAACCAGGAAGGTGAAATAAGAATAGGATTTAGCAAACTCTAACACTTAACTTTCTGTTTTAGGTCGAATAAGTCACCTCGGTCAGAAGAATTCCACCCCGGCCGAGATGTTCATCAACCGAACGAGATGCTTAGGGTTAAGGTTAAAGACTCGAACTTTCAGGATCCTACTGGAATCTAAGATTATTCTATCATTGTTTTTCCCACAACCTTCAGCCAATCACCCTAGAATCACACAAGGAAATTAGCCACTCATCATCATAATGAAAGTATTAAAATATATGGGAAGAAGGTGAATATTTGAACAAAGAAGAATTTAATGAAAAGATTTCAATAACTGAATCAAATATCACAACAAAGCGTTCCTTGGATAATAATCCAAAAAGACAAGACAACAATTGAGGGAATTGAAGACAATCTTACAAAACCCTTCAAAAAGCTATAAAAGCTATGGTCTTCAATCTTCCTTCAACCTTCAAAAAGGTTCTTCGAAAACTCCCAAATTGGAGTATGCTGCGGCTGCTGCGTGGTAAACTGCGACGTATGCGAGATGTCGGATTTGTGGAAATCCAACCCTTTTTATAGGAAAATAAATCTCCAAAGATAATAAATCTTAAGAAGATATTATCCCATAAATATAGGTAAAATATATGATTCTGCATATCTCCTTCCTTCCAGAAGCCAAGCCCAAAAATATAAGATCACTTTCCAAATTTAAAAGATCTCTTCCAAGAATAAAATATTCTCGCCGCGTCCTAGGTGTTCGCCTCGGTCGAGTCGGCGTCTCTGGATCACCTCGGTCGAGGTGTATCAATGGTCAACCGAGGTGACTCACAATCAGAATGTGAAATCTCTCGAATCTGCTCCAAAGTGAATCTTCAATTCATGGCTATGCTCCCTGGATGTAGCTCCAAATGACTCATGACTCCTTTTGCTCCTTTTTGATGCAAAACGTACCATATTACCTAAAATTACAACGAAACTAGGTGTAGACCTCGATTCTCGCAAAGGTAGATGAAATGGTAGTAAAATCACATAATGTACATACAAACATGCAGATTATGAAAGATAAAACGTCCAAACAAACCCCAAATACTAGACTATAATTCATGCTATCAAAATACCCCATACTTAGCCCTTGCTTGTCCCCAAGCAAGTTCCTCACATAGAAGACAAGATAGAATGGATTATAAGTCAAGAAAATCAATGAAAAAGTCTTTCAAAAATATTTTATGGTGTGCAACTATCATAGATCACTCTAAGAGTGTACTTCCTGGAATTAAAAACTCAATATGATCAAAACATTTTATAAATATAAGAAAGTTGTTCATCTTTGCATAAAATCATAGAATGCATAATAAATCATAATTATCAAAATTAATCATGTATAATCCAATTTAAACCGCTAAGTCTATCAACAAGCTCAAGGTCTCAAGGGCTTCCCAAAAGAAAAGGTCAAGAAACGTGTAGGGTAGGGATGTATGTAAGGTAATGTGGTGCTAGAATCCGGGAAAAGGTTGAACTTCACTTTCACTTCAACTTGCAACATCTTCCACCAAAAAGCTTTGCTTATCTCACACTTTTCCCTTTTTTTTACTTTACTTTTTGGGATGCATGGACAGAGGTGCACAATAACCGAAGCCTAGGAAATCTGCAATCATCAATTTCTCGAGATGCATCAAACCCTTGATGCACATACCATGACCCGTTAGGAATATCGCTCAATCCGACTTTGGCAAGACACAAACACCCGGCTATGTGAATGGTGCCGAGTTACTCATCATCATGATTGACTTCCCCAAACCTAAAATTGCTTTCTAACACTTTCACTTCCAGCCCACTCTTCAATTTTAACTTGCTTTCACCACTTCGCTTGCTTCCAAATTCCCGGATAGGTAAAAGGGAGGCAAAATGTATATGAGGGGTTAAGCATGATCAAGAAGAAGAAGAAGAAAAGAATGAATTGCCTTGTTCTTTCCAAGAAGAAAATGAGAGAACTTATCCTGCGGTGTCAACCTTCAAATTCAACATAATTTGGATAAAAACAAAGTATTAAACATGCCAATAATTTCAAACAAAGCATTTAGCAACTTAAACATATTATAAAACCTTTCAAACACATAAAGAATTTAAAACCAGTAGGTAAACAAGATCTTCACTGAGATCATATCCAGATAAGTAACACAAAATTGTTTTCGAAAACTTTCTGTTACGCCCACCTCGGTCGAGGTGTTCTTAGGTCAACTGAGGTGAATCACCTCGTTCGGCTAGAACTGTCCCGGTCAAGGTCCAAAATTTTTTTTTTCTTAAAACTAGTTTTCTTTCAGTTTCGACGTTTTTCTCAATCAAATAACCTGTAGGTATGCATGTAATATCAGATAATCATATAAATGCAGAAGTGAAGCATAAATAAAATATCCGATAAAATGTCATACATCAAAATAGTCAAATAAGTACATCAATCATCACATAAATACAAACACCCCATACTTGGGACACACTGTCCCAGTGGGTCAATATAAGTCTGGAAATAAGAGTACTCACCGGATATAGCTAAACTGCATGAAGAAGTAAGAAACAGCTCCCAGATAAGACCATCTCGGTTGGCGAAGCACATCTCGGTCGAGGTGTTCTGGCAGTACCCGAGATGTATGTCAGTAAAGCTCGTTTCCTCAACTTCTCGAAATTTTGTTCTTCCAATGTAGCTCCTGAACTGTGATCCTTCCTTTTGGAATACCTGGTTGTTGTCTAGAGGAAAACAAAAACAAAGCAACTATCTAAACTAAACTAGAAAAGGGAGAAGAAAGCAATACCTTGGGTTGCCTCCCAAGAAGCGCTTGGTTTAAGGTCGCTAGCTGGACCCTTCTCCATAGAATTACTCAATGTACCTTGAACACCATGGAGTGCTCATCACATCCATCATAAAATTCTTCCAAAAAGGTTCCGGTTCCTAATTTCACCGGCAAATGGTAAGATCTCCCACGTACAAGCTTGTACGGTTTGATTCTCACCGGAATCCTTCTAGACTTCCTACACTTCAATGGGACATTCCTCGTGTTTCATCCCATCCTTTCCTTGATCGAGAAAACAGTTTCTCGAGAATCATAGCAGCTTCCCTATCTATAGCTTGGGGATGGTACAAGGTCCTTAGCATGCGAGGGACCCCATACTTGAACAAGAGATACTTCATCGACTTAGCGGTGTAGTGTTTGCAAACTCCACTCCTTATAATCCAAGGAGCTTCTTCTTCCAACAATTTCAAGGAAGACTTCATCTTGATTTTAGGAGGTTCTTTCGGAAGAGACCTCCAACTTTCCGGTGCATTCCTTTCCTCCACCTTGACCACAGTCTCAGTAATTTGGTCAGGGTTCGCTGCATCTTGCAGTTCTACAAATTCTTCTTCCATCTCGGTCGAGATCTCTGACACCTCGGCCGAGGTCTCGGCAGTTGGATCGAGATCTTCCATATCCTCCGCTTCCACAAAAGCTTCAGGAGAAACTTCCGGTTCAACAAGAGGAATGCTTGGAACGTGCAACACTTCCTTATGCTCCTCTTTCGGCTTAGCATAGGATAGGGTGCTTTCCTTGAGCTCCTCCACCTTCTTCATCAACTTCTCCAATCTTGATTCGAGAGAGTCTTCAAAAGGTTGCTCATAAATGTTTTTAGGAACGTTCTTCTCATCCCATATCGAAAGTTCATGCTGAATGGCCTCTTCTCTTTCCCATTCATTGTTGAACCAATAGAAGGAGTACTTCTCCTCCAAGTATTCATAATGGTCCGCCCTAGCACTTTGCCTTGCTATCCAGGCTGGATCAAATGTAGTCATCGGAAATCCTGAAAACTACAAAACTCATAGAAAGAGTAGTTAGTAGCAACAGGGGCAAGTACCCCGAAAGCAAACCGCAACCGGCTCGGTCTAGACCAAGTCCCCGGCAACGGCGCCAAAAACTTGTTCGCTCCAAACGGTGTGTGAAAGCTTTAAATTTATAACCCTATACTTAAGCTTAAAACAAGGATGCGAACCCGCAGTGTACGGGTCAATCGTAGTAAAAGCAAGAAAATTCCAGGGGTCGATCACAGGGACTCGGTGAAACGGAGTCAATACGGTATGCTAATGTCAATACTAACCACAAGAGCAATTTAACACAATCAAGATGAATAAGAAGTCAATTAAGCAAACATGCAATTCTAGGGATTAAAGCATCAAGTTGTGGTTCCAACTCAAGATCTATAGATAAGCGGACAAAGCTGAGATTTTTGCGTGGGGAAGGTGTTACTAAAGTGGAGTAGATCACCAGGTAAGTCTCACTACACACTAATCCTAAACCGTAACTCCTATTACCGGGTAAGTCTCAAGGAATCAAGATAAAGAACTATAACCTCAAACTAACACACCATCTAAGGGAATAGAATCAACCTTTACCGGGTAAGTCTCAGGCTAACTCACAAAGATGGGATGGAAGCACACTCAAACCCCAATAAAGGACAAACCTTTATTACCTACACTTATGATCGTTGGTAAACAAACTAATGAATTACCGGGTAAGTCTCATCCTAAGCTTGCATTGAACTAGGAAGGTGAAATAAGAATAGGATTT
>BSUD01000002.1:143358958-143451147 GCA_033239045.1 Fagopyrum esculentum | reverse complement strand
CTTTGCTTATCTCACACTTTTCCCTTTTTTTTACTTTACTTTTTGGGATGCATGGACAGAGGTGCACAATAACCGAAGCCTAGGAAATCTGCAATCATCAATTTCTCGAGATGCATCAAACCCTTGATGCACATACCATGACCCGTTAGGAATATCGCTCAATCCGACTTTGGCAAGACACAAACACCCGGCTATGTGAATGGTGCCGAGTTACTCATCATCATGATTGACTTCCCCAAACCTAAAATTGCTTTCTAACACTTTCACTTCCAGCCCACTCTTCAATTTTAACTTGCTTTCACCACTTCGCTTGCTTCCAAATTCCCGGATAGGTAAAAGGGAGGCAAAATGTATATGAGGGGTTAAGCATGATCAAGAAGAAGAAGAAGAAAAGAATGAATTGCCTTGTTCTTTCCAAGAAGAAAATGAGAGAACTTATCCTGCGGTGTCAACCTTCAAATTCAACATAATTTGGATAAAAACAAAGTATTAAACATGCCAATAATTTCAAACAAAGCATTTAGCAACTTAAACATATTATAAAACCTTTCAAACACATAAAGAATTTAAAACCAGTAGGTAAACAAGATCTTCACTGAGATCATATCCAGATAAGTAACACAAAATTGTTTTCGAAAACTTTCTGTTACGCCCACCTCGGTCGAGGTGTTCTTAGGTCAACTGAGGTGAATCACCTCGTTCGGCTAGAACTGTCCCGGTCAAGGTCCAAAATTTTTTTTTTCTTAAAACTAGTTTTCTTTCAGTTTCGACGTTTTTCTCAATCAAATAACCTGTAGGTATGCATGTAATATCAGATAATCATATAAATGCAGAAGTGAAGCATAAATAAAATATCCGATAAAATGTCATACATCAAAATAGTCAAATAAGTACATCAAAGTCATCACATAAATACAAACACCCCATACTTGGGACACACTGTCCCAGTGGGTCAATATAAGTCTGGAAATAAGAGTACTCACCGGATATAGCTAAACTGCATGAAGAAGTAAGAAACAGCTCCCAGATAAGACCATCTCGGTTGGCGAAGCACATCTCGGTCGAGGTGTTCTGGCAGTACCCGAGATGTATGTCAGTAAAGCTCGTTTCCTCAACTTCTCGAAATTTTGTTCTTCCAATGTAGCTCCTGAACTGTGATCCTTCCTTTTGGAATACCTGGTTGTTGTCTAGAGGAAAACAAAAACAAAGCAACTATCTAAACTAAACTAGAAAAGGGAGAAGAAAGCAATACCTTGGGTTGCCTCCCAAGAAGCGCTTGGTTTAAGGTCGCTAGCTGGACCCTTCTCCATAGAATTACTCAATGTACCTTGAACACCATGGAGTGCTCATCACATCCATCATAAAATTCTTCCAAAAAGGTTCCGGTTCCTAATTTCACCGGCAAATGGTAAGATCTCCCACGTACAAGCTTGTACGGTTTGATTCTCACCGGAATCCTTCTAGACTTCCAACACTTCAATGGGACATTCCTCGTGTCCCATCCTTTCCTTGATCGAGAAAACAGTTTCTCGAGAATCATAGCAGCTTCCCTATCTATAGCTTGGGGATGGTACAAGGTCCTTAGCATGCGAGGGACCCCATACTTGAACAAGAGATACTTCATCGACTTAGCGGTGTAGTGTTTGCAAACTCCACTCCTTATAATCCAAGGAGCTTCTTCTTCCAACAATTTCAAGGAAGACTTCATCTTGATTTTAGGAGGTTCTTTCGGAAGAGACCTCCAACTTTCCGGTGCATTCCTAAAAAATTCAGAAACTTTAATAGGGAGTTCAAATAAAGTAGGAGAATGTACCTTGTAAAGTTCTCCAAAGTTTGAGACGAGTTTCATGTTGGGTTGATAGTCCACACACGAAATCTCTCCCAGCTCAGCTGGCCTTTCCTCCACCTTGACCACAGTCTCAGTAATTTGGTCAGGGTTCGCTGCATCTTGCAGTTCTACAAATTCTTCTTCCATCTCGGTCGAGATCTCTGACACCTCGGCCGAGGTCTCGGCAGTTGGATCGAGATCTTCCATATCCTCCGCTTCCACAAAAGCTTCAGGAGAAACTTCCGGTTCAACAAGAGGAATGCTTGGAACGTGCAACACTTCCTTATGCTCCTCTTTCGGCTTAGCATAGGATAGGGTGCTTTCCTTGAGCTCCTCCACCTTCTTCATCAACTTCTCCAATCTTGATTCGAGAGAGTCTTCAAAAGGTTGCTCATAAATGTTTTTAGGAACGTTCTTCTCATCCCATATCGAAAGTTCATGCTGAATGGCCTCTTCTCTTTCCCATTCATTGTTGAACCAATAGAAGGAGTACTTCTCCTCCAAGTATTCATAATGGTCCGCCCTAGCACTTTGCCTTGCTATCCAGGCTGGATCAAATGTAGTCATCCGAAATCCTGAAAACTACAAAACTCATAGAAAGAGTAGTTAGTAGCAACAGGGGCAAGTGCCCCGAAAGCAAACCGCAACCGGCTCGGTCTAGACCAAGTCCCCGGCAACGGCGCCAAAAACTTGTTCGCTCCAAACGGTGTGTGCAAGCTTTAAATTTATAACCCTAGACTTAAGCTTAAAACAAGGATGCGAACCCGCAGTGTACGGGTCAATCGTAGTAAAAGCAAGAAAATTCCAGGGGTCGATCACAGGGACTCGGTGAAACGGAGTCAATACGGTATGCTACTGTCAATACTAACCACAAGAGCAATTTAACACAATCAAGATGAATAAGAAGTCAATTAAGCAAACATGCAATTCTAGGGATTAAAGCATCAAGTTGTGGTTCCAACTCAAGATCTATAGATAAGCGGACAAAGCTGAGATTTTTGCGTGGGGAAGGTGTTACTAAAGTGGAGTAGATCACCGGGTAAGTCTCACTACACACTAATCCTAAACCGTAACTCCTATTACCGGGTAAGTCTCAAGGAATCAAGATAAAGAACTATAACCTCAAACTAACACACCATCTAAGGGAATAGAATCAACCTTTACCGGGTAAGTCTCAGGCTAACTCACAAAGATGGGATGGAAGCACACTCAAACCCCAATAAAGGACAAACCTTTATTACCTACACTTATGATCGTTGGTAAACAAACTAAGGAATTACCGGGTAAGTCTCATCCTAAGCTTGCATTGAACCAGGAAGGTGAAATAAGAATAGGATTTAGCAAACTCTAACACTTAACTTTCTGTTTTAGGTCGAATAAGTCACCTCGGTCAGAAGAATTCCACCCCGGCCGAGATGTTCATCAACCGAACGAGATGCTTAGGGTTAAGGTTAAAGACTCGAACTTTCAGGATCCTACTGGAATCTAAGATTATTCTATCATTGTTTTTCCCACAACCTTCAGCCAATCACCCTAGAATCACACAAGGAAATTAGCCACTCATCATCATAATGAAAGTATTAAAATATATGGGAAGAAGGTGAATATTTGAACAAAGAAGAATTTAATGAAAAGACTTCAATAACTGAATCAAATATCACAACAAAGCGTTCCTTGGATAATAATCCAAAAAGACAAGACAACAATTGAGGGAATTGAAGACAATCTTACAAAACCCTTCAAAAAGCTATAAAAGCTATGGACTTCAATCTTCCTTCAACCTTCAAAAAGGTTCTTCGAAACTCCCAACTGGAGTATGCTGCTGCTGCGTGCTATAAACCCTGATCGACGGTATAGCGTGATGTTGGATTTGTGGAAATCCAACCCTTTTTATAGGAAAATAACCCTCCAAAGATAAGATATCTTAGAAAGATCTTTTCCCATAAAAATAGGTAAAATATATGATTCTGCATATCTCCTTCCTTCCAGGAGCCAAGCCCAAAAATATAAGATCACTTTCCAATTTTAAAAGATCTCATCCAAGAATAAAATATTCTCGCCGCGTCCTAGGTGTTCGCCTCGGTCGAGTCGGCGTCTCTGGATCACCTCGGTCGAGGTGTATCAATGGTCAACCGAGGTGACTCACAATCAGAATGTGAAATCTCTCGAATCTGCTCCAAAGTGAATCTTCAATTCATGGCTATGCTCCCTGGATGTAGCTCCAAATGACTCATGACTCCTTTTGCTCCTTTTTGATGCAAAACGTACCATATTACCTAAAATTACAACGAAACTAGGTGTAGACCTCGATTCTCGCAAAGGTAGATGAAATGGTAGTAAAATCACATAATGTACATACAAACATGCAGATTATGAAAGATAAAACGTCCAAACAAACCCCAAATACTAGACTATAATTCATGCTATCAAAATACCCCATACTTAGCCCTTGCTTGTCCCCAAGCAAGTTCCTCACATAGAAGACAAGATAGAATGGATTATAAGTCAAGAAAATCAATGAAAAAGTCTTTCAAAAATATTTTATGGTGTGCAACTATCATAGATCACTCTAAGAGTGTACTTCCTGGAATTAAAAACTCAATATGATCAAAACATTTTATAAATATAAGAAAGTTGTTCATCTTTGCATAAAATCATAGAATGCATAATAAATCATAATTATCAAAATTAATCATGTATAATCCAATTTAAACCGCTAAGTCTATCAACAAGCTCAAGGTCTCAAGGGCTTCCCAAAAGAAAAGGTCAAGAAACGTGTAGGGTAGGGATGTATGTAAGGTAATGTGGTGCTAGAATCCGGGAAAAGGTTGAACTTCACTTTCACTTCAACTTGCAACATCTTCCACCAAAAAGCTTTGCTTATCTCACACTTTTCCCTTTTTTTTACTTTACTTTTTGGGATGCATGGACAGAGGTGCACAATAACCGAAGCCTAGGAAATCTGCAATCATCAATTTCTCGAGATGCATCAAACCCTTGATGCACATACCATGACCCGTTAGGAATATCGCTCAATCCGACTTTGGCAAGACACAAACACCCGGCTATGTGAATGGTGCCGAGTTACTCATCATCATGATTGACTTCCCCAAACCTAAAATTGCTTTCTAACACTTTCACTTCCAGCCCACTCTTCAATTTTAACTTGCTTTCACCACTTCGCTTGCTTCCAAATTCCCGGATAGGTAAAAGGGAGGCAAAATGTATATGAGGGGTTAAGCATGATCAAGAAGAAGAAGAAGAAAAGAATGAATTGCCTTGTTCTTTCCAAGAAGAAAATGAGAGAACTTATCCTGCGGTGTCAACCTTCAAATTCAACATAATTTGGATAAAAACAAAGTATTAAACATGCCAATAATTTCAAACAAAGCATTTAGCAACTTAAACATATTATAAAACCTTTCAAACACATAAAGAATTTAAAACCAGTAGGTAAACAAGATCTTCACTGAGATCATATCCAGATAAGTAACACAAAATTGTTTTCGAAAACTTTCTGTTACGCCCACCTCGGTCGAGGTGTTCTTAGGTCAACTGAGGTGAATCACCTCGTTCGGCTAGAACTGTCCCGGTCAAGGTCCAAAATTTTTTTTTAAAACTAGTTTTCTTTCAGTTTCGACGTTTTTCTCAATCAAATAACCTGTAGGTATGCATGTAATATCAGATAATCATATAAATGCAGAAGTGAAGCATAAATATAAATAAAGATCCGATCAAGTAGAGTCATCCATCACATAAGTGTCAAATAATACACAAATACCCCATACTTGGGACACACTGTCCTAGTGGGTTAAAATAAGTCTAAGGACAGGATACTCACCGGATATAGCTAAACTGCATGAAGAAGTAAGAAACAGCTCCCAGATAAGACCATCTCGGTTGGCGAAGCACATCTCGGTCGAGGTGTTCTGGCAGTACCCGAGATGTATGTCAGTAAAGCTCGTTTCCTCAACTTCTCGAAATTTTGTTCTTCCAATGTAGCTCCTGAACTGTGATCCTTCCTTTTGGAATACCTGGTTGTTGTCTAGAGGAAAACAAAAACAAAGCAACTATCTAAACTAAACTAGAAAAGGGAGAAGAAAGCAATACCTTGGGTTGCCTCCCAAGAAGCGCTTGGTTTAAGGTCGCTAGCTGGACCCTTCTCCATAGAATTACTCAATGTACCTTGAACACCATGGAGTGCTCATCACATCCATCATAAAATTCTTCCAAAAAGGTTCCGGTTCCTAATTTCACCGGCAAATGGTAAGATCTCCCACGTACAAGCTTGTACGGTTTGATTCTCACCGGAATCCTTCTAGACTTCCTACACTTCAATGGGACATTCCTCGTGTCCCATCCTTTCCTTGATCGAGAAAACAGTTTCTCGAGAATCATAGCAGCTTCCCTATCTATAGCTTGGGGATGGTACAAGGTCCTTAGCATGCGAGGGACCCCATACTTGAACAAGAGATACTTCATCGACTTAGCGGTGTAGTGTTTGCAAACTCCACTCCTTATAATCCAAGGAGCTTCTTCTTCCAACAATTTCAAGGAAGACTTCATCTTGATTTTAGGAGGTTCTTTCGGAAGAGACCTCCAACTTTCCGGTGCATTCCTTTCCTCCACCTTGACCACAGTCTCAGTAATTTGGTCAGGGTTCGCTGCATCTTGCAGTTCTACAAATTCTTCTTCCATCTCGGTCGAGATCTCTGACACCTCGGCCGAGGTCTCGGCAGTTGGATCGAGATCTTCCATATCCTCCGCTTCCACAAAAGCTTCAGGAGAAACTTCCGGTTCAACAAGAGGAATGCTTGGAACGTGCAACACTTCCTTATGCTCCTCTTTCGGCTTAGCATAGGATAGGGTGCTTTCCTTGAGCTCCTCCACCTTCTTCATCAACTTCTCCAATCTTGATTCGAGAGAGTCTTCAAAAGGTTGCTCATAAATGTTTTTAGGAACGTTCTTCTCATCCCATATCGAAAGTTCATGCTGAATGGCCTCTTCTCTTTCCCATTCATTGTTGAACCAATAGAAGGAGTACTTCTCCTCCAAGTATTCATAATGGTCCGCCCTAGCACTTTGCCTTGCTATCCAGGCTGGATCAAATGTAGTCATCGGAAATCCTGAAAACTACAAAACTCATAGAAAGAGTAGTTAGTAGCAACAGGGGCAAGTACCCCGAAAGCAAACCGCAACCGGCTCGGTCTAGACCAAGTCCCCGGCAACGGCGCCAAAAACTTGTTCGCTCCAAACGGTGTGTGAAAGCTTTAAATTTATAACCCTATACTTAAGCTTAAAACAAGGATGCGAACCCGCAGTGTACGGGTCAATCGTAGTAAAAGCAAGAAAATTCCAGGGGTCGATCACAGGGACTCGGTGAAACGGAGTCAATACGGTATGCTAATGTCAATACTAACCACAAGAGCAATTTAACACAATCAAGATGAATAAGAAGTCAATTAAGCAAACATGCAATTCTAGGGATTAAAGCATCAAGTTGTGGTTCCAACTCAAGATCTATAGATAAGCGGACAAAGCTGAGATTTTTGCGTGGGGAAGGTGTTACTAAAGTGGAGTAGATCACCAGGTAAGTCTCACTACACACTAATCCTAAACCGTAACTCCTATTACCGGGTAAGTCTCAAGGAATCAAGATAAAGAACTATAACCTCAAACTAACACACCATCTAAGGGAATAGAATCAACCTTTACCGGGTAAGTCTCAGGCTAACTCACAAAGATGGGATGGAAGCACACTCAAACCCCAATAAAGGACAAACCTTTATTACCTACACTTATGATCGTTGGTAAACAAACTAATGAATTACCGGGTAAGTCTCATCCTAAGCTTGCATTGAACTAGGAAGGTGAAATAAGAATAGGATTTAGCAAACTCTAACACTTAACTTTCTGTTTTAGGTCGAATAAGTCACCTCGGTCAGAAGAATTCCACCCCGGCCGAGATGTTCATCAACCGAACGAGATGCTTAGGGTTAAGGTTAAAGACTCGAACTTTCAGCATCCTACTGGAATCTAAGATTATTCTATCATTGTTTTTCCCACAACCTTCAGCCAATCACCCTAGAATCACACAAGGAAATTAGCCACTCATCATCATAATGAAAGTATTAAAATATATGGGAAGAAGGTGAATATTTGAACAAAGAAGAATTTAATGAAAAGATTTCAATAACTGAATCAAATATCACAACAAAGCGTTCCTTGGATAATAATCCAAAAAGACAAGACAACAATTGAGGGAATTGAAGACAATCTTACAAAACCCTTCAAAAAGCTATAAAAGCTATGGTCTTCAATCTTCCTTCAACCTTCAAAAAGGTTCTTCGAAAACTCCCAAATTGGAGTATGTTGCGGCTGCTGCGTCGTATGCTGCGTCGTATGCGAGATGTCGGATTTGTGGAAATCCAACCCTTTTTATAGGAAAATAAATCTCCAAAGATAATAAATCTTAAGAAGATATTATCCCATAAATATAGGTAAAATATATGATTCTGCATATCTCCTTCCTTCCAGAAGCCAAGCCCAAAAATATAAGATCACTTTCCAAATTTAAAAGATCTCTTCCAAGAATAAAATATTCTCGCCGCGTCCTAGGTGTTCGCCTCGGTCGAGTCGGCGTCTCTGGATCACCTCGGTCGAGGTGTATCAATGGTCAACCGAGGTGACTCACAATCAGAATGTAAAATCTCTCGAATCTGCTCCAAAGTGAATCTTCAATTCATGGCTATGCTCCCTGGATGTAGCTCCAAATGACTCATGACTCCTTTTGCTCCTTTTTGATGCAAAACGTACCATATTACCTGCAATTACAACGAAACTAGGTGTAGACCTCGATTCTCGCAAAGGTAGATGAAATGGTAGTAAAATCACATAATGTACATACAAACATGCAGATTATGAAAGATAAAACGTCCAAACAAACCCCAAAAACTAGACTATAATTCATGCTATCAATATGGTACGTTTTGCATCGAAAAGGAGCAAAAGGAGTCATGAGACATTTGGAGCTACATCCAGGGAGCATAGCCATGGATTAAAGATTTACTTTGGAGCAGATTCGAGAAGATTTCACATTCTGTCGTAAGTCACCTTGGTTGACCATTGATTCACCTCGACCGAGGTGATCCAGAGACGCCGACTCGACCGAGGCGAACACCTAGGACGCGGCGAGAATATTTTATTCCTGGAAGAGATCTTTTAAATTTGGAAAGTGATCTTATATTTTTGGGCTTGGCTCCTGGAAGGAAGGAGATATGCAGAATATATATTTTACCTATTTTTATGGGAAGATATATTTCTAAGATATTTTATCTTTGGAGGGTTATTTTCCTATAAAAAGGGTTGGATTTCCACAAATCCAACATCACGCTATACCGTCGATCAGGGTTTACGCAGCAGCAGCGGTATACTCCAATTTGGAGTTTTCGAAGAACCTTCTCGAAGGTTGAAGGAAGATTGAAGACCATAGCTTTTATAGCTTTTTGAAGGGTTTTGTAAGATTATCTTCAATTCCCTCAATTGTTGTCTTGTCTATTTGGATTATTATCCAAGGAACGCTTTGTTGTGATATTTGATTCAGTTATTGAAGTGTTTTCATTAAATTCTTCTTGTTCAAATATTCACTTTCTTCCCATATATTTTAATACTTTCATTATGATGATGAGTGGCTAATTTCCTTGTGTGATTCTAGGGTGATTAGCTGAAGGTTGTGGGAAAAACAATGATAGAATAATCTTAGATTCCAGTAGGATCCTGAAAGTTCGAGTCTTTAACCTTAACCCTAAGCATCTCGTTCGGTTGATGAACATCTCGGCCGGGGTGGAATTCTTCTGACCGATGTGACTTATCCGAACCTAAACAGAAAGTTAAGTGTTAGAGTTTGCTAAATCCTATTCTTATTACACCTTCCTGGTTCAATGCAAGCTTAGGATGAGACTTACCCGGTAATTCCTTAGTTTGTGTATTAACGATCATAAGTGTAGGTAATAAAGGTTTATCCTTTATTGGGGTTTGAGTGTGCTTCCATCCCATCTTTGTGAGTTAGCCTGAGACTTACCCGGTAAACGTTGACTCTATTCCCTTAGATGGTGTGTTAGTTTGAGGTTATAGTTCTTTATCTTAATTCCTTGAGACTTACCCGGTAATAGGAGTTACGGTTTAGGATTAGTGTGTCGTGAGACTTACCCGGTGATCTACTCCACTCTAGTAACACCTTCCCCTTGCAAAAATCTCAGCTTTGTCCGCTTATCTATAGATCTTGAGTTGGAACCACAACTGGACGCTTTAATCCCTAGAATTGCATGTTTGCTTTATTGACTTCTTATTCATCTTTGATTGTGTTAAATTGCTCTTGTGGTTAGTATTGACATAAGCATACCGTATTGACTTTGTTTCACCGAGTCCCTGTGATCGACCCCTGGAATTTCCTTGCTTTTACTACGATTGGCCCGTACACTGCGGGTTCGCATCCTTGTTTTAAGCTTAAGTCCAGGGTTATAAATTTAAAGCTTGCACACACCGTTTGGAGCGAACATGGGACACGTGGCTTAAGCTGTCAAAGGCAGGAAAATCGACCCAGAGGAATAAATCGGCCGATTTTCCTGGCAGTTGGTCCGATTTTCTTCAGCAGAAGCATGCTATGATCGTCTAGCCATGAGTTGCTTCATTGCTTGCACCAATAGTGGTCTTTGTGTCCTTTGTTGCTCTAATTGTGCTCCTTCAAAGCTTTGGATGTGCACCACCATGAGGCTTGACCCTCGAATGTATCGATTAATGTCCAATAGATCCCTGAATTACCTACAAAACCGATAAAAGGTCGTGTAGACGTCTTTTCTAGAAATATGCATGAATTGAGCGAAAACGTCATGAACCAATGTCAAACCGTGCATGAATAACGGGGAAAACTATCTAATTAAGTGCCTAAACTAACGTCATAAATCACGTTATCAAAATACCCCATACTTAAGATTTGCTCGTCCCCGAGCAAGATCCAACTATAGACTAAGAGATGACATGATTTATGCATGCAGAAAAACAACAAAATCTTTTTAGAATTGTGCTTCTAGCATTGGATCACCTTCATGGTCATGTTCATAGCAATGGACAAGCAATCATGCATGAAATAAATGAAGGCATGGAAAGACAATTATACTTAACTAGAAAGCATGCATGAGAGGTGAAAATGAAGAAGTCAAGATGATCATGAGCATATCCAATCTAGATCACTAAGTCTTACACACATGCAATTAGGTCACAGGGACTTTAGGAAAGAGAAGGCTAAGAAATGTTGTGATTAGGTGGGAATTTTTAGGTCATGTGATGCTAATCCGGGAAAGGAACTAACTCCACAATCTCGTTTTTGCTCAACTTCCTAACAAGTGTATAATTTTCTCCATCTTTTCTTTGTTTTCTTTTCTTTTTCACTTATTTTTGAGACAATGGCATTGGTGTACAAAAGCCAAAACCTTGGTGATTAGCCGTCCTCGGGTTTTTTATTTTTCGAGGTGCATCCACACCGGGCACACATACCAAAGCTCGTTAGGACTATCGGTTTATTTGACTTTGGCAAGGCACCAACACCCGATTATGTGAAGTGTGCCGAGTTACTTGTCATTTAAACCAACGTCCCCAAACCTATATTTTTTTCTACACTTTTCACAACAAATTCAGCACTTCATTCACATCATTCTTTCATCAACAACTTCACCCCACACTTGCTTTTCACACACATCAACACACTAACATGCTCCTAGTCCCGGATGGGTCAAAAGAGGTAAAATTTTTCATCAATTGAGGTGCTCAAACAACATGATCAAGATGAGAAGTAGAGAAAGATGAATTGCCTTAATCACTCCTAAATGATGTGCAAGAACTAGCATTTAATTTCGGCTTTCAATCCTCAATTCAATCAAGGCAAACATTCATGATCACAAATCATTCATGGGATTCAAGATAAGTACTTCAAGTCCACATATGCATTCATCTATTCAACACATAAGGCTATCCAAAGCCAATTCACAAGACAATTTCATCATAAGGGTTATTCCCAAGCTTAGAAGCACTACAATTTTTAAAATTTTCTTATTTTTTTGGATTTTTCGAAATATGTATATACAATGCAAGACATAATGAAACATGTGACAATATTAAACTATCCTAGATGCTAATCATGCAAGTGATCATGAAAACCCCACCCCATACTTAGAAACATATTGTCCCCAATGTGGAAACTAAATAAAGAAGTGAAAGAGAGTCCTCACAATGTAAAATTTGGTGATGCTTTGGTATTTCGGTTCACATCGAATGATGATGGTGGATGATCGATCAAGGATGGTAGAGAGCTCTTGATGTTCATTAAGGTGTTGGAACCCGCACTTGGCACCGCAAGCCGTCCAAGTTCCACGTCCGCTCCACCCATGCTTGATTGGAGATCATCACTTTCCTTGACAGAAGGAAAAATCGCCCCAACAACCCAGGAAAATCGGCCGATCTGGCTGAAGAACAGGCCGATTTTTATGGGTGATTTCCTCCTCGTCCATGTGCTTAGATTTTGTACCTTCAACAGTTCCATGAGGTGTTCACATGACCTCTAATATCTCATCACACATGACAACAACAAGATCTAACACCCAAAAACAAAAAAGAAAAACAAAGCACACCAAGAGCAAAATCAAACAAAAACAAGAAAAATAAAAGGGAAAGACATGTACCAATGGGTTGCCTCCCATTAAGCGCTTCTTTAAGGTCATTAGCTTGACCAATTTCAGGAGCGTTTCAATCAAGGTGAAGTGGGGCAATCACTTCCACCGGGGCTTCCGGGATGTTCTTCTTCAAACGATGCCCATTCACCTTGAAGTTACAACAATGATCTCCTCCTATCTCTACCGCTCCATGAGGAAAGATCTTCTTCACAACATAGGGACCCGTTGATAGCATGAATTATAGTCTATATTTTGGGGTTTGTTTAGACGTTTTATATTTCATAATCTGCATGTTTGTATGTGCATTATTTGATTTTACTACCATTTCATCTACCTTTGCGAGAATCGAGGTCTACACCTAGTTTTGTTGTAATTGCAGGTAAATGGTACGTTTTGCATCAAAAAGGAGCAAAAGGAGTCATGAGTCATTTGGAGCTACACCCAGGGAGCATAGCCATGGATTAAAGATTTACTTTGGAGCAGATTCGAGAGATTTCACATTCAGTTCTGACTCACCTCGGTTAACCAGAGATTCATCTCGACCGATGTGATCCAGAGACGTCGACTCGACCGAGGCGAACACCTAGGACGCGGCGAGAATATTTTATTCTTGGATGAGATCTTTTTAAATTTGGAAAGTGATCTTATATTTTTGGGCTTGGCTTTTGGAAGGAAGGAGATATGCAGAATCATATATTTTACCTATATTTATGGGAAAATATCTTTTTAAGATTTATTATCTTTGGAGAGTTATTTTCCTATAAAAAGGGTTGGATTTCCACAATTCCGACATCACGCTATACCGTCGATCAGGGTTTATAGCACGCAGCAGCAGCAGCCTACTTCAGTTGGGAGTTTCGAAGAACCTTTTTGAAGGTTGAAGGGAGATTGAAGTCTAGAGCTTTTATAGCTTTTTGGAGGGTTTTGTAAGATTGTTTTCAATTCCCTTACTTGTTGTCTTGTCTTTTTGGATTGCTATCCAAGGAACGCTTTGTTGTGATATTTGATTCAGTTATTGAAGTCTTTTCATTAAATTCTTCTTTGTTCAAATATTCACTTTCTTCCCATATATTTAATACTTTCATAATGATGATGAGTGGCTAATTTCCTTGTGTGATTCTAGGGTGATTGGCTGAAGGTTGTAGGAAAAACAATGATAGAATAATCGTAGATTCCAGTAGGATCCTGAAAGTTCGAGTCTTTAACCTTAACCCTAAGCATCTCGTTCGGTTGATGAACATCTCGGCCGGGGTGGAATTCTTCTGTCCGAGGTGACTTATCCAATCTAAAACAGAAAGTTAAGTGTTAGAATTTGCTAAATCCTATTCTTATTACACCATTTCTGGTTCAAAGCAAGCTTAGGATGAGACTTACCCGGTAATTCCTTAGTTTGTGTATTAACGATCATAAGTGTATGTAATAAAGGTTTATCCTTTATTGGGGTTTGAGTGTGCTTCCATCCCATCTTTGTGAGTTAGCCTGAGACTTACCCGGTAAAGGTTGATTCTATTCCCTTAGATGGTATGTTAGTTTGAGGTTATAATTCTTTATCTTGATTCCTTGAGACTTACCCGGTAATAGGAGTTACGGTTTAGGATTAGTGTGTAGTGAGACTTACCCGGTGATCTACTCCACTTTAGTAACACCTTCCCCACGCAAAAAAAAATCTCAGCTTTGTCCGCTTATCTATAGATCTTGAGTTGGAACCACAACTAGATGCTTTAATCCCTAGAATTGCATGTTTGCTTATTTGACTTCTTATTCATCTTTGATTGTGTTAATCGCTCTTGTGGTTAGTATTGACATAAGCACACCGTATTGACTTTGTTTCACCGAGTCCCTGTGATCGACCCCTGGAATTTTCTTGCTTTTACTACGATTGACCCGTACACTGCGGGTTCGCATCCTTGTTTTAAGCTTAAGTCTAGGGTTATAAATTTAAAGCTTGCACACACCGTTTGGAGCGAACAAGTTTTTGGCGCCGTTGCCGGGGACTAGGTCTAGACCGAGCCGGTACGGTTTGCTCTTGGGGCGCTTGCCCCGTTTCATCTAACCACTCTACTTGAGTGACTTTTGCAGGTTCTTTCTTAGGTATATGCGAAGAACCCGCGCTGGGAAGGAAATCGTTCCTTACGATCCCGAACCAGAAAAGACATACAAGCGACGCTTAAGAGAAGCAAAGATGGCCCAACAAGACGATCGTGATCTTGCGGCCCAATTGAAAGAGGCGCTAGAGCTGCTACGCCTCAGCAAGGAAGAACTCAGGCAAGAGAAAGAAGAGAATCGCACCAAGACTACAGCAATCGAAGCTGAGATAGCAGTCATACGAGACCAGATTCTACTTCGACCGAGGGAAGATCCTCCTGTTGATCCTCGACCGATGCAGGATCCAGTAGTTGACCCGCGACCGAGGCAGATTCTAGTACCTGACGCCCCGGTCGAAGTACTTCCACCTCGGATGCCAGTCCGAGATGTTCTTCTTGCAGGAATCCCACAAACCCTAGGTCAAAGGATGGACCCTAATCAACAGCTGAGGCGTCCAGGGGTGAACCTAGGAGATCCAGCGGATCATGACTACGAACTTCGACCACAAGTTTTATCCATGATTCGCCAATGCCAATTCGGAGGGCTAGAGAAGGAGTCGCCGCATCAACATCTTCAAAACTACGAGATCTTGATGGAAACCTTGCGACCTTCCAGAATTGAAAATAACAACTACAAGCTAAGACCTTTTTACTTTTCTTTAAAAGATAGAGCTCTTACTTGGTATCAATCTCTTCCTCCAGGTAAAATTAGCACATGGGAGGAGATGACTACGGAATTCTTAACCAAATTCTTTCCCCCCTCAAAGACCGCTGAAATGAGAGGGAAGATCAATGCTTTCATTATGAAGGACAAGGAGAGCTTGTCCAAATCTTGGGAGCGGTTCAAGGATATCCTTTTGGACTGCCCACATCATGGGATTCCAAAGATCGAGTTGTTGGAGATCTACTTCAAAGGGCTGGACGGAAGCACCCAGTTCAATCTCCAACTACTCTCCGCCGGTACCTTCATGGACATGGCGATTGATGAGGCTTGGGACTTCATTGAGAAGCAAGCCTTGCACATGGAGAAATATACCCACCAAGGAGCTGAAGGTGGAGTTAAAAGAGTCAACTTTCAAGAGACTCAATCCAACAACAATCAACTCACGTCGTTGAAGAATGACGTGAAGCAATTGAAGGAGCTCTTGATGGCTCAAACTAAGAAGGAAGAGCAAGGGCAAAGGAACAACAACAATAACGGGTACCGTAACAACAACAACGGTCCCCGAAACAACAACTACAACAACAATAATAGAGGATCCAATAGCAACAACTGGAGGGTGAATAACCAAAACTACGGTAACAATCATTCAAACTCCAACTCTAATGATTCCTCTAACCCTTTCCTCTCTTCCCCTTCTTCTTCTTCTTCTACTCCATTGAAAAGCCAAGGGCAAGGATCAAGTTCGTCTCAGCCGGAAAAGAAAGACGCACTTCTGGAGGCAATCTTGATCAAGCTTAGCGCTATGGAGAATTCTATGACTTCATTTTCGAGGGCCCAAAAGTCCTTCAAACAACAACTTGCTAGTAGGGCGAATGAAGCGCCAAGAGATCTAGGGAAGCTTCCAGCAAAGACGGAAACTAACCCTAAGGGCCAGTGCATGGCCATAACGACGAGGAGTGGACTCAAAACTGCAGATCCAGTACCTCGCTCGACGCAGACCACCTCGGTCCAGATCTAGTCGAAGAACACCTCGACCGAGATGCCAACCGAGGCGGAGCAACAGAAAGCAGGAGGGACAACAGAAACTTATGTTCCACCTCCTGCATACAAACCACCACTTCCATTCCCTCAGTCCAAAGCCAGAGCACATCTAGACAAGCACTTTGGTAAGTTTCTTGACTTGATGAATAAGCTACATATTAATATTCCTTTCCTTGATGCTATTTTAGGTATGCCCGCCTATGGGAAGTTCTTAAAAGAAATCTTATCAAGGAAGAGGAAGCTGGAGGATGTTGGTGAAGTTAGGATGACATCTAAATCTTCGGAGCTTATCAAAATCATGAAGGAAAAGATGCCACCTAAGTTAAGAGACCCCGGCTCATTTTGCATTCCCATTCAAGTTGGAGATGTCACTTGTGAAGCCCTTTGTGATCTAGGAGCCAGCGTCAGCATTATCCCGCTGGAGCTATGCACGAAGATCGGTCTTGGAGAGCCCAAGCCGGTCAAGATTCGACTTTATATGGCGGACCGCTCCATTACCCATCCCGTGGGCATCTTGGAAGACGTTCCGGTCAAGTTAGGTAACTTCTATCTACCCATAGATTTTGTTGTACTTGACATTCCCGCAGATTATCCTGTTCCTATTATTCTCGGGAGGCCATTTCTAGCAACTTCGGGTTGCAACGTGGATTGCAAGAACGCCAAGTTGAAATTCAACGTTGGTGGCGATGAGGTGGAGTTCGCACTACTTGCAGCCATGAAAGAGGAGCATCTAACTGATGATATCTTCAACATCTACGATGAAGAAGAATCAAGAGAATTGGTGAGCTCTATCCTTATTAACGACCCACTCGAAAGAGTTATTAGCTTCAGTTTAATGGAGGAAGGTATAGATGCTTCTTGTGATGCAGATATACGGAGCTTGAAGGCACTGGAAGAGGATCCAGGAGCTATAACTGAAAAGCTAATCCAGGAGACGAAGATCTCCAGTCTCGGATCCAGTAGCAGTACCTCGACCGAGGCACTTTCTGGACAGAGCGAGGCGACTGAAGAACACCTCGGTCAACGCTTCTGTGCCTCGACCGAGGTCGATGGTGAGACGATTCCAGCTGAGACTTCCGAAAGTCCAGTTTTTGACACCACTCCACTGGAAAGAGGAAGCAGAGATCCCTCTCAGAAAGCACCCCCAGTTGTGGAGCTTAAACAACTCCCTAGTCACTTGAGGTATATCTTTCTTGGGCCGGATTCTACTTATCCCGTTATTGCTAGTGCTTCCCTCTCCGATTCTGAATTGTCTAAGTTAATGCATGTCCTGAGAAAGCATCGAAAAGCTATAGGTTACACCACGGATGATCTTATTGGCATTAAACCTTCTTTCTACATGCATAGAATTCTAATGGAAGATAATCATAAGACTTCACGGGAACCTCAAAGACGGTTAAATCCGATCATGAAAGAGGTTGTGAAGAAGGAAGTTCTTAAGTTGTTGGATGCAGGTATTATTTATCCTATCTCGGACAGCAAGTGGGTTAGTCCGGTGCATGTCGTTCCGAAGAAAGGAGGGATGACCGTTGTGACGAATAAGAACAACGAGTTGATCCCAACGAGGACCGTTACGGGCTGGAGAGTTTGCATCGATTATAGGAAGATGAACACGGCAACTCGGAAGGATCATTTTCCGCTTCCCTTCATCGATCAAATGCTCGAACGGTTGGCCCAGCATTCACACTTTTGCTACTTGGACGGCTATAGTGGGTTCTTCCAGATTCCTATCCATCCGGATGATCAGGAGAATACCACTTTCACTTGTCCTTGGGGGACGTTTGCCAATCGGAGGATGCCATTTGGATTGTGCAATGCACCCGCTACCTTCCAGCGATGCATGATGGCTATCTTTTCCGAATACATAGAGGAGATCATGGAGGTATTCATGGATGACTTTTCTGTATATGGTTCCTCTTTTGATGATTGCCTATCTAACCTTTCTCTAGTGCTTAAAAGATGTGAAGACACTAACCTTGTTTTAAATTGGGAGAAGTGTCATTTTATGGTTAATGAAGGCATTGTGCTAGGACACCTCGTTTCTAATCGAGGTATTAAGGTCGATCGAGCTAAGATCGAGACTATTGAGAAACTCCCTCCTCCTTGTTCTGTTAAAGGTGTTAGGAGTTTTCTCGGGCATGCAGGTTTCTACAGGAGATTCATCAAGGACTGCTCTAAGATTTCTAAACCTCTAACTAACCTCTTGAATAAAGATGTTGTTTTTGAGTTTTCGCAGGAGTGTCTTGATGCTTTTTACAGGATTAAGGAAGCGTTGATCTCCGCTCCCATTATCCAGCCTCCTGATTGGACCTTGCCCTTTGAGGTCATGTGTGACGCTAGTGATGTAGCCGTAGGAGCGGTGCTTGGACAGAAGAAAGATGGACGGACCACCGCCATTTATTATGCTAGCAAAACGCTAGATGAAGCACAACGCAACTACGCTACCACCAAGAAGGAGTTATTGGCGGTTGTATATGCTTTCGAGAAGTTTCGTTCCTATCTAGTAGGAGCGAAGGTCATTGTCTACACCGACCACGCAGCCATTCGTTACTTGTTGGCTAAGAAGGATGCCAAGCCGCGCCTTATTCGATGGATTCTCTTGCTCCAAGAGTTTGACCTAGAGATCCGCGATAAGAAAGGATCCGAGAACTCAGTTGCGGATCACCTCAGCCGGCTACCGGCATCCTCCCGCGAGACGGATAGCCCACCCATAGACGATTCATTCCCCGATGAGCACTTACACTTGTTGGAGCGTTTGATGGATCTACTTACTTCACCCCACGATGGAGGTGAAGTATGGGGTGAGGGCACCTCCCACCTCGTTTGAGACGCATCATGGTCCAGCTAGCGACCTTAAATCAAGCGCTTCTTGGGAGGCAACCCAAGGTATTGCTTTCTTTTCCCGCTTTATAGTCTAGCTTAGATAGTTTTTGTTTTTGCTTTGCTTTGCTTTGTTTTTGGTGATCTGGACAGACAACAGGGAATATCTAAGGAAGGAGCATAACTGGAAGGACAGAAGTTCGAGATTCTGAGAAGATAGAAGCACCTCGGTTACTGTCAGAGCACCTCGACCGAGTTGATTCTTGAGCAACCGAGGCGACTAGGGTTTCTGCAGAACCACCTCGGTCCATACCACCTCGGTCTAGTCGAAACCATCTCGACCGAGGTGACAGCAGATCCAGGAATAGTATAAAAAAGGAAAAATTTTTATTTTTCACTTTTTATTTTACCCACCTCGACCGCGGCGACTTCCACTTCGCTCCCTCTCAGATCTTGCTCGTTTTCGCCAATTTCCGCTTCCAAACTGTGATTGAAGGGTAGAGGAACCGATTGCAACAACAGATCTGCAAAGAAATCGAGCGAATCGACCGAAACGAGGTAAAACAAGTCGAAACCCTAACTCGTTCGTTCGCTTTGATTTGGGCTTTGGTTGCCCCTGATTTTGCTGAGAAAGGATTTAAGTACCCCTTAGGAAGCAATTGTAGTGATTTTGGGGGGAAAAGAACTGAATTTCTGAGAGTTGGAATCGTAACTGCTACGCCTCGGTCCGGTCGAACTACATCTCGACCGAGGTGATTCTTGGGATTTGTCAGTGACCGAGGTGGTCTGACAGAGTTGAGTGAAAATGAGTTCAGATCGTCGCTTAGCCCTTAGAGACAGATCCTCACCCTCCCCTTCTTCCTCTTCTTCCCGTCCTTACCGCCCGGTTATCCACGAGAGATGCCGGGTAGACTATGAGCGGATAGTTAGCCGTCCAGTTATCGCACCACGATTTCTGGACGTGTCGGCCTTTGATTGCCTAGGGTTAGATGTTGACCTTAGGAGGATGATTGCTACTGTCGGGCTGGATCAGTTTACTGAGATCCGAGCCCCAGCTTACTTGGAGCCGACCTTAGAGTTTGTTAGCTCCTTCTCCTACCTCCCCACAGACCAGTCTGTGAAGTACCGGTTGATGAGCCGGAACTTCATAGTTCCTTTAGGGATATGGAGAGAGATTTTTGGTTTCTCTGAGCCCACCGCCACCGACTTCCCCTCCCGATCCATAGCTAGGGAGTTCTGGGGGCAGATTGCCCATATTACTGAGCATGCAGACAGATGGCGCCTTGGAGATTCCAGGGAGAGGGTCATCTTTCATCCGGCCTTCAGACTAGCCCACGGGATTTTTAGCGAGACACTTCTGGCGCGTACTGAGACGCCCCAGAAGACCAGACAGGGCGAGCTCTTCAGCCTCTACTGCATGGTTACAGGAGGTTTCCCAGACTTTGGCTTGCTCCTGGCAGAGGATCTGCACAGGATCAAGGCCAAGGCGAAGGGAGACATTTGCTGCGGAGGTCTAGTCACCCATATCGCTACCTACCACGGGATGGACCTCAGTGTTTGCACGATGGCGGCGGCTCCGAAGCCGCTGGGATTACAGGAGATGATCACTGATAGCATGAATTATAGTCTATATTTTGGGGTTTGTTTGGACGTTTTATCTTTCATAATCTGCATGTATGTATGTATATTATGTGATTTTACTACCATTTCATCTACCTTTGCGAGAATCGAGGTCTACACCTAGTTTTGCTGTAATTGTAGGTAAAATGGCGCGTTTTGCATCAAAAAGGAGCAAAAGGAGTCATGAGTCATTTGGAGCTACATCCAGGGAGCATAGCCATGGATTAAAGATTTACTTTGGAGCAGATTCGAGAGATTTCACATTCTGTTGTGGCTCACCTCGGTTGACCAGAGATTCATCTCGACCGAGGTGGTCCAAAGACGCCGACTCGACCGAGGTGAACACCTAGGACGCGGCGAGAATATTTTATTCTTGGATGAGATCTTTTATTTTTGGAAAGAGAGATCTTATATTTTTTGGCTGGATTTCTGGAAGAAAATAATTTATTTTAGGAGATCTATTTTGGAGATAAGATATATTTTATTAGGAAATTATCTTTTAAGATATTTCCTATAAAATTATCTTAAGAAAATATTTATTTTAGGAGATAAGATATATTTTTGTTAGGAAGTTATCTTTTAAGATATTTCCTATAAAATTATCTTAGGAAGATATTTATTTTAAGGAGATATGGATGGATTTTATTAGGAAATTATCTTTTTAAGATATCTTATCTTTGGAAGGGTAATTTTCCTATATAAAGGGTTGGATTTTCCACAATTCAACCATCTTCGGATCATCGAGATCTTGCTTACGAGAAGATCCCGCAAACGCAGCAGCAGCAGCATACTCCAGTGGGGAGTTTTGAAGAACCTTTTTGAAGGTTGAAGGAAGATTGAAGTTCATAGCTTTTATAGCTTTTTGGAGGGTTTTGTAAGATTGTCTTCAATTCCCTTACTTGTTGTCTTAACTTTTTGGATTATTATCCAAGGAACGCTTTGTTGTGATATTTGATTCAGTTATTGAAGTCTTTTCATTAAATTCTTCTTTGTTCAAATATTCACCTTCTTCCCATATATTTAATACTTTCATTATGATGATGAGTGGCTAATTTCCTTGTGTGATTCTAGGGTGATTGGCTGAAGGTTGTGGGAAAAACAATGATAGAATAATCTTAGATTCCAGTAGGATCCCGAAAGTTCGAGTCTTTAACCTTAACCCTAAGCATCTCGTTCGGTTGATGAACATCTCGGCCGGGGTGGAATTCTTCTGACCGAGGTGACTTATCCGACCTTAAACAGAAGTTAAGTGTTAGAGTTTGCTAAATCCTATTCTTATTACACCTTCCTGGTTCAATGCAAGCTTAGGATGAGACTTACCCGGTAATTCCTTGGTTTGTGTATTAACGATCATAAGTGTAGGTAATAAAGGTTTATCCTTTATTGGGGTTTGAGTGTGCTTCCATCCCATCTTTGTGAGTTAGCCTGAGACTTACCCGGTAAAGGTTGATTCTATTCCCTTAGATGGTGTGTTAGTTTGAGGTTATAGTTCTTTATCTTGATTCCTAGAGACTTACCCAGTAATAGGAGTTACGGTTTAGGATTAGTGTGTAGTGAGACTTACCCGGTGATCTACTCCACTTTAGTAACACCTTCCCCACGCAAAAATCTCAGCTTTGTCCGCTTATCTATAGATCTTGAGTTGGAACCACAACTAGATGCTTTAATCCCTAGAATTGCATGTTTGCTTTATTGACTTCTTATTCATCTTTGATTGTGTTAATTACTCTTGTGGTTAGACTTGACATAGCATACCGTATTGACTTTGTTTCACCGAGTCCCTGTGATCGACCCCTGGAATTTTCTTGCTTTTACTACGATTGACCCGTACACTGCGGGTTCGCATCCTTGTTTTAAGCTTAAGTCTAGGGTTATAAATTTAAAGCTTGCACACACCGTTTGGAGCGAACAAGTTTTTGGCGCCGTTGCCGGGGACTTGGTCTAGACTGAGCCGGTTGCGGTTTGCTTTTGGGGCACTTGCCCCCGTGATACTAACTACTCTTTCTATGAGTTTTGTAGTTTTCAGGATTTCCGATGACTACATTTGATCCAGCCTGGATAGCAAGACAAAGTGCTAGGGCGGACCATTATGAATACTTGGAGGAAAAGTACTCCTTCTATTGGTTCAACAATGAATGGGAAAGAGAGGAGGCCATTCAACATGAACTTGCGATATGGGATGAGAAGAATGTCCCTCAGTATTTGCTGCGGAGGTCTAGTCACCCATATCGCTACCTACCACGGGATGGACCTCAGTGTTTGCACGATGGCGGTGGCTCCGAAGCCGCTGGGATTACAGGAGATGATCACACGGAGGATTCTAGTTCCCCGTGGTTTGACCACTCCATACGTCGCCATGCCTTGGGAGCGGACTGCACCTCAGGGGATCCGCTGGTCTGCACAGTTCACAGTCTTTGATCCGCATTACTGGCAGACAGCTTGGGCTACACTGATGGAGGATCACAGAGAGGCAACAGCTGCCCCTGCGGAGGAGGAGGAGGACGACGATGATGAGAAGACAGTGGACGAGAGAGATAGTGGAGTCCCGATGGATACAGGGACAGATACTGCAGGGACGAGCGCGCCACCGATTATAGACTTGGACGACGAGGAGGATACTGAGCCGGCGCCAGCTGAGACTTCTCCAGTCAGACCTGCTAGACGCAGGAGACGTGGAGTAAGAGATCGAGCTGCTCACCGACGGATCGATGACCTGACGGATCAGGTTATCGACTCATATGCTGCATTATCGCTGGATATCCGCGAGATGTAGGAGCGGCAGCACTATCAGCACGTCATGGCCCAGCTGCAGTTTGAGCGTGTCATGGGTTATCCGTTCGACCCGACACAGTATCCCTACGTGCCACCACCACCACCGCCGGATCGAGATTATTGAGGAGCTGCAGGATTTTCTTTATTTTCTTTTATGCAGTTCGGCCATTTATCCGGTGAGTACTCTCATGTTTAGACTTTTTATTTGACCCACTGGGACAGTGTGTCCCAAGTATGGGGTATTTGTATTTATATGACTACTTGATGTTATTCCGACCACCTTTTGATGTATGACACTTTATTTATCGGATATTTTCATATGTATGCTTCAGTTGCCTTTATATGATTATCTGATATTACATGCATACCTACAGGTTATTTGATTGAGAAAAACGTCGAAACCGAAAAAAAAAATGGTTTTAAAAAAAATTTTTGACCTCGACCGAGTCAGTATTGGCCAAACGAGGCATTTCACCTCGGTTGAACCAAGAACACCTCGACCGAGGTGCGTAACAGAAAGTTTTCGAAAACGATTTTGGTGTTACTTATCTGGATATGATCTCAGTGAAGATCTTGTTTACCTACTGGTTTTAAATTCTTTATGTGTTTGAAAGGTTTTATAATATGTTTAAGTTGCTAAATGCTTTGTTTGAAATTATTGGCATGTTTAATACTTTGTTTTTATCCAAATTATGTTGAATTTGAAGGTTGACACCGCAGGTTAAGTTCTCTCACTTTTTTCTTGGAAAGACCAAGGCAATTCATTCTCTTCTTCTTCTTCTTCTTGATCATGCTTAGCCCCTCATATACATTTTGCCTCCCTTTACCTATCCGGGAATTTGGAAGCAAGCAAAGTGGTGAAAGCAAGTGGAGTTAAAGTTGAGAAGTGGCTGGAAGTGAAAGTGTTAGAAAGCAATAATAGGTTTGGGGAAGTCAATCATGAAGATGAGTAACTCGGCACCATTCACATAGCCGGGTGTTTGTGTCTTGCCAAAGTCGGATTGAGCGATATTCCTAACGGGTCATGGTATGTACATCAAGGGTTTGATGCATCTCGAGAAATTGATGATTGCAGATTTCCTAGGCTTCGGTTATTGTGCACCTCTGTCCATGCATCCCAAAAAGTAAAGTAAAAGAAAAAGTGTGAGATAAGCGAAGCTTATTGGTGGAAGATGTTGCAAGTTGAAGTGAAAGTGAAGTTCATCCTTTTCCCGGATTCTAGCACCACATTACCTTACATACATCCCTACCCTACACGTTTCTTGACCTTTCTTTTGGGAAGCCCTTGAGACCTTGAGCTTGTTGATTGACTTAGTAGTTTAAACTGGATTATACATGATTAAATTTGATAATTATGATTTATTATGCATTCTATGATTTTATGCAAAGATGAACAACTTTCCTATATTTATAAAATGTTTTGAGCATATTGAGTTTTTAATTCCAGGAAGTATTCTCTTAGAGTGATCTATGGTAGTTGCACACCATAAAATGTTTTTGAAAAACTTTTTCATTGATTTTCTTGACTTATAATCCATTCTATCTTGTCTTCTATATGAGGAACTTGCTTGGGGACAAGCAAGGGCTAAGTATGGGGTATTTTGATAGCATGAATTATAGTCTATATTTTGGGGTTTGTTTGGACGTTTTATCTTTCATAATCTGCATGTTTGTATGTGCATTATGTGATTTTACTACCATTTCATCTACCTTTGCGAGAATCGAGGTCTACACCTAGTTTTGTTGTAATTGCAGGTAAAATGGTACGTTTTGCATCAAAAAGGAGCAAAAGGAGTCATGAGTCATTTGGAGCTACACCCAGGGAGCATAGCCATGGATTAAAGATTTACTTTGGAGCAGATTCGAGAGATTTCACATTCAGTTCTGACTCACCTCGGTTAACCAGAGATTCATCTCGACCGAGGTGATCCAGAGACGTCGACTCGACCGAGGCGAACACCTAGGACGCGGCGAGAATATTTTATTCTTGGATGAGATCTTTTTAAATTTGGAAAGTGATCTTATATTTTTGGGCTTGGCTTCTGGAAGGAAGGAGATATGCAGAATCATATATTTTACCTATATTTATGGGAAAATATCTTTTTAAGATTTATTATCTTTGGAGAGTTATTTTCCTATAAAAAGGGTTGGATTTCCACAATTCCGACATCACGCTATACCGTCGATCAGGGTTTATAGCACGCAGCAGCAGCAACCTACTCCAGTTGGGAGTTTCGAAGAACCTTTTTGAAGGTTGAAGGGAGATTGAAGTCTAGAGCTTTTATAGCTTTTTGAAGGGTTTTGTAAGATTGTTTTCAATTCCCTTACTTGTTGTCTTGTCTTTTTGGATTGCTATCCAAGGAACGCTTTGTTGTGATATTTGATTCAGTTATTGAAGTCTTTTCATTAAATTCTTCTTTGTTCAAATATTCACTTTCTTCCCATATATTTAATACTTTCATAATGATGATGAGTGGCTAATTTCCTTGTGTGATTCTAGGGTGATTGGCTGAAGGTTGTGGGAAAAACAATGATAGAATAATCGTAGATTCCAGTAGGATCCTGAAAGTTCGAGTCTTTAACCTTAACCCTAAGCATCTCGTTTGGTTGATGAACATCTCGGCCGAGGTGGAATTCTTCTGTCCGAGGTGACTTATCCAATCTAAAACAGAAAGTTAAGTGTTAGAATTTGCTAAATCCTATTCTTATTACACCTTTTCTGGTTCAAAGCAAGCTTAGGATGAGACTTACCCGGTAATTCCTTAGTTTGTGTATTAACGATCATAAGTGTAGGTAATAAAGGTTTATCCTTTATTGGGGTTTGAGTGTGCTTCCATCCCATCTTTGTGAGTTAGCCTGAGACTTACCCGGTAAAGGTTGATTCTATTCCCTTAGATGGTATGTTAGTTTGAGGTTATAATTCTTTATCTTGATTCCTTGAGACTTACCCGGTAATAGGAGTTACGGTTTAGGATTAGTGTGTAGTGAGACTTACCCGGTGATCTACTCCACTTTAGTAACACCTTCCCCACGCAAAAAAAAATCTCAGCTTTGTCCGCTTATCTATAGATCTTGAGTTGGAACCACAACTAGATGCTTTAATCCCTAGAATTGCATGTTTGCTTATTTGACTTCTTATTCATCTTTGATTGTGTTAATCGCTCTTGTAGTTAGTATTGACATAAGCACACCGTATTGACTTTGTTTCACCGAGTCCCTGTGATCGACCCCTGGAATTTTCTTGCTTTTACTACGATTGACCCGTACACTGCGGGTTCGCATCCTTGTTTTAAGCTTAAGTCTAGGGTTATAAATTTAAAGCTTGCACACACCGTTTGGAGCGAACACCCGTCCATCTTGACTTGAGCTTTCCGGGGAAGAGCTGCAATCTTGAGTTGAAGAGAAGCACTAAGTCACCCTCATTCAACTCCTTTGAAATGAGGCGCTTGTCATGCCAACGCTTGGTCCTCTCCTTGTAAATCCGGGCATTCTCATAAGCATCCAACCGGATCTCCTCAAGGGCGTTCATGTCTAGCAACCGCTTCTCACCGGCCTCCTTGAGATCAAAATTTAACCACCTTATAGCCCAATATGCTCTATGCTCCATCTCTACCGGAAGGTGGCAAGACTTTCCATAAACTAGCTTGTAGGGGGTGGATGATGAAAGATGAGCAAATTAAATCAATAAATCTCAGTTGAATCTAAGTTTAGCAAGACTTACAACCCTTAAAACAAAGTTCCAAAACGTTCCTAACAATCCTTGCAATAGTTCTTCAATCCAAGACTCCAAAAATCACTCAAAATTCACTCAAAACCTCACTATCACTCTATGTTTGGTGTTCTTCTTTTTCCTTCAATCCTTGAGAGTTTTTTTCTTCCCCTCCAAGTCTACCTCCAATGCAATGAGCTGTGAATGAGAATGTGGGAGAGGAGAGATGCTCAGCAACAGCTTGCATGACCACTTATATTCTCCACCAAGAGCAAGGCCGGATCAAGAGATCGTGGGGCACGTGGCTTAAGCTGTCAAAGGCAGGAAAATCGACCCAGAGGAATAAATCGGCCGATTTTCCTGGCAGTTGGTCCGATTTTCTTCAGCAGAAGCATGCTATGATCGTCTAGCCATGAGTTGCTCCATTGCTTGCACCAATAGTGGTCTTTGTGTCCTTTGTTGCTCCAATTGTGCTTCTTCAAAGCTTTGGATGTGCACCACCATGAGGCTTGACCCTCGAATGTATCAATTAATGTCCAATAGATCCCCGAATTACCTACAAAACCGATAAATGGTCGTGTAGACGTCTTTTCTAGAAATATGCATGAATTGAGCGAAAACGTCATGAACCAATGTCAAACCGTGCATGAATAACAGGGAAAACTATCTAATTAAGTGCCTAAACTAACGTCATAAATCACGTTATCAACATGCATCGAGGAGGCGCTATCCATCACCCACTCTGACTTGGCGGTCTCCTCACCCGTCGTCAAGTAAATATCTCCATAATCAACTTCACCAACTTCACTTACCACATTTGTACGGGAGTAGTGGTGGGTCGCAAACCTAAACCGCCGGTTTAGGTTTTGCGAACCGCCGGTTTAGGTTTGGCCAAAGTCCAAACCTAAACCTAAACCGTAAACCCACGGTTTGGCCAAACCGGCAAACCTAAACCGCTGGTTTGGCCGGTTCACAAACCGCCGGTTTGGCGGTTTGGTTCAAACCGGACCCATGTCTATACGGGAGTCCTCTCTCTTCTTTCCCGACGACATATTTCTCAACTTCTTTAAGTCCTCCCTCATCTGAGGACACCGGCTTGCATGTGACCCTTCTCTCCGTAGTAGAAGCACTCGACCTCACTCCAATCTCGTCGCGATCCTGATCTCTGCCTCTGGTCATCATGCCTCCTCCATTGACTCCTCCCTCGTTCTCGCTCCCCTGCAACTAGTATGTGATTCTCTCCTTTGTCGGTAGCATCATTCTTCATCATCCTCTCACTCTCCCGCAAAGCAGCGGTCACCTCATCCAAAGTGAGAGACTTCCTTCCTACAAGTAATGTCTGCACCAAAGACTTGTAGAACTTCGGCAATGATGCTAGCAACAACAACGCTTGCTCTTCTTCTCCAATCTTGTCATCAGCATTCAACAATTGGCATACTATTTGACTAAACGAGTTAATGTGGTCATGAAGATTACCTCCTTCCTCCATCTTGAGCGAGTAAAGCTCCATCTTCAAGCACAAACGGTTTGTCAACAACTTCGACGCGTAGATGCTCTCGAGCTTCTCCCACAACGCCTTTGGTGTGGTCTCCTTCAACACACCGTACTTAATCTCGGGAGCCAACGCCAACCGAATTGTACTCACCGCCTTTCTCTGGATGCTTCGCCAATTCTCCTTGCTCATCGATCCAGGCTTCTCCTCCAGAGCTTGGTCAAGACCCTGTTGCACCAATAGGCCTTGAATCGCACTATGCCACAAAGTGAAGTTGATCTTCCCGTCATAGAGTGGAATCTCGAACGCCCTCATCGCTTCGGCCGCCATCGTGTCAACACGAGATTCTTCAAGCAACAAAATTTACCCGAACACCACCACCGTGACCTCGGCTCTTATACCAGTTGTTGGGGAAAACTCCGCGTTCCCGACACACCCCGAGTATATATGCGGGTATTATGTTGCGCACTCACACTCGTTAACCTCACTTGTGTATAGCCTTATTTTGATCGAACACTCACTCTCTTTGTTATTACATTCCAATAGCACGTTACATGTATATATATGACTGAAGTTCGGTAAAAAAAGTCCAGCCTCAACCACCGACATGCACAATCTCCAAATTCATATTTGCCTAAGCTAATTCTAAAAAGTTCTACATTAATCCACTTATAGTTGACTTGATTTCTTCTAGCCTTATCTAGATCTTTCCATGCTAGCATCATAATTTGGACTTTGGGCCTATCCAAAAATATCTAATTTGGGTTAACATTATTAAGAGCCCAATTACATAAAAACATATGAATTTAGCCCAACATTTTTCTAGGTTTCTTCAGCGCGTTGATTGTGGGGTTGGGAGGGTTGCACGCTCCTCTTGTTGAACCTTCTAAGTATATAATCATACACACCAACTTCAATAATACAACTTTCTCATTTACTTAATTAATTCTGCAAAATAAAGCAAGAACTAAGACAAAAAAAACCGTCTAAAAGTATGAGTAGAAATCCTCATACGAAAAATGGTGAGTCGGGTATGTAGGCTATCTATTATAGCATACACGTGAAGTAAGCCCTTAAACTTCGGGTATTTTTTTTAGGGCATACAAACTAAAATTTTAGGCTTTTGAACGTTGTATGGTTTGAGCACTTGTTTGTGAACTTCCTGTTACATTTTCCTTCGTTAGCAGGAGAAGGAAGAGGGTTTTTTCTAGGTTTCTTAAGCGCGTTGATTGTGGGGTTGGGAGGGTTGCACGCTCCTCTTGTTGAACCTTCTAAGTATATAATCTTGCACATCAACTTCAATAATACAACTTTCTCATTCACTTAATTAATTCTATAGATTAAAGCAAGAACTAAGACAACATAACCGTCTGAAAGCATGAGTAGAAATCCTCGTACGAAAAATGGTGAGTCGGGTATGTAGGCTATTTATTATAACATACACGTGAAGTAAGCCCTTAAACTTCGGGTATTTTTTTTAGGGCATACAAACTAAAATTTAGTTCGTGAGTTATAAATTATATCTTAATTATAATACCCAAAATCTTATGAGATTGGTTCAAGCAAGTAGTGTTTTGTGGTAAAGTCTTACGAAGTAATTTGTGTTGTTGATTCACTTGATTCAATAACTTATAATCATCCACAACATTTAATGAATAAGGAGAGCTACGGTGATAATTTTACAATATATAGAAGGATATTGGAATTTTTAGTATAAAGTTTTACATAAGGTTTTGGGTATTGTAATTAAGATATAATTATAATTTTTAGTATTGAATTTTTAGTATTAAATTTTTAGCATAAGAATATTATGCTTAATATTCAATATCCGAAACCTTATATCCGAATTGGAAATCTTGAATCTCAATATCCGAAATATAAAAGAAAAGAAAGAATTTGGCCAAATAAGCTTTTTTTTACTTCCATTAGGATTGTGTACCCCTTCAACTTTTACCTATTTCATTATATTGAAGTTGAAATGTTAGAGGTTTGATTAGGGGCACATTTACTATACATATTTATATAATGAACCTAATTATTATAGACAAATCTCAAAAAGTCATATTCAGCTAATTTGATCGTATAAAAATATTAAGCATAAAATTCAATACTAAAAACTCAGTATGCAAAACTTTTATGCTAAAATACACACCAAAATTCAAAGCACAAATAAATGTACCTAATTTTATCTATGAAATATAAGACAACTCTTAAAAAGTGATGTCTCCCTCTTGAATAAAGTTGTTTAAATTCCGAACATGACCACACATGAAAAGATGCATCAAGTATATCGGCCAAGATAAGAATAGAAATATATTCACTTCTATTGATGGAGAGATTATTCTTTGTAAAGAATTTGGCTTGAAAATTATATAAAAAATATTTAAATTTCGTTCGACTATACTAAAAAGAGTGAGATAAGAAGTTTGACTTCAAGTTATTATAGGACCCTAATGAATATGATTTATTTATATGAGAGAATTATGTGCATGCTCATCAAAACTAATTAAAAAAAAAAGTATTCTTAATAAGTTTCTTCAAAATCGAGCAAATTTAGTAATTAGGCTTTTTGAAAAAACTATAGTAGTAACTAGCCTTTTTAATGTTTCAATTAAGTAAATATACCTCAACCTTTTGAATTTATTCTCAAACTTACACACTCTTCTCTCAAAAAGTACATTTATTAAACACAAAACTAGAAAAAGCCTAGTATACCAAATTGTTTCTATTTTATTTATTTTAGAGACTTACAATAGTTTTATCCACTAAACTCAATTTAAGTAAGAGCATCATCGTAAGAGCATCATCAACCCAAACACCAAAAAAAAATTTTAAAACAATTTGCAGTTACAAAACTAAAAACAATAAATGTCGGAATAATACAAAAATTAATGTAATAAGTGAAAAGAAGTTAAGAAATGGGTGTAATGGGATAAACTAGGTCTCTCATTTATTTCTTAAAACTTATTGATTTAAAAAGAGTGAAACTCCCCATTTTGTAGGCTTTAGTCACATAAGTATGTGTGATTCTCTCTTATTAATTAAAAGTAGTTATTTAAAAAAGAAAAGGAAAACTCTTCATTTGTACTTCTCTTATTAATTTAAATTAAATAATTTAAAAAGAGTAAATAACATAATTATTAGGTTTAAGCACGCCTTTGAATATTTCTCTCATGTTCAGTTAGTCAATTATAAAATTTGTGCAAATTATAAAATACAGTAGTTCACTATTAAATTTGGGTAACACTAGCTTCAGTGATTAGAATAGGGTAACACTAGTTTGGGTAATTAGAAAGAGAGTATAACGTTAAAAAAATAATAGCAAAATGGTGAGATTCAATTAGTCAAAATGGTGATGGATTGGAAGGGGTTGTCAGTCACGGTTCAAAACCCATGAACTATCAAATTCTAGTATTTTGAAATTGGAAAAATCAGAATTAGTCAATTATATTTTTAATAAATAAAGGAACATAGTTTGTTTCCTATAAAATAAAAGGGCATACGATTGTAAGCCCACTCGTACACCCTAAGTTGACAATGACTCCTTTTTACGTCCAATACAGGTTTCCTTTGCACCTTCTTCATCTACATCACCTCTCGTTATTTTTCCTCCACCTGTACCTCCTCAAAGTCCCACTCGTACACTTCATCGTCTCACTTAGTTGAAAGATTATGCTTGTCCTTCCCTCACCCCTTCCACTACATTACCTCTCTTTAATATTTTATGCCATACTCCTGACTTTGTTCAATCCTTGTGTAATATTATTATATCTTGTGAATCCTCACATTATCAAGAAGTTTAGAATTATCCACTTGAATTGAAGCTATGACGAAGGAGCTACAGGCTTTGAACTCAATGATACATGGGAGAGCACTTCACTACCTCCAGGAAAGTCATCCATTTGCTCCAAGTGGATATACAAGCTCAAGTACCGGCAAGATAAGAATGTTGAAAGGCACAAAACACGCTTAGTAGCTAAAGGTTATAACCAAATAAAAAAGGGCTTATTAGGTAAGTAGGATTTTTTAAATTTATAATAGTAACTACGTCTTTTACATTTTCATATTAGGTAAGTGTACCCCAACTTAATTTTTTACCGTTCTTTTTCAACCCTAATTGTTGATGACTTTCCCTCACCTACTCCGTCTTCACCAACCCCTTCTATTTTCCCTCGCCTTCTCTTTCATTGCCCTCACCTGCTCCTCATCTCGAATCTCTCATTCAAACCATTATGGTCAGAAACGAGATCTTCAGCCGATATAATCCGGTTCAGTGGGATGCATTTTATCACGAACTCACTTGAATCGCGGAATATCTGGAATGTGAAAGTTGGGACTCCGATTGCAATGGACGTTTTGAATTCGAGTTTTCCGCCGTCGAATGGAACTTTCCGGGATTTGTCTCGCTTTTGTACTTTCTGAACTCCACAAGCTCCTTCTTCTGATGTTTACTCTTACTTCCCCTAGACCTCAAATCCGATCAACATTAACCTCAATTTTGCGTTGTTGCAAAGCTGACATCTAGATCTGGAACTAGATACAATCATATGGCCTATTTACTCAACTCCAGGTTTGTGAACTCCACAAGTTGATTTATTAATATATAGCAGAAAAAACAAGCATCTAACTTGTCCAGTAGAGATAATAACAGGTATGACAGGGGATCTATGCTTATTTAAGTCTTTATCTGCATCAGAGAGTTCGTGTTCGATACATACTATCAGCAGATAGTCATTAAGCTCCCTGAAAAAGGTAGACATCGTCTCAAAGGAATTCCCAAGTTCTCCGTTGCTTTTGAGTACCATTTCATGGAAGGAACGGGACTCTTTTCTTAGATCTCCAATTGTCCTTGATAGATTTACTAACAATCTCCTCAAAACAACAATGTCGGGTTCCTCTTCGTTTTCCACCATTTTCAAGTCGTCATCTAATTGTTCGTAAGAGGATTCAATTTTTAATGTTGCTCGTCTAAATTGTGCATGGACAAGTTCAATTTGTAAGAATACAAAATTTACAAAATGATCATACACAATCTTATTGATATACATGACCATTTAGCTCAAAGTCAAAAGCTAAAATACCGTACCTGTTCTTTAACTTCTTCAGACAAGCTAAGTTTTTCATAGTTGATTTCACTTAATGCCTCTTCAACTTGTTCTGTTGTTTTCAGAAATTTTAATGAAACTTCGTTGCTATGTGTAGCCTGTCACACAAAATAAACCTTTGCTTGCATTAACAGATTGCCTCTTATTTCGAGTAAAATTCATCTCATTATCACATCAAAGACTGTAATAATTTACACTATGAGATACTATTATCTCTCATCACATTACACTAAAAGAAAAACAAATCTTTCTAGAGAAGAAGTGTTTGATAACTATGTGAAATTCCGGTATGTGATAATTTCGGTATGGGAAAAATTCTTCATTCCGAAAAATAAATTAAAATATAAATAAATAAAAAAGATAAAAAAAATTAATAAAATAAAATAAAATAAAACAAATTTAGTTTTTAAAAATTAAAACTTACACTTAAATAACAAACTAGTGTATTACCCGCACTTTGTGCGGGTTCAGTTTTAATAAATACTAGTTTAGCGCCCGTGCCGTGCATGAGTATTTGAAAATATATTTCTTACAGTTTTTTTTTGTATGAGTAATTTTTTATAGATTTATTTTTGTTATTATATTTTGTTGATTTGATTACGAATGTTTATGTTAAATTGTATGCGCATATAAGAAAAATAATAACAACATAGTTGTTGACCCAGTTTGGGGCATACGAAGCCAGGAGTGTCCACTATCTCTGTATCATAAAAATCACAATATTAATAATGTCAAAAAACAGTTAAAATTGTGTACATTTAATATAATAGAAATCACGATGATAACCTTTGACGTGAAACCTCGAGCACATGCGCGATAGTCCGATCCTGAAAAAGAGAAGAAGATAAACTTTATATTAAGTGTAAGCTCAAGGACGGGTTATGATCGCTTGATATTATTGATTGAAAACGAAATAAAATGAAGAAGAAATTCTAACGTACCTTAAATTATGTTGCGAAAAACTTCGTCAATACAACATTAGTTATAGTATCTTGAACCTTGCCCTTAGAGTCACATATCATAATCCTTAATTCATCCCTGCTCGTCACTCTTGAGATAGCGACATATAATTGGCCGTGACTGAAGACCGGTCTAGGCAAATATATTCCAACCTGTGCAAGGGACTGACCTTGACTTTTATTTATAGTCATAGCAAAACATACCATAATTGGGAACTGTCTCTTTCGAAATTTTACAGGAATTTTAAAGTCTGTGGGTATAAGAACTGTTCGCGGAATGAAGACCTTATGACCTATATTGTTCCCAGATATTATTTCTTCCTCGATGATTTGTTTTCCAAGTCTCCTAACTATCAGTCTGGTTCCGTTACACGACCCTGCAAACTGATCAATGTTTCTCATCAACATAATTGGAATTCCAACTTTCAGTCTCAAGACATGGTTCGGAAACCCAGAACACTTGATGCAGTTCAAGAACTCGCTCGAGTAGAAACCATCATCAAGAGAACCTTCGCTTGGACATATACTATCCGAACTCAAGTACTCTGTCACGTCTCCAGGTATCAGTGATAGAATATAGTCATTAACCTTCTCAACAATCTCATTGGTAGGGGCGAGAATAACTCTTTCTTGAAAGTAGGTCGGTGGATCCTGAATATTGTAACTCAAAGGATATACATGGTCAACAATAGTTGCAATCGGGTCACCTGTAGATGCAAGTAGGAGATCTTCGGGGATGGTAATCTGAGCTTCTCCATTAACAATTTCACCTTCCGTGCCATCTCCAATGCCCAATATCCAATCTGAAAACTCCTTAGCCTTTCGAGCTTCTAATTTAGTAACTCCACGTATAACCCTCATGTTTTGAGTTAATTTAAGCACCGTGCAGTGATCCCACAAATATGACACATTGATTGCAGCAAAGACAATATCATGTCTACTTCCATGACTTACAACAGGCAATATTTGTCTAAAATCACCACAAAAACGACAACCTTACCACCAAACGGGAGAAGTGAGCAGTCTGGATTATAAGATCGCATGACATCCCTTAAACTTCTATCGAGCGCTTCAAAACAACATTTGTTAACCATGGGTGCTTCATCCCATATTATCAGCTTTGTCTTTGACACTAACTCAGCCAGATCCGTACCTAAACATATAAGATTAAAACATTAATATATTGTTCAGTGTAATATGAACAATATATTAAAAAAGAAGTTTTAATAATTGAATAATAAGGTTTATACCTACACGAATGTTGCATGTTGAACTTTCGTCAACATTTATTGGGATGTCAAACCTCGAATGAGCAGTTCTACCGCCTGGAAGCAAGAGAGCTGCATTACCACTCGAAGCAACTATTAGAACGATCTCACCTTTACTCCTCAAACCAGCCGAAAGGAATCTCCATATAAAAGTCTTTCCTGTTCCACCGTATCCATAAAGAAAAAACACCCCCCTATCAGCAGACACAGCACACATAATCTGATCATACACTCCCCTCTGCTCGTCGGTGAAATTGGAAACCAATCTGTCATGGTCCAAAGATAACTGGGATCGATCATAGTTTAGTTCATCTTGAATTAGTCTATTATGCTGCTCCATAATCAAGGCTTCATCACGATAAGGCATAGACTTATTCGTCTTCAAACTGCCGCCGTTCCTCTGTAAAAGTTTCTCTATCTCAACCAAGGCGTAATTTTGCAGCACGGCATCATCTAATTGCAAATCTACGTACAAATAAACCAAGTTAAACATGTTTACTTACCTAGTACAAAATATACTAAACAAATTGAAAAAATAATGCAAAACTCGAATTAAATTCATATACATGAAAGAAAGCATACCATTATTACGCAACACCCTTCTCTGTCGTGCAAGAATATCATCAGATAAGTACTTCCATACTTTGGCCCAAACCAGATGAGGCGACGACATGGTACCTGAGAGATACAACATGACGAATAAATTCCAAAGATAACCAGCAGTTCCCCAAAAACTTGCTTGTTTTATACCGTCAATGTATTCCCGGTCGTCATCCAACAACCCCATAGCATAACATGCTTCCCTAAATGTGGCATGTAGTGTACCGTTGATTGTCCGAATTTCCTCGTAGCATGTAGGACCCTTAATATGATTCAGCAAAACCCTCAAGTAGTACCTCTCTCCAGACCCAGGTGCAACGTGGTATATCCTCCCTAGTGTATATCCCGCACCTTGTGCGGGTTTGTTAATAAAATAGCTTATCATATTACATTTTTTTACTATATTATACGTTGTTAACTTTATTAGTTATATGTTATGAGCTCGTATAAATAACGCGTCAAGTGTTACATAGTAAATAAGACCACGTAACCCATGTGTCGATCATTAATAAGTTTTATACTAATAAAAAAATTTTAAAATCTAATTTATTATTTAATAAATAATAATTTAAAGAAAAAGAATAATCATATAATTTAAAAATACCATAATTTGATACGAATTTAATTAGTAAAAAAAGATTAATTGGCTTAATTTGTGATTTAGTAAAAAAATTTAATCCGAGAAAAAACATAGGAGCGCCACGTCAGCATTAGTTTCGTATGTTTTAGTAAAATATGCAAAATATAGATCTATATTGTTAAAATAAGAATTACGAATTTAATAGTTCAACGGTCCAGGAATCAGTAGGTTACAAGGACCCACAAATTAGTAGATCACAAGGACCCACAAGAGTACAACGACCCACAAATCATTAGGTCACAACGACCCAAAAATCATTAGGTCAAAACGACCAAAAAATTAGTAGGTCACAATGATTACATACAAATACTAATCCGATATGATTAAGTATTATATTTTATTCTGACCAAAAGGTTCAGAAATGTATGAATTTTATAAGCCTCAAACACTCTACATCTATTTATACATGTTTTCGAAGTGTCATCTTTTCCTCATAATCGATGTGGAAGAACAAAAATCATATTTTACAAAATAACTATGGTTTAATTAAAAAAAAGATTTATTAGCTTAATTCGTGATTTAGTAAAAAGTTTAATCCGAGAAAAAACGTGGGGGCGCCACGTCAGAATTAATGTCTTTTGTTTTAGTAAAGTATATAGAATATATATGTATAATTAGTATATTGATAAAATAAAAATTACGAATTTAATAGTTCAACGGTCCACAAATTAGTAGGTCACAAACGACCAACAAATCAGTAGATCACAAACGATCCACAAATCAGTAAGTCACAAACGAACCACAAATCAGTAGGTCACAATGAAAATTAGTAGATCACAATGACCCCCACAAATTAGTAGATCACAACTCATAGCGACTCACAAATCAGTAGGTCACAACGATCCACAAATAAGTAGGTCACAACGATTCAAAAATCAGTAGCTCAGTAGGTCACAAACGACCCATACATCAATAGGTCACAAACGACACACAAATTAATACGTTACAACAACCCACAAATTAATAGGTCACAAGGACCACAAATCATTAGATCACAAGGACCGACAAATCATTAGGTCACAAGGACACAAGCATCAATAGGTCACAACGACCCACAAGGTATTAGATTAAAACGACCCACAAATCATTAGGTTAAAATGACCTACGAATTAGTAGGTAACAACAATCCACATTCAAATACTAATCCGGTATGAATAAGTATTATACTTGATTCTGACCAAAAGGTCCAGAAATGTATGCTTTGTATAATCTTCAAACCTTATAGGTCTATTTATAAATGTTGTCAAACTATCATATTTCTCTAATAACCGATGTGGGATAACAAAATTTATATTTTACAAAATAATTATGGTTTAGTAAAAAAAGGATTTATTAGCTTAATTCGTGATTTAGTAAAAATTTTAATCCGAGAAAAAACGTGGGGCGCCACGTCAGAATTATTGTCTTTTGTTTTAATAAATTATATTAATGTATATTTAATATATTGATAAAATAAGAATTACAAATTTAATAGTTCAACGATCCGCAAATCAGTAGGTTACACTAACCCACGAATCAGTAGGTCACAACGACCCACGAATCAGTAGGTCACAACTACCCACGAATCAGTAGGTCACAACAACCCACGAATCAATAGGTCACAACGACCCACAAATTCATAGATCACAACTACCCTCAAATTCATAGGTCACAACGACCCACAAATTCATAGGTCACAACGACCCACAAATCAGTGCGTCACAACGACCCACAAATTATTAGATCAAATCGACCCACAAATTATTAGGTCAAGACGAACTATAAATCAGTAGGTTACAACGATCCAAAAATCAGTACGTTACAACGACTCAAAAGGTCTAGAAATGTATGATTTGTATAATCTTCAAACCTTGTAGGTCTATTTATACATTTTGTCAAAGTGTCATTCTTCTTTGATAACCGATGTGGGATAACAAAATTCATATTATACAAAATAATTAAGGTTTAGTAAAAAAAAAGGTTATTGGCTTAATTCGTGATTTAGTAAAAGATTTAATCCAATAAAAATATGGAGCGCCACATCAGCATTAGTAAAAAAAGGATTTATTAGCATAATTCGTGATTTAATAAAAAGTTTAATTAGAGAAAAAACGTGGGGTGACACGTCAAGAATTAATGTTTTTTGTTTTAGTAAAGTATATAGATGTATATTTATTATATTGATAAAATAAAAATTACGAATTTAATAGTTCAACGGTCCACAAATTAGTAGGTCACAAACAACCCACAAATCAGTAGATTTTAAGGACCCACAAATTAGTAGGTCACAAGGACCCATAAATTATTAGGTCACAACGACCCACAAATCAGGAGGTTACAACGACCCATGAATCAGTAGGTCACAACAACCCACAAATTAGTAGCTCACAACGACCCACGAATCAATAGGTCACAACGACACACAAATCAGTGGGTCACAATGACACACAAATCAGTTGGTCATAACGACCCACAACATATTCGTTCACAACGACCCACAAATTATTGGGTCACAATGACCCACAAATCAGTGGGTCACAACGACCCACAGATTATTAGATCAAAACGATCCAAAAATCTGTAGGTCAAAACGATCAAAAAATCATTAGATCAAAACGACCCAAAAATCATTAGATCAAAACGACCCACAAATTATTGGGTCACAACGACCCACAAATTATTAGGTCAAATCGATCCAAAAATCTATAGGTCAAAACGATCCAAAAATCTGTAGGTCAAAATGATCCAAAAATTATTAGATCAAAACGACCAAAAAATCATTAGATCAAAAGGACCTACAAATTAGTAGGTCACAACAATCCACTCCACATACAAATGCTAATCCGGTATAATAAGTATTATACTTGATTCTGACCAAAAGGTCCGAAAATGTATGATTTGTATAATCTTCAAACATTTGAGGTCTATTTATACATGTTGTCAAAGTGTCATCCTTCTTTGCTAACCGATGTGGGATAACAAAATTCATATTTTACAAAATAATTAAGGTTTAGTAAAAAAAAGTTATTGGCTTAATTCGAGATTTAGTAAAAAAAATTTAATCCGATAAAAATATGGAGTCTTAATTTTTATTTTACAAAATAATCAAAGATTCTGATTATGATTTAGTAAAAAAAGATTTATTAGCTTAATTCGTGATTTAATAAAAAGTTTAATTAGAGAAAAAACGTGGGGTGACACGTCAAGAATGAGTGTTTTTTGTTTTAGTAAAGTACATAGATGTATATTTATTATATTGATAAAATAAGAATTACGAATTTAATAGTTCAACGGTCCACAAATTAGTAGGTCACAAACAACCCACAAATCAGTAGATTTTAAGGCCCCACAAATTAGTAGGTCACAAGGACCAATAAATTATTAGGTCGCAACGACCCACGAATTAGTAGCTCACAACAACCCACGAATTAGTAGGTCACAACGACCCACGAATCAATAGGTCACAATGACACACAAATCAGTGGGTCATAATGACCCACAACATATTAGGTCACAACGACCCACAAATCAGTGGGTCACAACGACCCACAAATCAGTGGGTCACAACGACCCACAAATCAGTGGGTCACAACGACCCACAAATCAGTGGGTCACAACGACCCACAAATCAGTGGGTCACAACGACCCACAAATCAGTGGGTCACAACGACCCACAAATCAGTGGGTCACAACGACCCACAAATCATTAGGTCAAATCGACCCAAAAATCTATAGGTCAAAACGATCCAAAAATCTGTAAGTCAAACGATCCAAAAATTATTAGATCAAAACGACCGAAAAATCATTAGATCAAAACGACCCAAAAATCATTAGATCAAAATGACCTACGAATTAGTAGGTCACAACAATCCACTCCACATACAAATGCTAATCCGGTATAATAAGTAATATACTTGATTCTGACCAAAAGGTCCGAAAATGTATGATTTGTATAATTTTCAAACATTTGAGGTCTATTTATACATGTTGTCAAAGTGTCATCCTTCTCTGATAATCGATGTGGGATAACAAAATTCATATTTTACAAAATAATTAAGGTTTAGTAAAAAAAGTTATTGGCTTATAAATAATAAAAATAAAACGGAGATTTGACTATAACCTATAAAATCTTGGAAAATCTCAAAAAAAAAAAAAGTTACGTACAATTTTAAATAGAAGTTTGTTAGGTTAGTAAAAAAAGCTTTCCTCCCACAAAAAATAAAGATTTATTGGTCTATAAAATCTTGGATAATCTCCAACAAAAAAAAGTTACGTATAATTTTGAATAGGAGTGTGTTAGTTTAGGAAAAAAAGATTTTATGGCTTAAAAAATAAAAATTTATTGGCCAAAAAATTGTGGGAGCTCCATTTGATTGCTGCTTCCACAGCGCGCCACGTTATCAAATGATGTACTCTGTTTTAGTATGTATAATAGATTTAATACTTAGAAATTTATTTGTATATTTTTGTAAAATTAAAATCCGGAAAATGACATTATTATCATTATTATGATTTTTAATTCTCTTTCAAGTGTTTATCTCTTCTAATTAATTATATTTTTAAATTGATTTGTAAAGATATGTTGGTTGGTAAAAAAAATCGTAAAACGCTAAGAACTATTTTTATAAAAATATTTATTCAAATATTTTTAAATAAATTTAGAAATCATATTCAATTTATATTAACATTTAGAAATCACTTTTTAAAATAATTTTTTAGACTTCGAGAAATATGGTGTTGACACGTGGCAATAGAGGCTTCTGCTTTAATAGATTTAAGATAACAAACATTTTTTTTAAATAGAAGGGTTAATTAGTTTTACCTACCAAAAGTGGTCTAAAGATATGGGGTTCTTTAACAAAAACCAAAAAAGCCTTGTAGGCCAAATTCTTTCAATAAAGAAAACAAGGATTACAAACAATCCTTTTCTCCGTTAGCCAAATTCACCATAATTCGAGTTCTCTTAGCTTTAGCTGCTGCTCGAAGTTGGTAGGCGTCTCACTTGTTGGGCACAAGGCACGGTTGAAATAGCCATAACGACCTAATCTCAAGTCAATACAATAAGAACCAAAAGTTCATTTATCTTCCCAAAATCCTTAATCCTAAGTTATATCTAAGGCCATCCCAGAAATAGTTGGATACAGATTATGATGGTGAAGGAGGGATCAGGCGAGAGAAGAGAAGGCCCAGATCTGGACTCAAAGGGGAGTTTTTGGTGTTCAAGCTTTTCGATAGTGAACATAATCAGAGAGAGTTTTGAATAGTGATTCCGAGAGAGAGAAATTTAGTGGGATGATGAGATGAATAGTGTATGTTATAGTTTCAGGGCTTAAGGACACTTAATAAAATTAAACTCTACCTATATGGCAATGGCAAAAACTAATAGTCATTATTTGATATTAACATATATTCCAATTCTTCGAATTACATCCACTAGAATACCAATTAAATTTCCAAAATTTCCATATAAGCGATATCATTAGCCTTTAGTTTCTAGTAAAATTATCGATCTTGAATATGTCATTTTTCTGGAATGCAAACTTACCTCCACAGATAATGTACTGAAATTAGACAGTCCAACTTTCCTTAAATAAGAGATATAGGGCTGATCATAGGTCCAAAATCGAACCGAACTGCTAAAAAGCGAACCGAATCGAAAACCGATTTTTCAAAAATCTTGGACCGAAAACCGAACCTATAAAAGTAGGTTCGGTTTCGGTTTGGACCGAAAACCGAAAACTTGAAATATGCGAACCTAAAACCGAACCGATTATGTCGGTTTCGGTTTTGGACCTAAATGAACCTAAAATTATAAACTAAAAAATCTCAATAATATAAAAATAAAATAAAACTTTCAATTCTATAATAATTTTAGTATAAGAGTAGAAACCCAGATAAAATAACAATCTCATTTAAGCACCAAGTACTAATTAAAATTGCCACAACTAAAATAACAATTCTATAATAATTTTTTATTAAATGAAATTCGATTTTCGGTTTTTTATCGGTTTTGGACCGAAACCGAACCAAAATCGAACCCAAACCGAAATTATAAAAACTACGGACCGAAGACCGAACCTAAATTGTCGGTTTAGGTTCGGTCCGGACCGAAATTCCTCGGTGCGGTTCGGTTCAGGTGAACCGAACCGATCTTGCTCAGCCCTAAAGAGATCTCTAAAACTCGGCTATTACATAAACATCAACTGAGTTGATTATTTCTTATAATCATCTCTCGTGTTTTTTTTCTTTTCAATGTTTTTGACCTTTTCAAAAGTTAACAATGTCGCAAATAAGTTGGTTGATATTGGGCAACTTTTCTGCCGTTTTGATAGATAATAATGATATGTTGTTAGGTTTCATCCTTGAGGATGTTATAGGAAAGAAGATGTCTCGTAGGAATATCATAAAAATGCATACTAAGCTTTTATAACGTGAATATAAAAAACAAATTGTTTAACTTTACAAAAAAAAATGATTCAAGGTCTCACAAACAGCGATAATTCATAATTCATAAGTTTGAACTATATGAAAAATGTAAGTTATTTTTTAAAATGTACACAGGTGTAAAAAAAATCACTACTAGAAAACGCTGTTGTAGCCACGACATTACCCACGCAGGTGCCCACAAAAATACCCACGAAATGATTTACCCTCGAATTTAGCCACAAATATACCCTCTAGGGATAATTCGAGGCTACAGAGGCCGTGGCTAAATTTTCCCACGATATTTACCCTCGAACATGTTATTCGTGGCTAAAATACCCACGAATTAATATTCGAGGTTAACATTGGGGGTATATCCGAGGGTAATAGCGAAGGTACCATCCAGTGTAATTCGAGAGTAAAGTCGATGGTGAATTCGAGGGTAAATTCGAGAGTATATACAAGGCTAAATTTGAGGGTATATTCGGGGGTAAAGTTGGAGGGAAATTTCGATGGTATATTCGAGGGTACCATTGGAGGGCAAATTTGAGGGTAAAATTGGAGGGCAATTGCGAGGGTACAATTGGAGGGCAATTGCGAGGGTATATTCGAGGGTACCATTTGAGGGAAAATGTGAGGGTAAATTTGAGGGTACCATTGGAGGGCAAAGATGAGGGTATATTCATGGGTAAATATTCGAAGCTACTAGTAAGAGGTCCGGTTTTATTGATAACCTCGTTTTTTGGTCAATTCTATATTTTAAAAGCTGCAAGATATAAACCACAATCACAATTATAACGGAAGACAAAATATATTAATTCAATTCCAAATAAATGTCAATTTCTTAAGTACAAAGACTACCAAATCAAGATTGAATTACCACATAGCTAAAGTCACGCTAAACTTCACCGAACATCAATCCAAAAACTTGTAATCCCCACAAGAAAAATTCAAAGTCAATGTTTCGAGAAAGGTAGCATACTAAGAAGTTGGGAGAGGTGGTGTGCTCCCGGAAACGCCCTTTTGTAACCTTATTAGCTCTAGTAAGAGGTTTTGTTGTTGTTCCATGCAATCTTGCAATTTGCCCACTTTTCCGGTTAACTCTTTCACCTCATTTGTTGAGGCTTCTAGCTTTTCCTTCATTTCTTTTACCTCGGTTTTCAAAGGCTCTTGAGATGTATGGTAAGTTTGAGAAGAATTTCCATAGTTGAAACAATTTGCAACCAAGCCGGTGCGAATGAGTCCCAACCCTTGTTCTCCTAATCCAAAGATCCTTCCATGGTGTGAACCCTTACATGCTTGGACCCAAAGCTCATCATCATTACGACGAGTGTTGGTTTCATCAATGTCGGATGAAGAATGTTGAGCACATAGACGATCATATTCATCCTAGGAAAACAAATATTAATATAGAATATCATCATCAACAACAACCAAAAAAACACAAGCAATTATCAACAAAAAACAGCCAACAAAAACGCAAGCAATTGCCAAAAAAAAAACAGCGCCAACAAAAAAAATGTTCTTGTTATATGAATCTTCACAAATTCAATTTAAACATTAGAAAATGCATATTTCATGAAACAACCAACAAAAAACAGCAAACAAAAAACAGCCAACAGAAAGAATATCACCATCAACAACACATACAGTTAACAACAAAAAGCAAAGAAAAAGTATAAATGTTCCTGTTATAAATTTGCAGCTATCAATTGTAGTGAACAACCAACAATTGTCAACAAAAACAGCCAACAAAATAGATATTTCATGACTAGTTTGTATTACTTAGTATTCACACATTCAGTTTAGGCATCATCTAATTCCAAAAAGAAAAAACAGCCAACAATATAACAATAAAAAGCAAAAAATGAGGCTTACCGCAATTGTTGCAGGTTTTTGTCCCGACCATTCCCCATCTTTGTTTGACCACAACGTTTTAACGACTTGAGAAAGAGGTGGAGTTACGCCTCCACTATTTGCAGCCTAGAAACAAGGGAAGAAAACATTGTAAAAAGCTAGCATTGAACCCTAAATATTCATTTAAAAAGTATTAAAAAACAACAACATAATTACCATTTTTTTCCTCCATTTGCTGACTTTACATGAACCCCCTCGATACACCCCAGCATCAACTGCATTTTTCGAAGCCCGATTCAACTTGTTCACTTCCGATTGTCGTCGATACCTTGGACAACTTAGTCTAAGTTTCTGCATATGCTTCCACTGTTCATCCCCGAGAAAACCAGGCACGGTCTTCTTATAGCGGTGTGCCTTAAAAAGGTTGCGTATATGAACACTACCTTGATGTAAAAATGTCTTTTTCATCTCTTCTTCAGACACTGTGAAACGAAAATGTTTCTGTACAAATAAATAAAAAACAGTCAACATTAATTATAAACTATCAATTAGTCTTAACCGTTAGAACATGAATTATCTAACTCCTAATCCAAAAATATGACTTGAATATAATAGTATTAATTGTTCACCTTAAATTCTTCAAACCACATGTTCTTAACATTTGAAGGCACTTTAGAAACACTTGTCCAAATGCCAGGATAATGTCCATGAATAATCTCCTTCATCTTTGCAAATGCTCGCTCTCGGGGCTCGAAGTCACTGAAAAAATGAATGCTTAGTAATATTTCACCTTAAATAAGTTTCATTTAAAGAAGATTAGAGTGAACTAACCGAGTGCCATCTTCTGGAACTCCTAACAACATCCTGTTTTGCTCACTAGATTGAGCATGTGAGCCGGTTGATAATTGAGTATCAGGAGTTGGGGCAGAACCACCAGCCTCGTTCTCTTGTTCCTCTTCTTCACGCTCAACCTCTTCTTCACGCTCAACCTCTTCTTCATGCTCAACCTCTTCTACATCATCATGAGTAGGAACACGAGCAGGGTGAGAAGGGGCACGAGCCGAAGAGGTAGAAATACGAGCTAAGTTTCCACCAGACTGTTGAGAAGATCGTCCTTGGAACAAGGATCGTGAAACTCTAACGGATTTCATAATGTACGATATCAAAGTTCAACAAACCTTGAAAAAAAAATGTAAGTCAATATACTATATAAACGTCTTAACTTACATATGCAAAAAACAATAATCATGCCACTGATAAGAAATGACAATGAATCTAAGATATTAGTCAAAATACGACCTAACTATACTAATATATCAATAATCATGTATGTTTGTGAATCTGTGATTCCAAAATATAATATACATTACCTAAAGACCTACAAAAATAAGGGAAAATGGAATCTAAAGTGATTAAGGCTTTACAGCAAAGGTAACTCTAATTTTAAGTGAATGCCACATATGCATGGAAACAAAGAAATGTCATTTTCAAGTGAATGCCACATATTCAGATCAATGTCTAAATTCTGCAAGCATATGATAGTTTATTTTTTGAAAAGCCACACAAATTATTGATTTTTTTAATAAATAACTAATCTATCATCATATTATTACCAAATATTAAGCAATTTTCTTATCTTTTTAACATTCACTATTATTCTCATTTCTACTGTATTCCTACTTTTCGTAGTTCAAATAAAATATAGAGTTATTTGTATCATTTTAGAAGAGCACTAATACTTATTATTGATATCATCACACTCACATAAATACTGCTGACACCCTTTTCAAGTTATTTATAAACAAATAATAAACTGAGAATTTCAAGGATAGACAGCTAAAAACACAGCAAATTATACATACAATGGTTACAACCCCACCTGCTCATATACACACAAATTGACAGTAAGAAACCAATTGATAGTAAAAAAAAAAAAAGAGAGAAAAAGGTATAATAATGAACTTATATAATAGACTTGATTTATATGGATAATCAATGTGAGGTCTCTCAACTTAACATGTTTAGCCTTAAAGCCTATAATATTTAAACTTGCATAGTTTCACCTAGAATGCATGTGTAATTAATAACATATACAGTTTCTTGTGATGCATAATAAACACTATAAGAAAATAAATAATCTTAAATGTAAGTGAATGGAATGGAATGGAATGGTAAAATTTAAGTAAGTAGCGAACATGCTCATTAAAAGATATATTTTCATTCATATAAGGGGCACTTGACACATAAGCAGCACTAACCCCACAAACAGAGCAATCAAAGGTAACAAATGACTCTTCATATTCGCACAAACATAAGAGAAACAATTCAGAAGTAACTAGATTCTCAAATGGAAAGGACATAAATTCTATGTATATCAAGTTTCATTTCAAGAATATCAGTTTCATTTTATGCTCTAATTAATGACAGCTACATAAATGCAGTGTAAGAAGGTAAAAGGGAAAATAAAGCTAATTAGATTATGAAACAAGAATTGAACTGATAAAGCCATATATAGAGTAGACCAACCTAAACATGTAATTAGATTATATGTCATGATGAACAGATAAGTTCATGGAAGCATCTCTTGAGGGTATGATGAATAGAGCAAAAGAAAAGTGGAAAGAAGGAAGGACAACACAAAGCAGTAGAAAACAAAGATTAATTTATAACAAGGTGTCAGCAATATATCCAGATCTTACAGTGTTAGCCCCACAACCATTCACTAGTTAACCAAGTATCACAAGACAAACTAGTCCTTCTCTACGTCTTGCAAAAACCTAGAAGATTCTATTGAAACTAATGTTTGAATTCTGCAGCAAAATTACCCTAACAAGCCTATCATAATTTATAAATAACTAATCACTATATGAACTAGCATCACATTCACAAGAACACCGCAATCACCCTTTTCAAGTCATTTAAAACACAACAAATTACAAATACAATGGTTACAACCCCACCTGCTCATATACACACAAATTTAATTCTCATTTGACGAGACTGAGACTGAGAAGTTGGAAGAACTTATTTTTATTTAAAGAAAAGCTGGAAGAACTAATTTTGCAAAGAAACCTTTCATCATCTTGATATTTTACAGAGACTAGTAAGTTCAGAGGCTACCTTTGGAAGATCTGTTACTAAGAAGCTCCTTGAACACAAATCGATGTTGATGAGACTGAGATTGAGAAGCTCAATTTATCAATTCACTCACGAGATACGAACAACCAAATGAAGCTCCTTGAACACAAATCGAAGGGGGAAAAAAGAGGACGACAGTGAGAAGAGTCCACATTGACGATATTGAGAATGAAGGGGGAAAAGAGTTACAACCGAAGGAGAAGAAACATACCTGTAGATAGTCAACGTTGGGAATGGAAGATGGCATGACGGAGAAGGAGTTCATCCGCTAGGGTATTGAGAATGAAGGCTGCGAGGGTTTTGAGAATGAAGGGGGAAAATGAAGAGAATGAGAAGCCCAAGGTTAAAGGGTTTTGAGCAAGTGTTCGTACAAAAAAAAATAGTAAACAACCGATTTCGTGGGTAATTTGGTGGCCAATTTCGTGGCTAAATTTTAAAACCCGCCCAAATTTATTTTCATTCGCGGTAAACAGCACCTGAAAATTAATATCATTTGAAACTCCCCTTAATTCAATAAAAATAGAATCTCTAATTAGTTGTTACAAAGTAAAAATAAAACTATTCAACAATTACAAGTCTAATTATTCAATAATCAATATCTTCATAGTGAATTTGTGCATTATCATTTACTTCTTCTCCTTCAAGATCCGAGTCCGATGGAAAATCTCCTTCTTCGACATATAGTTCTCTCTCAAAATCCTCCTCGTTGTCATCCAATGATCCTTCATGTATATCATTCGGGTCATCTAGAGTAGTTGGTACAATGTTAATGGATCCCAAAACTCCATCACCATCGATGACATCTGATTGTAATGGTTGATCATCATCCATTGTGATGTTTGTCCATCTTTTCTCAATTCTTGCTCGAGGCTTAGTCTTACATACAAACCTCCAATCTGCACGACTTCGGCTTGCCCCAGGATAGTTGGCATAGTAAACTTGGATACATTGTTGTGCGAAGACAAAAGGGTCATTTTTGTTATATCGTCTCATCACATTGATCTCTTGAAAACGATATAGTGGATGGGTCTTTGTTCCTCTACTAGCGGGATCATACCACAAGCACTTGAATAAGACAATCTTCTTACATGGCAAACCTGGAAACTCAAACTCCAAGATTTCTTCAATCAACCCAAAGAAGTCTAGTTGTGCATCGGTGTCATGGTTAGAGGCTTTGACACACACACCGCTATTCATGCTCCGTTTTCCTACACCACGCTGTTGGGTTTCAAATTTAAAACCGTTGATGAAGTATGCAGGCCATGATAAAACCTTTTTTGATGGACCCCATGCCAAACTGACTAGTAAAGGATCATTTGTGGCCTCTTTATTGATAACCTACATTTAAAACATTATGTTTAGGTGAAAACCATTCTTTTGTATAAAAATATAGTTATAGTCATAAATGGAGATGTAAATACTTACAAGGTCATAAAACCATCCACGAAAGCGATTGACAAGAGCACTAGGGTCGCCATGTCCTTCCACACGTTGGAATTCTCTACATAAATACAAAAATAAATCAATAATAAATAAAAATAAAATTCATTATTTTATATGTGTGAGAATGACTTACTTGATGTATAAGTCCACCTCCGGACAATTGAGTAAGATCCATGTGTGTGCTATATGAAAATCTTCATCCTCTTTCATCCATATAATCTTATGTTTTCCACTAGGATGGCCCGGATGGTTGAAGATGGAAATAGTAGGATATGTATCAACGGTCTCGTCACCCTCATACCTAGCATGACTCTTTCTCTTAAAAGGGTTGTGAGGTTTCGGATAATGCTTGGTGAAATTAGTGATCTCCTCAAATAAGTATGCCTCCACTATGGATGCCTCCACGGTTTGTGGGCTCCTTACGTTCCCTTTCAACTTAGACAAGTTTCTTTCAAATGGATACATCCAATAGTATTGTACGGGACCTAGTAATCTTGCCTGCCTTGGCAAATGCACAATGAGATGCTCCATCGAATCAAAGAAAGATGGTGGAAATATCCTCTCCAACTGGCACAATAGTAGGGGCGTGGCACGCTCCAAATCCTCAATACGCTTCTTGTCAATGGTTGATGAGCATATAGATTGAAAAAACAAGCTCAATTCTGTCAATGGTCCCCATACACCAACCGGAAGAAGCTCCTTGAAAGCAATTGGTAAAAGTCTTTGCATGAACACGTGACAATCATGACTCTTCATCCCAAACACTTTACCTTCTTGCAATTGCACACACCGAGCAATATTAGAGACGTGGCCATCCGGAAACCTTAAAGTTTTTAACCAAGCTAGCAATTCTTTCTTCTTTTCTTTACTAAGTGTGTATACTGCTTTTGGTTTTGGACCCTCATAATCAATATCAACTTCAAGCTCTCGACGATGACAATATAGTTGTAGATCCTTCCTTGAGCTCAATTTATCCTTTGTCTTATCCTTGAAATCCATTACTATATTAAACACATTTTCAAAGACATTTTTCTCGGTATGCATGACATCAAGACTGTGACGGATGAGATGATGCTTCCAATACGGAAGACTCCAAAAGATACCTTGCTTTGTGAACTTATGAGTGTCACCAAAACCATCTGGATGTTGATGAGGTTCCTCCATGGCGGTTGGAAAATGTCGAACACATTCCCAAATTTGATGGCCATCCAAGTATGATGGAGGAGATCTAGTCTCAACCCTCCCTCTGTAAAAGTGTTTTTTGTCCATTCTGATTGGGTTTGCCTCATCTGTGAAGCGTCTATGCTCATCAAACCATGAAGCCTTTCGTCCATGCTTTAACCAAAACGCTTTTGTATCCATCATGCATTCTGGACACGCATGAACTCCGGCTGTACTCCAACCTGACAACATCCCAAGTGCTGGGAAGTCGTTCACTGTCCACATGAGTGCAGCACGCATATTAAAGTATTCCCCTGTAGATACATCAAACGTGCGGACACCCTTACTCCATAACAATAGTAACTCATCAAGTAAAGGTTGTAAGCCAATATCAATTAGCTTCTTTGGGTTTTTGGGACCTGGAAAAATGGTGGATAAAAATAGATAGGGACTTTGCATACACATACTAGGTGGTAGATTGTATGGAGTGACAATCACGGGCCATATCGAGTATGGTCTACCAAACTTCCCAAAAGGATATAGTCCATCTGTACACAAGCATAACCTCACATTACGGACTTCTGATGCAAAATCTGGAAATGTTCGATCAAAATGCTTCCATGCCTCACCATCAGATGGGTGAGACATAAATCCTTCATCAGATCGGTGATTAGCATGCCAACGCATCTCCACTGCAGTTTCCTCCATTGCATACAAACGTTGCAGGCGTGGGATCAATGGCAAATATCGTAGAACCTGATTGGGTATTGGTTTTCCTCTCTCGGATAATTGACATTTATACCTTGGACTATTACAAAACTTACACTCGGTGGCATCAACATCATCCTTCCAAAACAACATGCAACCATTAGGGCACATATGAATTTTCTGTTGTGGCAACCCCAAATTTGCAATCAACTTCTGCATCTCATAAAAGCTTGTGGGAAATGTATGGTCCCTCGGTAATACATTTCCAACTTTTTCAAGAAGTGCACTATACCCAACTTGTGACAAATTGTGTTTGGTCTTTAACTCCATAAAAGAGCCCACTGCGGCTAATTTTGAAATGGAAGAACCGTGATATAGCGGCTCCTCTGATGCCCTCAACACTTCAAAAAACTTTTGTGACAATAAGGAAGTGTTATCTTGATCAGGACCAAACACCATGGTCGGTTGTGCCATGCTCATCCCTTCTTCAATCACCGCATGAGTTTCATGCAACAACACATCATTGTTACTTGGCTCGTTGATGGGTGTGCTAGGGTCAAACCATGGAGGTGGAACAAAACTCGGACCAGCAGCATCAAAAACCATTCTTTGAGTAGGATTTAAATTATCAAACAAATGCATCCCTATCCCGAATAAGTTCATACCATTGTCCGTCGAGTTTGGTTGCTCCTCTACAACGGGCATAGAGGCAAATGGTGATTCTCCGTGTGATGTCCACCAAAAATAATCCTCAAGGAAGCCTTTTCGATATAGATGAGCTCGAACATCGTCTAATTTATGAAATCTTCCGTTCTTGCATTTCGAACAAGGACATCTTATCTTCTCCCCATCCATCAAATGAACTTGTGATATTGCAAAAGTGATAAATTTTTCAACACCTTCAAGAAATTCAGCGTTATAACCACCACCATTAGGTTGCCATCTTTCATACATCCATTCGCGGTTCTCCATGTTTGCATACCTAAGTAAAAATAATTACAACTATCATTTAACCATATATCAAATAAGACAAAAAAAATTTGTTCATTCTATTTCCATGGGATTATCCAAAATAATAGAAGTTGAAACTATAGCCACGAATTTAGCCATAGAGTTAGCCTCAAATACAGTTTGGTGGCTACCAGCCACGAAAATACCCATGAATAAACATGTCGTGGCTAAGTTCATAATATGAAATATCCAAGAAGATTTCGTTTTTTTTTCTATTTCACATCACAAATGATAGCTAGACATTCTCATAGATTCACAATAACTTTAGAAATTAGACATATGATTATTATGAAACATGATATATATATATACATACCCGATTTTTGCTTGATTGTCTTCTAAACGTACAACTAATGGAACATTGTAGTTTCAAATTGAGAGAATGAAGAGAAGATAAGAGTGTATGAGGTGAAGAAAGTTTGAAGAAGAAGATCCGAAAATGTTTAACGTTAGTGAAACAAATGGTAAAGTAGAAGAGTAATAAATGTTGGTTGGTGCCGGAAAATGAGATAATTAATGTACCCACGGATTTATCCACGGCTTTACCCACGAAATACAATCGTGGGTAATAGCCTCGAATCTAGCCTCGACTCTAGCCTCACTTGATACTCGAGGGTAAATACCCGCAAATTTAACCACGAAATATTATGTGTGGGTATTTAGCCTCGAAATTGGCCTCCTTTCTAGACTCAAAAATTTTTGGAGAGTAATTAGCAATGAATTTGCCCTCGAAATCGATTTTCGCAGCCAATTAGCCACGAAAAGTAGCCACGAAAATTTTCCCTTGCTACATAGCCACGAAATGCACATTCGTGGGTAAATTTGTGGGTGTTACCCACGACTTTACCCACGAAATTGGTCGAGGCTAATTATCCATGGCTACAGCTGCGTTTTCTGGTAGTGAATACACATTTTAAACAATTGACAAACTATTATAAAAATATAAAATGTTAAATTTTTATGAATTGCTACTTAATAAATGATGAACCATTTAATTATGAACTATTGCAGACATGAATAATATTGTAAAATATAAATGATATTTTCTGTATTATAAAGTTATTTATACCATAATTATCTCAATTACAAATATACATTATAAATCTAATAAATGATTGTTTGGTTGGAGCGGTGGAATAAAAACGGAATGAAATCGGATATGGTTAAGAGAAGGACATGTAAATGATGGACTTGCTTTCACGTGTTAAAAGACCTTTTAAACAAAAAAAAATAGTTTTTTTATTGATTCGGAATCATTCCGTCAACGAGAATAATTCTTTAACGCTTTCAGAAAAGCCTTAAAACCACTCTAAATTTGATCAACAACATTGATTAGTAAATATAAATTTAAAAGTAGGGTCTTATAATATAATGTATGTTTCTTTTACACTTCACCGTTACAAGGTTGTCAGAAGAAGGCTGAATAAGATACGGGGATTCGCTGTTCTTGTCCTCTTTGTAAGTTTGTATTTCCAGATCTGATGCATTGTGGTGTTGGGAAGGGGTGATTGTTAATTTTACATATATAGTGGTCGTTTACTGTAATTACTTTTTCAATAGTGGTGTTGGTTTCCACTAAGGTAGCCGGATTAGTAAACGTATTCTATTAAGCTGAACCTCTAATAATTCGTCTCCAAAATCCGAATTCCAAATAATCTATCGATGATTTACACCTGATCAAGGTTTTTTTTCTTGGAACAATAGATCGAGATTTTATAATTAAAGTATATAGGAAATTGAGCTAACAATTGGTTGGATCGACTAGATATCCGAATCGGATATTGTTAAAATCCAATACAAACAGACCGTAGAACATGATCAATATACGTGCGCATAAGAGCGTAATTTAGGTGATGTTTTATAAACTTATCGATCCGATTATACATGTATCATATGATACATGCATCAACTTTTTTGCCTAATTATCCTACTATTGGCTATGCATCCCCTTGTTTCCAAATTCCACCATGTCATATATTCCATGTGATACACATGCCACTTCTCATTAGTTGAACCTTATCAAAAAAATTTAAATTGGTGTTTGGTTATAAGAAGTAAGTAATATTTTTAAAAAGAAATAATAAAAAAAATTACTTTAATAATAAATAAAAAAGAACTGACACTTTAAGGCCTTAACCTACCCTCAGATTCACAACTATAAATGATATGTACCGGAAGGCAAAAAAATATCAGCGAAGAAATTAAAAGCCATCCAAAAACTCTCGTCTACAATGGTGCAAGCAAACATGAAAGTGGAAAAGAAGCAAAAGGTGATATTACTCGTTCCATACCCAGCACAAGGTCACGTGACACCCATGCTCAACTTCGCCGCCTCTCTCCCTACCCTCGGATTCCACCCGATCATGGTCTTGCCTGAGTTTCTCCACCGTCAATTCAAGGCGAAGCCGAGGGTGCAGGGAGACGAAGCTGTTCTACCGGATCACCAGATCATAGCAATTCCGGATGGTCTAGAGGAAGGGCCGAAGGGGTTTTTTGAAATAGAGAAAGCAATGGAGAACGTCATGCCGGCGCATTTAGAGCGAATGATACGCGACTTACAAGACGGTGGAGATACGGTGGCTTGTCTGGTGGCTGATTTGTTGATGTCTTCGCTCTTTGACGTTGCTTCCAGATGTGATGTTCCGACCGCCGGATTTTGGTGTGCTATGCTCGCTACTTATCGGTTGATCGCCGCTATACCGGCGTTGCTCCGGGATGGAATCATCGATCGAACCGGTAATTTTCTCATCTTTCAAGAATTTATTAAAAAATTGAAGACAAAGTCTTCAAGGTAGTTGCAGTTAAATATGTGTGCATTCATTGCGTCAAGTGGCCGGAGTAAAATTTACCGACAATATATATATATATATATATATATATATATATATATATATATATATATATATATATATATATATATATATATATATATATATGGTTCCTATGATAACACTTAATCATGAGAACAATCTAAGGGTCGAGATTTAGAGTATATATTATAATTAACAATAACTACGAATAATGCATTAAACGATATGACATCTTCGTAACAAAGCTAATAATACTTACGAATCTGTTCTCATGATTACACTATAAACCCGTTTTCATATGATCTATACTATATATATATATATATATATATATATATATATATATATATATATATATATATATATATATATATATATATATATATATATATATATATATATATATTCGGTTTATTTTCTGTCTGATGTGTCAATTGCCACATACTTCCGTTGGTATATGTGAAAGAACAATTTACAGTAAATATACCACAAGGATCATATGATAATTCGAAATATTTTACCAATTAAAAACATATGTCATGAGGGCCATCACTATGCGCATTACCTTTTAGTTTTGTATTAGAGAAAACGATTGTTTTCAATAAAATATATCTAATACGAGTGTGTATGACAGCGACAAACTTATTACAATAAGATTGTTTGGAAAAAAGTCTGAGTTTAAGAAGTAACATTTTTTTATCATAGAAAACGTTTTAGTAGTTGTGAGCCGAAAAGTGAACCGGCGGGTTCACTTCCAATTGGGCGGCTTATTTAATGGATTTTTTATGCCTAAAAAAATAAAAATGGGTTGACTTTATATTTTTATTAAAAATTATATCTAAATTATAATGTCAGTTCTAATATTTTATTATAACATTTAAAATTTAATACTTGAATCAATACTTTGAATTTCGATAACTACAAAGACCACACACCATAATCTGAATTAAAAGAAAAAAAATTTAATACATAAAATGGTTTTCTAAATTTAAAACAATACTTAGAATTTCAAATTTTCCTTAACATTAATATTTTTAAAATTTTATTTTTATTCCTTGGCAAGTGAAAAAGAAGACAGCAACCGAAATTTTGATAAATTATTCATAAAATACATTAGAAACACAATGTGATTTTTTTAGGTTTAAAAAATGTAGTGAACGGCAACATTTTTTAAAAAAATACTTTTTTGTTTAAATGATACAGTTCAAAAGAATATTCTTGAACTACCCTCTCTTGACCCAGTCGTATTTATTTTAATAAAAATATGTTTTTAGACACAATAATTTATATCTTGGGCCTTGCACGGGTATTTGTTAATTATAAACCGAAAAATTACTTTACGTATATAATTGATTTGATATAAGAACATAAAAATATTTTACTTTCACTCTAATATACTCATGATTTTCTCTCACATTGGTTTAGCATATTTTGGTCAATTTAATGTTTTCCATTATAATTAATTGCTTTATAATTTTTGTATTTGTTGTTTAGTTCGTCTATTATTTTTTTTGTTTACATATTTTTTTTCTTATCTCAGGCATTCCAATAAAGCATGGACAAATATCACTTGAAAATAATCTACCAACCATCAACACCGAAGATCTCCCATGGTTAATCGGGTCAGTAACCGAACAACAATCCAAATTCAAATTTTGGGTCCGAGCACTAAACCGGGCAAAATCTCTTCAATGGCTTCTTGTCAATTCATTTCCAAACGAACTACAAACCACCAAATCAAATCCTGAACACAGCCCAAAAATCTACCCAGTCGGTCTTCTCAAGAAACCCGACCAAATTCAAAAACCAACCCGCAATCTAACCTTTTGGATCGAAGACGAAGGCTGCATGGATTGGTTAGACATCCAAAAACCCGATTCCGTTTTATACGTATCATTCGGGACATGGTTCAACCCAAGTGACAAAAGCAAGGTAAAATCACTAGCATTATCACTAGAGGCTTTAGATAGGCCATTTTTATGGGCCCTCGGGCCTAAATGGGTCGACGGGCTACCCGGCGGGTTTAAGGAGAGAGTTTCTAATAGAGGCAAGGTTGTAGCTTGGGCACCACAAGTACAAGTGTTGCACCATAAGGCTGTTGGGTGTTTCCTCACGCATTGCGGCTGGAACTCGATTACTGAGGCGATTAGATCCAAGAAGTGTCTTGTTTGTTTTCCTTTGGCCGGCGATCAACTCTTGAACTGCGTGTTTGTTGTTGATGTTTGGAAGATCGGGTTGAAGATAGGGAGTTTTGATTGTCGAGAGATGAATGACAATGTGAATCGGGTACTAAGTGATGGTAGAATGAAGAACCGGATTGTAAAGCTTAATGATGAATTCGTGGGAGCAGAAGCAAGGATCACAATGATGGATAATGTAGTTGATTTTACTAGTAAGTTGAACAAATTAGCTAATTAAGTATGTTTTTCGAGTGTGTTGTTATACTTTCATCTTGTGTAATTTTTAAGGTGTGAATTATGTCGATGGATTTTACAAAGTATCCTTAGTGCTTTATATCAACTTCTGGATGCCTGATTTTGTAAAAAAAATGATGATAAAATCTAACCTACTAATATTAAAGAGTATAAATTTCATGAGAAACCGGCCCTCCTAGGTTGTTAAACTCAATTTTCAATATAAATTGATCGGCGGATCCTCGACGTTTCGATATATGATCCGTGATTCTACAGCTAGGACTATAACAATAGCAGTAACTCTAATTAAAGGGTTAACTATGCTAAAGATTTAGGTTTGCGGGAAATTAAAATTGAAGGGGAAAATCTAAACGAGATCAATTGTATTTTAGGGATTTGTAATTATAATCCCCTTGAAAAACAAAGATTTTGATCGGAAAATCATGTTCCTCCTATAAAACTTCGAAGAAGTTCATCTCTTGATGCGCTCGGTCAACATGGTAGCTTATGCTCTCGTTTTATTAGACCCCCCTTCCATGTTGATGCTCCACAGAGTGTTGAAGAGTTCATCAAGATGTGCTCGGTCGACTGGTGCATAGGATTTCGACGCCGTGACAAGACTTCGTTTGCATTCTTTAAGGTATCTTAGGATACTAGGCTTATCTAGTACCCCGAATAGCTTTGCTCTAAAAAGAAAGTATAGGATTTTAAACTTAAAGATACAATCTAAAAGGACCAAATAATGAATTAAACAACAAATTACTATGAAAATTGCAAATCAGAAGCACATGAAGAAGTATGCTCAAAGTGCATAAATGTACTCAATAAAAATTAAGAGAACCGTCTAAAGATCAAAAGATACACTATGATGTGCTGAAGAAAAAAGTCACACTTATACAACCAACAAATTCAAAAAGACCGTAAATGCTTAGATATACTTCTTTCCCTCCAGCTTCACTCCAAGATTCGTATTTAGGATAATAGTTTATTTTCATCGACTATATATTACAACCGGTAATGGGCAGTGACGTAGTTAGGGGGGTTTGGAGGGGGCAATGACCCTGTTGAAATTTGAATATATTTTTACTAGTGTAGTGTAAATCACAATGTCACACTAGTTGATATGGTAATCCTGCTAGACAATGTCACGCTAGTTGTGGTTTAAATATTTTAAAAACTCAATTTTAAAAGCTTCCTATGGAAAATTTTGGGAGATTATCATATAATTTTGCCATGGTATTCCCATTCATGCTCATACTCAAAAGTGCTAAGTTCGACAAGAGGAGAGACATAAACATATACACACCTTGGATGAACATCCTTGATTCCTTTTAACTATTTCATAGCATATACATGATAATTTAGAATGCAACCTTGTCGTGTTTATATTTTAGGTTCGGACCTAATGCATGTGTGTTTGAACGTGCGACGAACACCCAAATTATATTTAACCCGTTAGATTTCAAACGTGCAAACTCGAACCTAGAACACAATAGTAAGGTCATGCATATATGAAGAAAATAAGCTTGATTGTCTTTTTAATAAAAGCATTCATACGTACTTTGTACCATAAACTTTGTATCATACCAAACCAATTAATACTTGACCTCATAAAAACAAGCAACTTGAAGGTCGTATACATTCCTTAGTACAAACTTAATTTAAAAAGGAGATTTCATGCTCTAATGTAAAACATAAATGATTCAATTACATTCAGTCAATGTACTTATATAGGACTCAAAAGACATGGTCCCCTCTAAGGGTCAAATGGATCAACTTGCTTTGTTAGGAAGAATCTCCTAGAAGGAGCTGATCCATTAACTCAAAGGAGCAACTCGGAGGTAAGTTTACAATTTGCTCAAGTTTCTTCCATCTTGTCTCAAGTTTGTCCACCGACTTAGAGCATTTCAAAATTGCTCAAGTGGATTTTGTCAACGTTGCTCGAGTTGAAATGCAACTTAACGGTTTTTGAACTTTTTTGCACATGTGTCTTCTTCTCTCGAGTGAAGTGTCTTGTTCACTCGAGTTTTCCGTCTTCTTTGCTCGAGTTATTTGGCCAACTCGAGGGACCTTGAACATTCTTCACTTGTGGCTTCTCACTATGAGTTTCCTAGGCTTCTTATTCCAAGTTGTTGGCCACTCTAGGGTCCTCCTTAGAGTTTTCCTTAGCTTCATTGGCTCCATGCTTGCATCCGTTATTGTCTTTCCTCCTTCCTTTGCTCATGAGATGGTTGATGAGTTGGTGTGTAATGCTTGGATAGTTTGGGTAACTTAAATATCTTCATTTAAGCTCCATATTTGCCAAAATACCTACAAAGACACAAAATATGGGGAACATACATTCTTTTGACATTTTAGGCTCTAGTTAAGATATGAATGCTCAAACCATGCAAAACTAAAGAAAAAATACACAAAAACACATCTAAAAACATAGCATGAAAACATGCTATCAAAATGCAAAACATATCAAATGAAACATGAAATGCATGAATCTAACAACTAAAATGATGCATAAATAGATTACATCAAACACCCTATACATAAACCTTACTTATCTTCAAGTAAGATCATGACATATGGAATACTATGTGCAAACCATATGGCATGTCTCGGCTAGGCAGAAAACAACTTTTCAAACCATGCCATCATAGGAACACTCACAAACAAATGATGAAGGATGAAGCATGACTCTCCAAACTGCTCAAAGATAATGTGTTTAACTCACTCTCACAAAAGTGTTTAGACATATAACAATAATTACTCAAGCTCAACAAAATAAAAAGATCTTACCATACACTTGTCAGGTTGTCCTCAAACTCCACCATTTGTCATAGAAACAAAGATGCAAGACATAAATCTTGAGGTCTTTATATAGGGTGTAATGGGCCTATAGGAATAGGATACAATAGGGGAGGATAACATTTGGCAATGTGGTGCTAAAATATCTGGGGTATCGCTGGTTAGAACTCAAAAAACTTCAATGAACACCAATGAAAGATCAAACTGTGCATTCTCATCTTTTATAACTTTCTTTATTTTCCAAAACATCCCATAATTCACATATTTTTTTTGGCTCATACCTTTCTCTTTAAGGAATAAACACTATAATACATACTTTCAACCCAACACTTTCAACCCAACGTAAATTTTTCATCATCTCCACCAAACAAAAAAATTATTTTCCATAAGTACAATATGATCCAAACTCAAGCACGAAACTCACCAAGCACTTATAAATCCATAGGGAACCCCACACTTATCTTCTTGAATCATCTCAGCCTTGGATATGGTCAAATGAGACTATAAAATACGACTGTGAGACATTATAAGGGGCACCAAAGAAGCGTAAATAAAGACAAGAAATGGCTAATAGATAAATGAGCATATATAAAAGTAGGAAAAGGCACATATACATATCAAAGAAGGCCTCAATCATCTTCATATCAAGCATATAATCAAATGAGCATGTAGTTTAGAAAGAGAGTCAATCACGCGTTTTAAAAGAAACAAAACATGATGGAGATCACACAAGAAAGAGAAAGAAATGACACATGAAAATCCATGTTTAAAGGTCAAGAGCGCTCACAATGTCATGTTTGGTCAAGTTATTCATCAAGAATCATCCAAAAACTCATGTGCATAAACAATAACAAAAAGAAGTAACTTAAAGCATCGTCAACAAGACAAATGTCAATAGCATCACATATTTGAATTCTAAAGGTAACATGGTATCATCAAACTCAATCTACATTAAATGCAATATTTTGAGATTTTGCTTTTTATGTATGAAAAATGCAAAAGAAGACTTAAAAAAATGAAAAATGCATGAAAAATGTGTAACAAAGAAAGGAAAACATGAATACAAATGTGAGTACAACACACCATACTTAAACTCTAGATTGTCCTTGATGTGGCATAAAGTCAAAGTAAAGAAAAAGAATACTCACAAAACAATGCAATTCATGATGGCGGAATGAATGGAACACCACAAGCCATATCCATCAGCATGTGAAAAATATCCTATACTTTCACAAAGTTTTCAAAGTTAGATTTATTCTATTAAGAAAAAAAGAAAGAGAAAAATGATTAAACCCATGATTGTCTCCCATGAAGTGCTTGTTTACGATCATTAACTTGACCTAATTAAGCTCAATACGGGAGATTGACGAATGACTCAAGGAACATCACTCCTAGTAGATCAACATGCGCATCTCATACACAATCAATCTCACCTTCTCAATTCTTGGTGGAGGGTAATAATTCCCATGAGAGTAGGGGGTGAAATGGCTTAACAATTTCAGGGCGCACCCTATACTTATCCAATAATTTTGAGGGAGTAGTACTTGAAAAATGTTTCATAAAACCAAATGTCTTTTTGTGAAGGGTTAGTAATCTCATAAAATTTGGAGGTCTAGAGCTAGAAGGAAAGATACCAACATTCATTGGAATAGAAGAGTCAAAGTCCAAGAGCTCATACCTAGAAGAAAAGGGGGAATTATAAGCTTAAAATAATGGGAATAAATGGACAAACCTGGAGAGAATTGATCGATTCTGAGTTCATGACAAATTAGAGAAGAACCAGCCAAAGAGGCGGCCAAGGCATGGCTTGGTTGACTGTGTATACCCCGTGTCTATAATGTGTGGCTTTTTGGAAGTTTCAACGCAAAAATCGTCACCATTATCCACGAATTGTGCATCCCGTATCATACTCAAGTAAAGCACCTTTATCAAAATCATGATGAGGACAAGAAAGAAGTAATTCCATAAATTTTCCCATGCATAATGAATATTCTCACCGTCCTTCATGTTGAAATGAGATATGTGATCTCTAACCTCAAAAAATTTTATGGGGAGAAAAATACTTACTTAAGAAGGTAGTAATCAATTGAACCTGCTGGCAATCTCTGAAGTAGGTCGCAACTTTTCCCTTCATGGAAAATACGAAGGCTCTCATCTTCAAGACATCAACAAAGACATGGAGAAAATAGCAAAACAAAATAGCAAATAGTAGACATAAATTCCAAAACAAATAAAACAAACGGAAAAATTTGCATAAAACAATCTATTGTCTTAAACAAAGTAAATAAAACAATAATCAATAAACAAACCTCAAGAAATTTTGCAACAAAAGTGTTCTTGCCAAACTCGAGAAGGAAAGGGAACACTATCGTCACAACTAGGGTTGTGAATATCCAAGGTGCAAAACCTTATAACATTTAAAAACTAACTACAAAATTGGGTCATAGAAGACATGAAAAAATCTCAAGAAAATAATATAATTTGGATCTTTATTTTTGTAAGTTGTTGCACAAGTGGCACGGACAAAGACGGACAATGCACGGTTTAGCAAACCGTGCTCATCATGCCCTCTCGATGTTATCTCAAGTGAAACTTAGTGGAAATTGCAAAGAGCACGTACAAACACGGGGAGCACACGAGCAATCCACGGTCAAGGAAGCCGTCTCATGCCCGTCTCAATTCCATCTCATGTGTAATTTGAATCTCGACGTGCCGACCTTCATTTGGGTGTCCAATGCAATGATGTACTACTTGATTCCTCGATCTTTAGTCATATATGATGCTGCAATGTAGCTTCTGACCTCAAGGGAGATCGAACTCTCGTGTTTTGGCACGTCTTATGATATTTTGTCTTTTGATATTTTGACAAAAATGCACCATAATTGACCTCAAACACTTGAAACACAAAAAAAACTCGATGTAGACACCATAATATGCAATATGAATGATAATTACACTATATGAACGCAAAACATATATAATAAAACATGAAATGCATGAATCTAACAACTAAAATTATGCATAAATAGATCACATCAACTAAATTATGCCTTGAGACGACCACAACATGACTTGGGCACAGTTTGTTAACCCGTGCATTGCCCGTGTTCTTCCCGTGTCCTGTTCGTGTCACTTGTGCAACACGTTCCAGAAATAAGTTTTGGATTATTATTATTATTATTATTATTATTATTATTATTATTATTATTATTATTATTATTATTATTATTATTATTATTATTATTATTATTATTATTATATCGAAGGGAAAACAAATTACACAAAGTTGGATGAGAGTCGACTAACAAGTTGAGCTCCGCACCCATTTTGAATGGTAAAAACAATCCTAGTCAAAATAAAACAAGTACTCCTACTATACCCTGGAAGCCCTTTAGCATACGAGCCCAATATTTTAAGGAGCTCCACCGCGTCATCTCTCAAGTCACCAAACATGGAAAAGGAAATGGGAAAAAAAGTGATACCCCTTGGCACTACAAATGTCAGCATACTTCTTTCTCTTGTTTTCAACAACTCTCACCGCTTTACCTGGGATGAAACTAGAAAGGTCAGATGAAGAGAAAGGAGACGAACTAGTGATGTCGACACATGTGTCTTTGCCATGAAACCAATTATAGAAAATGATGCCGATGGAGCGGAGCTCCCCACCATCATCATCAACCATGCTAGTAGGAACCTCCTTCCGAACAAAAACCCCAATCTTTAAACACTCATCAAATGAGGCATCACGAACCATGTTATGCCGGTGTTTATTGTCAATCTACGCAACACAAGCAAGAGCATGGTCACCCCAAGCGTTCAAAATGCCTTTCTTTCATGCAGGACATTTGGAGCCCTCTCTAAACATCTCAATACCAAGGCGATATTTAACGATAATTTGAAAGGTAGTAGGGTTCATAACCTGTTCAAGACTAGAAACCGGGACGGCCTTAAGCCAATGTTGATCCAAGCTTAATCGTACATTATCAATTAAGACCTTCTGCCTAATTAAAAGATCAAACTCCCTAAAAAGACACTTATCCACAATTTTTTAATAACATCCAACCATTTTCTTCACTAAATGGGGGATTGGGTGTAGCACACTCATGTCCAAGTCGTAATCTTTACAAATGTTTCCTCAACAAGCAGCAACAAACTCAAAAGCTACACCATCACCTGACACACCAGATTGTCTCAACATCAGATCCTACAAACCACGGGATTGGGTCCTTGACGCTAGAAAGGGAAAATGCAACGTATCAACACAAGGGAAGATACCGAGCCCTCCATCACTAATCCTCATAGTGGAAAGACGCCACTGAGGAAGGGTCAAACCCAGCCCCTCCAGCAGTAACAATATTCTCAATCGTGCACCGGAGAGAGTGATTAAAGACACTCTTAGCCTCAGAAAAATGAGAGGGTGGAGCCGTCCGCATCGCAAAGTAAAGACGGGACACCCAAAACATGCACAAAGGAGAAGTAACTCGCATTGGGGGTCCCCCAATATCATAATGGCCTTCATCAAGGCGTTGGTTTTCACAACCCTCTTTAGAGCCACATGAGAACAAAAGGCTGGGTCAAGACTAACACACCACCCAGAAGTTTGACACCATCCAACGACCAAGATATATGCTCAGGGAAAACACTTATCTCCCTACTCCGCGGATCAACATTCGGCCAAAAGATCTCCGTTTTACCGATATTAAGGTGAAGGCCTAAGGCGGGACCATTCGCCAAGATGATGCCAAGGGCCTTACTAACCATCAAAGTATCACCAATCAAGGTCTCATCATCAAGATACCAAGCATTGAGCTTCAACATGCAGTTGTCCGAAACTTTCCGGATAAGAGGGTGGAGAACAAGCGAGAAAAGCAACGGGTTGAGAGGATCCCCCTGTTGAACCCCCCGACAAGAATAGAGGACATGCTCTCCATAATAAAGACGGGCAAAAGGGGCGTAACAGGACTCAACCCAAGAGGAGATAGCAGGGCATAGCCTTCGGACTTGAGAAATAATAGCACTGCGATCCACTAAATTAAAAGCATTTTTGAAATCAACCAAAAGCATGGAAAGTCAATCATCCTCTCCATGAGATTCCACTAATCGATTAACCGCATGAAAAACCGCTCCCCAACCACCGGAAACACCAAACACGAATTGAGCATCCTCAAAATAGGGTCCAAGGGACTTACCGATAGTAGAGGTAGCAACTTTAGAAACCAAACTCCTCCAGATAGAGCCAACAAAAATGGAGAGAATACTATCTCCCAGTTTAAGGAGAGGTGTGAGTGGAGCACTCGCAATGTATTCGCTAAGGAAAAGGACGACAACACCAGAAACAGACACAATCAACTCATCAACAATATCAACGGCACCACCACCAAGGGCATTCAACAAATGTTGGGCAGGTAAGCCATCCCTACCACAGGAGGTACCCTTAGGAAAACTCCTAATCCTATCAAGAACCAAACTCTTGTTAACCTGCAAAGCAACTCCATAACTGACCGGCAAAGGTAAGGAAGGTGGTGGGAAAACCGGGTGTATATCCAGAAGTCCGAGAAGAGTGTCTTCGGAAGGAGGGGAAATACCCAAGGACGTGAGAATACGGATAACTGCTGCAAAATGTCCATCAATGACTTACCTTTTGCACTGCCTCATATTGACCTCTTCTTGACTAACTGCAACATCCCTAGGGCGAGAATCAAACTCAAAAGAAAGAATATCATCAACAAGACACCTAATACCTCCCGACTTCCTCCATAACTGAGTATCTCTAACAATACTTTCAGTTTGCAAACTCCGCTTCAACTTGACCGGTTTTCAGAACAAGACTTGGGCTTGCACCGATGAAGGATACAACGAGGTAAAATAAGGAGGCAAACCCACGCGGACAAGGAAGAGGGATAAGAGAGAACTCGATCCAGGGCATCTTTGAGAACCCTAGAAAAACTGAAACATCAAGATGCGTCGTGGTATTCCTAGGGAGGATGTCAAAGACTTGCTTACCGATCATCACCAATGTTGAGAACCAAGAACCACCGGCAAAAATCTATGTCATAACCTTGGTTGGGGAACACATTTTGTACCGGTGAGTTACAATATAATTGAAAATTAGTTTTATTGTTCCCTTTTTTTACTAACTTTTTGAATCGGTGTACTAGCCCTTGAAGGTTTGACTATCGGAAAATTCACCTTTACCCCCTCTACCGATTGGATGGACACATTATCATGACCTAATGCGGAAGGACGAGACACACCTTTCATGTAGAGGATACATGCATACGATCACCATCGATGACTTGACTATCCACCAACTAGGACACAAGTAGAACTCAATTGCATGTCTATGTATCGGTTGACGTTGTTTTAACCTCGTTTATGTTATTATGAAATGTCTATGTATTAATTTGTGTAATACAAAATGACTTCAACTTATGAGAAATTGAATGAATGTTTGTTATCATAGTTTTGTAATGAAATTTTGTTAAAAAAATTAGATTGAAAATGTACAAAATAATTACACTTCACTATAAATTTCAGTTGAACTTATTTTTTGAAAATGAACAAATAATGGTGCACAAAACATATAAAACTAGTGTATTGCCCGCACTTTGTGCGGGTTCAGTTTTAATAAATATTTAATACTTAGAAATTTATATGTATATTTTTGTAAAATTAAATCCAGAAAATGAAATTATAATTATTATTATGATTTTTAAATCTCTTTTAAGTATTTATCTCTTCTAATTAATTATATTTTTAAATTAATTTGTTAAGAATTGCTTGTTGGTTAAAAAAATCGTAAAAGTGTAATAACTATTTTTAAAAAAATTTAGAAATCAAATTCAATTTATATTAACATTTAAAAATCTTTTTTTAAAATAATTTTTGGGCAATTTTGATAACTAGACCTTTTTGAAAACCTATATTAGTAACTAGGCTTTTTAATGTTTTAATTAAGTAAATATACCCAACTTTTTGTATTTATTTTTAAAAAATACACACTCTTCTCTACAGGGGTACATTTACTAAATACAAAATTAGAAAAAGCCTAATAAACTAAATTGTTTCATAATTTTTTTGGAGACCTATGTTTTAATAAATATAAGATAAGATGGATATGTTTTAATAAATATAAGATAAGATGGATAGGTCACGTGTAATACGGTGTGCTCACCAAGTCGGTTGCTCCTTATCCTGGCATATTCTTCATCGCTTTCTCAGCCTTCAGTTTTCCCTCCATCGATCGCCTCACCTCTCACCATTCCAAATTTCCGTGTCTGGTTTCCGATAGCGAAGCAATGGAGCTTATGGTCCCTGCGACTATGTTTCCTTCAAGATTGCGTCAGTCATCGCATCTTCAGGTTCGAATCTCTCTCACAATCAAAACAATGTCGCCTGCACTACAAAACACATCAGATATTTACAGTGAACTAAGCAGAGCATTCTGTGGACATTTCGTCAATTTTCATGCTTAACAATGCGATTTTCCTTTTGGATGACTTAATTGGAACTGAATGGTGTACTCTGAATGTCCTTCGCACGCTAAGTTAGGGATTTTGGATTCGCGGAGGCAAGTGATGTTGAAATTTTATTTAGGAAGTCGAACGATAATACATACAAAATGTTGATTAGATTATGTCTGCTTGTGAATAGTGTCTGTGCTTCGAATTGAATAAGGTCTTGTCTAGAATGTGACTATCTGCAATAAAACTACAAGTGTTCCTTGAGGAAGTAAGATGAAGCTGTATAAAATTTGTGGTTTGTGTGAATGTTGTCCTCCCTTTTTATTTTCCATATATATGTAACTTTTATCTTGATTTTAACAAGTTCCCACTTCTTGCAATTTGTTTTTTTCCTTCGAATTATGCATCTCATCTCAGAAATGTTTTGGCAGTTCGGTTCTGGCTTATGCAAGCTTGCTCCTGACAAGAAAATATCCCTTAGCATGCTATCATATATTCAACAAGTTCCTTTTCAAAGGTAGGGAGATACTGTTGGAATCTGCATCATTCACATTCGTCGTCCGTGAATCTTGATTAATTGAAGATTTATTTTGCTCAGTTCCTTTTAGTTGATGATGAGCTAGTCATAGTGATTGAAGTCGTTTCATTCGCCACGTATGCGGATATGCATAGTGCCTCACTTTATTTTGGAGTTGTCATAACCTTTTCCTTTTGGGACAATGGGGTTTGCATCCAGATCATGTATGCACCAGCTCCAAGAACACGTGAATAGGAGGAATTTGAGCCCCCCCTCAGCTGTGAGCTCAGGTGGATCACTAATCTTACCCATTCTCAGCTCTTCTCATTTTGGTTCATCCTTCTTATGATGTATTCAGTTTTGTAGGTTTTGAGACCTCAATATTGGATGCTGAGGACAGTAAGCTCAAGTTCAAAACGGTTGATATAGTCGTTGAATCAAATGATCCAAGTAAGATACAAGTAAGTTGCTTTATTTAGATATATGCAGCTTGTGACACCGAGATAGGGAAAGGAGATATCTTTGTTTCTGAAGTCAATTATAGCAGTCCTCTGCATAAACCATTCAATATTTTTTAGCTATTGAGTAGTGGCAAGCCAACGATCTTTCATAATAAACAGTAGAAAGGAAACATGCTCACATTCGTTGGTTCTACTTCACTTCAATTATAGAAGTTTTGTGAACTGCTCAAGCTTCCTTGGTCTTCGTCTCCATCCTCTTTCTGATATGCTTTATTACTTGTAGATCTTCTTCCCTAGTGCACAATTCTCCCTTGCCTAAGGCAATCTTCAAGCAACTTTCGAATTTGTGTATTCAAACTTGCTATTGTGTACTTATTATGATAGCAAAATCACAATTAGATTTTAACTTATGCTTTAGACCCATGAATTTGTACGTGTCTGATTATCTATTCTATCCAGTTACGAGTGGACTTACCTGGGGAAGAGACACAAAAAGCATTTGATGTGATTTTGACAAACTTGGGTCGTACAGCACCCCCTATTCCAGGGTTCCGCAGGCAGAAGGGAGGTATTACTTGCAATAATTCAACGCGTGTTATTTTAATTGAGGCGCCTTGCAAGTTTTATGCAGTTCTACTGTTCCCAATATCTGTTCTGTAATTCGTTGTTTTGAAAATTTTCTTACTCTCCTTCAGAAATGTTTTGGCAGTTCTACTGTACATCCTTATACATGGAAAGGAATATGGTCCTAATGTAGTATTCTTTTAAGCTCTGAAATAGGGTATAAAAATGAAGCCAGTTTAAGCTGTTTTATACATCTGGCTGGGTGGTAATCAACATGATTTTATAATGCTTCAGAGGACTTATTTTTAGAAGTAAGTTTCTCCTAGAAAATGCAATTGCAAGAATGATGAAGCTTTGCTAAAAAAACATAAAGTTTGATTTACGTGAGTACACAGAGGCCAGTTTAAGCTGTTTTACACATTGCTTGATGTTCTATAAAATTACTTTTCTCAATGTTTGTTTCCTCACCAATGTCTCCTCTGAAGAACAGTCTGAGCCTTTTTTTCTTTTTCTTTTGGTGCATGGTGATAATCCAGGCAAGACTACACAGGTATGTCAACAAAGTCAAACAAGTCTAATTCTTCCTGCTTAAACAATGAATCTTTTTAATTTTGCTATATCTATATTAATTACATTCTGTGCTACCTCCATTATAGGGGACTGATATAAATGTTGCACCAATGACTTGGCTAGATATCATTTTCATTTATTTGGCAATTAAGGTTCTTTTAACAGTTTCAGCCTACTGAAGTATCATAATGCCTAATTACACTCCAAATCAATCATAAACTTCGAAGAGGCTATTTAGTTTTTTTTCTTTACCATTTATGTTTTGATTTGGTTCAAAACCATGGAATTAGAATGGGAAAGGAAATGAATCTAGTTTTAATTTTGATTCATTATTCATTAATTATAATTTTACTGTAAAATCACACTCCCTCATTTTTGGATAGAAGTGTTTTTCTTCAGTCTTCATATTCCACTCAACACTCATCATCATAGTACACGCTGGCTTCAAATGAGGAAATTTCATTCCTCGCCTAGGCTTAAAATATTTGCACTTACACAAGAATCTGTTAACTCCGGATTGAAATTGCAGCTTGTTAATTCACTTTTATTTTTCACAATTTTAAACTAATATGGGTACTTATCATCATAATTTCAGGATTATGCAAACTATAAATCTTGTATTTTTCTTGTTTGCTTTCATGTCACAATGGTTGTAGGTTTCTGATTATAAAGTTATTACAGGTTCCAAAGGGCCTACTCTTGAATATGCTTGGACAAGAGCGAGTCACAAAATTTACCATACGAGAGATTGTTACGTCAGTTTTGTTTGATTATGTAACGAAGGTGAGTGCTTTTCTATGCTTTCATTTTTTTCTTACGATGTAGGGATGATAGTCTAATGATTTAAAATCCTTCGTTCCCAAGTGTCATAGACTCATATTGAGTGCATGAAGCTGTTATATATTGCATCTTCTCCATGTGGAAATGTAATTTGTTTTTTTGTCGGTGAATTTAGGAAAATATTTCCGTAAAGGAAAAGAAGATCAGCACAACCCAGACCGAGGATGAACTCAAACTATCATTTTCCCCAGGAAAAGCATTTGGGTTTAATGCAGTGCTAGAAGTTGAAGAAACATTGGTTCCGGAACCTGAAGAAACATCGATTTCAGAAGTCGAAGAAACATAAACACTTGTTTTACACCATAGCGATTGATCTGCCGGGATTTCCAGCATTCTGTAATTCTACATATGTTTATGCTCATCCAGCGGTAGAATTAGCGGAAGTATAAGGTCTTTCATTTGAGTTAATATCACTAGTTTTATCCTTTAAATAGGCTTAAGCAATCAGCTAGAAATCACTTCTCAGCTCACCTTGTAGGTTTTTCTACCAACTTATTCTCAGCTTCTGCTTTAATGTATATTCTCTGGTGGCAATGAGGCTTTCATGATGTTCAATCTCACCACGTATTCTTAGCTTCTGCTTTAATGCAAGTTATTCAAAGAAAGTTTATGGCTCTATGCTAGTACTTGGTATTTTTGGTTTTCTACTGACTTAACAAAAAGGGATTATTTCATACTAGAATGAAATATTTATAGGTTTTAAGTAGAAAAGGCTGCTAAAAAATTTCATTTGTTTTTATTACGAAGTACTATTCATCGTGTGAACATCAAAGTCCTTGCAAGATTTTGCAAATGGTTTGAAAATCTATGAAAGAGATAATCTATTTCATAATTACGGATTAACAATTTGTCACGTTAATGGGGATTATTGGGCTTAAGCAGATTGATAAAGCCCAATAAGTAAAATGGCCCAAATGTCACCAGAAATCCTAAAAGCCCAATGCAAAACCCTAGCACAGACCATTCATCCCCTTCCGCATATAAAATCTCCGAGTTCGCTTTTCGGCTTCCCTCTCCGTTTCTCCCTCGCTCTACTCTGCGCCGTCTACGAGCTCACCAAGCAAACAACAAGCAGCAGCCATGGGGGAACAGCTCGTGCTTCGTGGCACCATGAGGGCCCACACTGACATGGTGACTGCCATTGCAACCCCTATTGACAATGGCGACATGATCGTCTCGGCTTCTCGCGACAAGTCCATCATTCTCTGGCACCTCACTAAGGAGGACAAGACTTACGGAGTTCCCCGTCGTCGTCTCACCGGACACTCTCACTTCGTTGAGGATGTTGTCCTTTCCTCCGACGGCCAATTTGCTCTCTCCGGTAGTTGGGATGGTGAGCTCCGTCTTTGGGACCTCGCTGCTGGAACCACCGCCCGAAGATTCGTCGGCCACACCAAGGACGTTCTTTCAGTCGCTTTCTCCCTCGACAACCGCCAGATCATGTCTGCCTCTCGTGACAAGACCATCAAGCTATGGAACACTCTCGGTCAGTTATCTTTTTCAGATTTATTTTATTCATTTTATGTTCTTGTTTAGTCTCTGATTCTAAACAACGGAAAGCGAATCGCCAGACAGTCTAATTTGGGGATTCGACTGCACTTAAATGACTGATATTGATAATACTTGAATGTTGACGCGTTTCAGATTTGTACTGGCACTAAATATTTCCGAAGGAAAATGTTGGTCAGGGGGTGCACGATATCTAAGCTAGATTGCTGGACGTGTAGATTCATTGTTTATTTGGTGATTAAATCATTGCTAATGTTTTGATTCTTGTATTAGGATCAGTAAAGTTATCGAGTTTAGTAATTAATGATTGCATCGTCTGATTTTGAGACTTCATTCTGAACTGAGACATTGGTTCTGTAGGTTTAGCTTGAATACTTAGATTTAAGACGTTGGAATTTAAACTATGGGTGAATTATTTGATCTACATTCGGGTTCTTCTTTAGTTTAAATTTGAACCCTTTTATAATAACTTCTCGCCAGTGTGATTGAGTTGTTGGGCTCTCATAAATTTCCAGGTGAATGCAAGTACACCATCCAAGAGAGTGATGGTCACACTGAATGGGTGAGCTGTGTTCGCTTCAGCCCTAATGCACAAAACCCAACAATTGTGTCATCTTCATGGGACAAAACCATCAAGATATGGAACCTCTCAAACTGCAAGTTGAAAAACACCCTTGCTGGTCACTCTGGTTACGTGAACACTGTCGCTGTTTCTCCTGACGGTTCACTATGTGCCAGTGGTGGAAAAGATGGAAAGATCTTGTTGTGGGATTTGACCGAGGGTAAACAATTGTACTCCTTGGAGGCTGGTTCCATCATCCACTCCCTCTGTTTCAGCCCAAACAGATACTGGCTTTGTGCTGCTACGGAGAATGCGATTAGGGTGTGGGATTTGGAGAGCAAGACCATCGTTGATGAGTTGAAGGTTGACCTAAAGGCTGAGGCTGATCTTGCTGAGGGTGCTGCCACTTCTACCAAAAAGAAGGTATGACATTCCCTTCTCGTGTCCGAAACTATTTGTATAATCACAACGTGTAGGCCACTTAGGATAGATGGTGATTTCAGTTGATCATCTTTTTTGATAAGCTATAGTTGAAGATGGTATATATATCTCACTGTCAAACTTTGTTTTTTTTTATACAGGTTATCTACTGCACAAGTTTAAACTGGAGTGCTGATGGAAGTACTTTGTTCAGTGGCTACACTGATGGTGTGATTAGGGTTTATGGTATAGGCCGCTATTGATACAGTGGTTTGTGGTTGATTTAATTTTGTTTTAGGTGGCTCAGGTGAGAACATGTTGCAGTTTTGTTGAAGACCTAAAGTGGTTTTTACATGAACTTGTTTGTTTTGTGCTATGAATGTTGCATTGATTTAATGGATGTCTGTAGGTTTTGCTTAGACACAGCTTAGGTAAAATGCTTGTTATCCCTATAACTGAACACTTGAGGGTCTGTTTTACTAAAAAAACACAGCTTAGGAAAAAGGTTGATATTGGATTAGCCCATAAACTGCCTTCTAAATATGAAAGTAGGCCAGTATTTTCTGTTATCTTGCACTTGCAATAATCTCGTCTTTTTTGTTTCAATTCTTAGTCTTCAGCCAAATAACTACTTTACTTTCTTTGAATCCTTCAAGTATGATAGTTTTTTTGAATCATTCTTTCACATAATGGTGTAAGTAAAAGTCTTAAATTTGATTAAATGGTACTTCTGGTAATAGCTAGCTTGGGCTCCTTGCAATGACTGCATTTGCTTCCAGATATTTTGAATAAGGGAAAGCATATATGAACTCGGGGCCGAATTTAAAGCCGGACTTATCTGGCATGCTTCCAGTCTTCCAGATATGTTCAATAAGAGAAAAATATATGTAACTCAGAGCCGAATTCAAAACTGGATTTATCTGGCTGGTAACGGTAATTCTATCAATATGTTCTATAAGGGAAAACATATATTCAACTCAGGGTCGAATTCAAAACTGGATTAAACTGGCTGGTAACCGTAATTTTATCAATTCTCTTTTGTCACCTGTTACGTTTCTCGAAATTTAAAAATATATTTAAAAAATGATTTGTAAATAGTAATATAAATTAGAAATTCATTTCTTTAACAGATTATTTTGACCAACAATCATATATTAACAATCCCTTTACGTTTCATTTTTAAGGTTTAATTTATTTATTTTTCAAATAGATTTGAAGTTTTTTTATTTTTCGTCTTAATTCCTTTCCTTTTTTTTGTTTTTATTTTTGATCAAAATCTAACTAAAATTATTTGGGCAAATTTGGTAAGTAGGCTTTATTAAGAAAGCGATACTAAGTAGGCTTTTTTTTTTATATTTTCTATTAAGAAAATATACCCCATAACAATTAGGTAAAATTCTCCTCTTCTCTCTCTTTTCTGTTACGATCAAGGGAAGCTTTATGGTATTTTCTTCTCCTCCTTCGATCTCGCAAGTTCTCTCTTCTCTCTCACAATCGACATCGATCTCACAATCTCTCTCACAATCGACATCGATCTCACAATCTTCTCTGGTATCAATCAATCAAACACCAGAAACGAATACTACGCAATCGAATTGTGGTTCAACATTTCAAATACCAGAAATCGCTTCGATCTAACCAGATATCGATCTACTCTCTCTCGCCATCTTCTTTAGTATTATTCTGGTATTATGTTCACCATTGTGAAATTTTGATCAGATTCTTGTATTTCTGGTTTAAGGTATCGTTAGATTTGGTTTTGTTTTAAATTATGTTTCTTGTATGAATGAGTCTGTTATGATTTCAATTTTTGGTTCTGTCCATTACATTTGGATTTTCTCTGTTTTGGTATCAATTCGATAAACGATTCTGGTATGAACATTGTTGCTAGTTTGTTTTCTTAATTCTGGTATGAATGATGACATCTGGTATAATCCCTTTTTTAGTATGATAATTGTCTTTCTAGTATCATCAATTCTGTGGTATAATGATTTGAATGACTTCTAGTATTGAAAATATCACAACAATGTTTATGGTATCATCAATTCTCTGGTACAATAATTGTGTTTCTGGTATCATCATTTATCTGTATATAATTGTCTTTCTGGTATCATCAATTCTTTGGTATTATGATTTGATTGACTTCTGGTATTGAAAATATCACAACAATGTTTATGGTATCATCAATTCTCTGGTACAATAATTGTGTTTCTGGTATGTACATTATATTTGAATAATAATGTTTCTGGTATCATCATTTATTTGTTATTTGATTGTTAATTTTGTTTTTGGTATTATTTCAAACTGTGTTTATGGTATGTGACTTTCTGGTCCGTATACATGTTTATGGTATCATCCTGTTTCTGGTATTTCAGGTATGCTTATTTCTGGTATGTAACATGCTCTGTTTGTTAGACATACTTTAACTTCTGGTATACTTTAACTTCTTGTATTTGTGGTGTTGTTCATACTTTAACTTCTGGTATACTTATAGTAGTTTTTTTTCCAGGTATATACAAAACTTGTTAGGCATGGCTCATTTACAAATTGTGGTTTATTGTGGAGGAGAGTGGAAATCTGTGGGAAATGAATGGACATATATAGGGGATAAAGTAGTGTGCAAACCCATTATTGTGGGAGATCCAGTTAACATACTAGAAATAAGGATGTTGATTGCCAAACGTTTTCAAGTAGATGAGACAGTGAACAAATTGGAACTTACTTACAAGAATACCTTAAATGAAGCGTTGCAACCGTTTGATATTGAGACAGTAGAAGATTTCAAGGATTTTGTTGAAGTTAATCAATTGACTCAACCATGCTGGAGTATGCCATTGTGTGTGAGATTAAAGTCTAGAATTGTTATACCAGAAATTGAAAAATTAATGATTATCATTCATACACTGCCATTGTTCCTACTCCCAGTGTGACTGAAATAGAAACAGAGAATAGCTATGCAGTCACTGAAGTTCAACCTGAAGAAACTCAATGGGGTCTTAAGCTTGGTCAAAAGTTCAAGGATAAAAATGCAGTGAAAAATGCATTGTGTTTAAATGCTGTTGCCGAATGTACACAATACAAAATAACAAAGTCTATCAAGCTTGTTATTCTTGCGCGATGTCTAGATAAAGATTGTAAGTGGCGCGTGCGGTTCTCAAAAATCAAGAAATCGAAAGTGTTTACACTAACAAAGTATACCAGAGAGCATACTTGTTCATTCCATACAAGGAGAAATTATCGCAGAAAGGTCTCATATCCTATCATTGCTGAAATAGTTGCAAAAATGTAAGTCCATTGCTTATTATCACATATAATATTCAATTCTATATTGTTTTCTTCCATTATGGTATGAACTACATTAAAATCATATTGTTTATGTTATTCGGGTATGTTAATACACACAAAATCCCTGAGCCTAAGACAATTATTGGAATTTTGAGAAACGAGCATTCTTTAGAAGCTAGCTACTGGAAATGTTGGATGACACAAGAGGCTGTCAAGGACAATATAAGAGGAACAAATGAAGAGAACTACAAGGGTGTGCCGGTGTACTTACATCGATTGCAAGAGGCAAATCCGAACACTATTGTAGCACTGCAATTGGATGATGAAAACAAATTCAAGTATGTCTTCTTTGCTTTGGGACAATCAATCAAAGGATATTCAGTAATTAGAAAGGTATTATCCTTGTTCTAGTAAGCAGTATAATTATGTTTCTGGTATGCTCTTTTCTGGTTTGTATATTCAGTGTCTGATATTGTTAGATAAATGTGCTTCTGGTAATATCATTTCTGATTTGATTACAAGCTCAGTTTCTGGTATAGTGATATATATTTGAACAATTAAGTTTCTGGTATGAGTATTATCCTTTTCTGGTATACCAGAAAACTAATTGATTGGTGATTGGTGATTGTTGTTGTTTAAGGTTATATCAGTTGACGGAACATTTTTAAAAGGACGATATAGTGGGGTGCTATTGCTTGCAACATCGCAAGATGCAAACCAACAAATATACCCGCTAGCATTTGCGATTGTTGACCGTGAATGTGATGACTCGTATGATTTATTCTTCTATCATTTACACAAGTTTGTCCCTGACAACGAGGAACAACTATTTATATCGGACAGACACATGTCAATCAAGAATGGTATTGCTAAGTACTACACAAAAGCATCTCATGGAGTTTGCACGTACCACTTTAAAGGGAACATCAAGAAAAAGTCAACCAAGAATATAGTTCAACAAATGTTTGTGGATGCAGCTAGGTGCTATAGAAAGGATAAGTGTCTTGAACTGTTTGAAAATATAAAGATGGTATGTTTATTCTGGTTTATATTATTTTTCTAGTATGCAATCATATTATGCTTCTGGTATTTCATTTTTGGTGGTTTATTTCATTTCTGGTATTGTCCCTTATCTCTCATTAATAGTGAACCTGGTATGAATGTTTCTGGTATGAACGCATGTTAGGTTTTTTGTATGAACATTATCATTTCCGGTATTACATTTAATCTCTGGTATGAATTCTGGTATGCTTTTTGTGATCGTTTCTGGTATCATACATGATATGTTTCCGGTATTGAACATTATCAATGATGAGCAATGATTATGGTATTACCTTTTTCTGGAATTGAAACATGTTAGGTGTCTGGTATGTTTTTTCTGGTATTGTATATAACTTCATGTGTATCTGCTAATGTTTGTAGGAGAAGGTAGTAGTTGCGCATCTGTTGGAAGAAATTGGATTTGCTGCTTGGTCCCGGGTTTTTTGCAACGTCAAACGTTACAACATTATGACAAGCAACAATGTAGAATGTATAAATAGTTTATTGTGTGATGCAAGGGATTATCCAGTGCTTGCCCTCATTGATGTTATCAGACAGACAGTGGGTAGATGGTTTGCAACACGAAGGCAAAGTGCTGAATCATGTACAGAAATGACTACACCAAACGTCGATGCCCTAATACAAGCTAAATACGGGGATGCAACAAAGTATAGATGCTACGTGCTTGATGCGAAAAGGCTGGTGTTTGAGGTACAATGGAACCAGGAAAGGGAAGTTGTGTGTTTAGTGGATAGGAGTTGCACTTGCAAGGAATTTGATATTGAGGAAATACCGTGTATTCATGCAATAACTGCAACAAAGATGACAAAAATGAATCCGGCATCTCTGGTAAGTAATTATTACAACACGGAATATTGGAAGATGACATATGAGGAGACAATATACCCAATTGTAGATCATGAGAATTTAAATATTCGAAGTTGCATTACATCTATTGAATGCAACCCTCCTATAAAGAGGAAGAGAACCGGAAGATTGCCTAAAGCTAGGATACGGGGATCAATGGAAGGAAGCAAGAAGAAGAAATGCAGTTGTTGCGGCAGGGTAGGCCATAACAAAATTTTTTTTGCCGAAATCAACCAATGGAGAAAGAATGAAAACACATACCAGAAATACAAATTTTGATTATTTGTCATTATCAGATATGTAGAAAACAGTTACTATATAAATATATGTTTCTTTTATGTGTAAATGTCCTCATACCAGAAGCAAAACAACAGGTAATAACAAAAACTAAATTAAAAAACTCATACCAGAATCCAATAAAAGAATTACCATCAGGCTATATATATGCATACTAGAAACTCAGGCAATAAACCATACCATAAAATAACAAATTGAACGTTTCTGGTAAATAAATAATCATACCAGAATCAAATAGATGAAAACAAACTACAAGAAACACAAACTAGAAACACATACCAGAAATACTAATGCAATAAGTCATACCATAAAATCACAAAATGAACATTTCTGGTAAGTAATAACTCATACCAGAGGCACATATATGAAAACCAATCATACCGGAAGCATAACAAATAACAAAAACATACCAGATATAGTCATACCAGAGGCACTTAAATGAAATACCATAATCCTAAATCACAACTTAAACACTTCTGGTAAAGAAACTATATTAATAGAATACTTGTTATTGATTCATAAACAAGATTATATTACAAAAGAGTTAATATATTACAACAGACTGAGTCAATACCAAAATATCAGTTTATCAAGAGTCAACTACATGATATAGGACATATTCAGTTTCAAAGGGACTCGTGGGGTTTCACCCACTCCCTATGGTACAAAATAGAACAAAATTGTTCCTTGAAAGCTCGGGCCCATTCTTGACATATGTTTGACAAATCAGTTTGTCCAGATGACAAATACTGAATGTGCTTGATTGTGAATACACCACAGCTTCCACTGCAATTGTAGACAACAGATTATATAAGTGTTTTTCCAAAACATCATACTAATGAACATACCAGAAACATATGAGTAGTATTGTAGAAATCACCTTGGGTTGTTCTGTGTAACTTCTTTGGCTGTCTTTCGAACATAATCCAATCGCTTATCAAGATTGTCCCCAAACCTCTCAAATTGTCCATGAAGTTTCAGAATGTAAGGAAACATAACAAGGAATGGGTTGACCAAAGCTTTCAAGTCCCCATCAGACATACAATCCACAATTGAGTCATACACAACAACACACCATTTAATTAAATCAATCTGTAGCGCTATCTAGTGTTTACCACAGGTCTTGATGGCAGTGTATATTGTATCGACTCCATAAAAGCTCTTGCTAAAAAAGGGGGGGATCAAGTCCAAATATATAACCTGCAATTTCTTCACCGTAATTAAAAGTCCCTGTAGTTTTCGACTCTAAGAATTGTTTATAACGTACATCGTTGAAGTAGTCGAGAAATGGTACGGGAAGAATGGTAATACGGCCATAAACCTTTGGATACTCAATTACAGCTTTTCGGAGGTATGTAATCATTTCATCCAGTTGCTGTAAAGTAGGAAAAAAAACTAATAATTCAATACTAGAGCTGATATGAGAATAATACCAGAAACACATAAAAATTTCATACCAGAATTCAAGACATTAAAACCATTAGGCAAGATACACATACATGAAAACACATCATACCAGAAACACAAAACATAAACAAATACCAGAAAGCTCAAGCAATAAATCATCTAAGGAAGTCAAATGATAATTTATGGCAAAATGAAAGAATGACATACCATAAAACTAATAAAATACATAATACCAGAAAAAAAAGAAGCAAAAATAAAGTCATACCAGACTCTTATACAACTAGCTCATACCAGAAAGCAGTACAACACATCATACCATAAATTTTAAAAACAAAATGTACACCCAACATCTTACCAGAAACACATCAGTAGCTAGTATTAGAAAGTCATACCGGAAAACATCATACCAGAAATTATTAACTTAAACAAAAGTAAGGTTAGTGTTAACTTACATAATCCCACAACCAGCCAGTTTTTTGGAGTAAGAGCTTGAAGTGTTCTTTATTTGTTGAATGTTGAAATCCAGTAATAAATTCTTTTTTAGTCTTTGGGTTAAGGTACCAAGTATAAAAAACATCTCTATCCTTCTTGCTCAAGAAATTATGCTTGGGTGGCTTGAGGATTTGTACTGGGACGACATAGGGAGATACAACAAGGTCGCTGGGTTTCTTTTCACGTAAACCCATTATCCTCGGTCCTCTGGTTTTAACTTTCCCTTTCACATCTACATCTGCTATTGGTTTCTGTACCAGAACGACAACATAACACAAACATTAACAAATATGCACGGAAACAAAACACATGAAGAATAGTAGTATATTATACCTCTTCCACTAGTTCTTCCTTTGGCTGATCAACTTCAGCTTCCTCCTTGGGCTCGGGCTGGGACTGGGGCATTGGCTTTTCTGTAGATCACGTCTCTTCAGAACTTGAAGAAACCCCAAGAACTTCTAACTTAGGAGCATCAGCTGGAGGTTGGGAGGCCGGCTTTTTAGAGGCTTTGGTGCCTTTAGAAGAAGAACCGGCCATCCTTTGAACATTGGTGAGGATCCTGAAACATTGATTTTCTATTCTGTGTTGCGTCATAGTTTGTGCCTTCTGCCTCATAACAACTTGGTTGATAGTCGCATCTTGTTGCTCAACCTTCTTGACCAACTCACAAATCAGTTGATTTTGGGTTTGTATTTGTTTCTTTAAATCCTCAACCCAATCAGACACCCTATACATTAACATAGTACAAGATTACAAATGCGATATCAAATAAGCATTTGAAACTAATAAATTATGGTATGTAAAATATCAATTACTTGTTTGTGGTAGAAATAGTGGAGGTGGTGGGATCAGGGACAGGTGGTGCAACCACAACTTCTGTGTTGGAGGTGGTGGGATCAAGGAGAGGTGGTGCAACCACAACTTCTGCATTGGAGGTGGTGGGATCATGTAGAGGTGGTGCAACCAAAGCATCTGTAGGGACAATGGTATCCATTTCTGGAGCAACAACAATCCCAACAGAGCTCGAAGGTGCAACACCAACAACTGGGGTGTAGCTGATAACATGCATTGTAGTCTATATTTTGGGACTTGTTTAGATGTTTTATCTTCAATAAACTGCATGTATGGATGTATATTATGTGATTATATTGTTGTTTCACCTACCTTTACGGGAATCAAGATCTACACCAAGTTTCGTTGTAATCGTAGGTAAAATGACACGTTTTGGATCGAAATGGAGCTAAAGAGCAAAGGAGTCATAAGAGCTACATTTTGGAGCTTAAAAAAGAACTCAGGAAGCAAGGAATTAACAAAGAAGATTTACTTTGGACCAGATTTGAGAGATTTCACATTCAACTGAGATTCACCTCGGTCAGCTACAATATCACCTCGACCGAGGTGATTTTGATGAGCGCCCCGACCGAGGCGAACACCCTGGCGCCGGCGAGATCATATCTTTTGGCTGAGATCTTTTATTTTTGGAAGGAAGATATCCTATATTTTTGGGTTGGATTTTTGGAAGGAAGATCATATATTTGAGAGATTTATTTTAGAGATATGGATATATTTTATAGGAAATTATCTTTTTAAGATTTTATTGTCTTTGAAAGATAATTCTCCTATAAAAAGGGTTGGATTTTCCATAATTCATGACGACCGCTTGTTTGGAGATTGAAGAAGCTGCAGTTAGGGATATTTTCTGGAAGTTTGAAGGAAGCTTTTGAAGATTGAAGGAAGAAAGTTTCATAGTTTGAGATAGCTTTTGAAGGAGTTTGTAAGATTGTCTTAGATTCTTTTTTGGTTTATTGTCTTGTGTGATTTGTGATTCAAGGAATGCTAATTTGTGATTATTTGATTCAGTTATTGAAGCATTGTTCTTAAGGTTTTTGTGTTCAAATATTCATTCTTTCCTCATATATTTGATTATTTTTTTCATGATGATGAGTGACTAAATTCCTTGTGCGATTTTAGGGTGATTGGCTGAAAGTTGTGGGAAAGACAATGATAGAATGATCTTAATCCCAGTAGGACCCTGAAAGCTCGAGTCTTTAACCTTAACCCTAGCCTAGAGTACCTCGCTCAGTCGATGAGCATCTCAGCCGGGGTGGAACTTGACTGACCGAGGTGACCTTTTCTGATCCGAAACTGAGATTTAAGTGTTATAGTTTGTCAAATCCTATTCTTATTACACCTTTCCTGGTTCAATGCAAGCCTAGGATGAGACTTACCCGGTGATTCCTTTGTTTGTTTACCCAAGATCATAAGTGTAGGTAATAAAGGTTTATCCTTTATTGGGGTTTGAGTGTGCCTTCATTCCATCTTTGTGAGTTAGCCTGAGACTTACCTGGTAAAGGTTGATTCTATTCCCTTAGGTGGTGTGTTGGTTTGAGATTATAGTTCCTTTCCTTAGTACCTTGAGACTTATCCGGTGATAGGAGCTTTGATTTGGGATAGTGAGTAGTGAGACTTACCCGGTGATCTATTCCCATTTTAGAAACACCTTCCCTTTGTAAAAATCTCAACTTTGTCCGCTTATCTTGAGATCTTGAGTCGGAACCACAACTAGATACTTTAATCCATAGAATTTGCATTTTCCCCTTATTTGACCTTGTTATCATCTTTGATTGCTTTAATCGCTTTTGTGGTTATTAGTTGCATTGACAACCTATACTTGCTTAGTTTCACCTAAGTCCCTGAGATCGACACCCCGTAATTCTTGCTTTTTACTATAATTGATCCATACACTGCAGGTTCGCATCCTTGTTTTAAGCATATTTCTTGGGATATAAATTTAAAGCTTGCACACACCATTTGGAGCGAACAGTAGCTAATGCCAGCATGTCTTCTTCGGGGATAAAACAATAGAACAAATTTTGTAAAAATTAAGAATTCTGGTATGATAATATAAATACATATTCAACTTCAGTTTAACATTCAACTTCCTCAACAATCTGTTCTGTCTTAGGCTTCTTAGATGGAGCCCTACATTAGGAAAAAAAACATTATTAAGTAAATGATAAATATACCAGAAAGAGAAACAAAACAAAACATAATAATATACACAGGAAACAAGATTCAAAAGATCATACCAGAAAACATATTAAAACTAATACAAGAATGTAAGACAAAACTTATACCAGAATTAAGATAAAACACAAACCAGAAACAAATAGATACGTACCAGAAAGTAATAAAGCATTCATACCAGAAAACTAAAACAGAAACTCACACCAGAAGTTATATTAGAAGCATACCAGAAACTAACACACACATACCAAAAAGAAAAAAAGCAGTCATACAATAAAACTAAAGAGACTAGTATAACAAAAACTAATGCCAAATAATTAAAATATAGATTGAGTATGAAATGTATTGAAATACCTTTTCCTTCCCTCTTCAATTTTCCTCTTCTTTGAGCCATCTTCTTTTTTGACAACCTTTTGTGGACATGACAACCTCAAAATATGACAAGGAGGAGGAGGAGTAGCAAAGTCATCACTGTCGGATTCCTCCTTCTTTGGGGCATCCTTGATAACCTTGACATCATGCCCTCCAAGCCTGGATACACGTACATTGTGGAACCCAACTTTGAAAAGATGACAAAGATAGCCAGCTGGGTCCAAAACTTCATCCCCCCGCCATTTGCAGTCATCCTCGGTTTTTGGGTCATCTAGGTTGAGGGGGATAGTTTTGATGTCATCTTGGGCCACCGATGACGCTGTATCTTTTATTGTTTGGAAGCTGCATTTCATCTTCCCATTGGTTGATGAAACCCACTTAAGACAAAGTGGGGTTGTTTCTTCATCAACACATGTGGCAAACAAAAATGTCAGTTTGGGGATAGAGTCAAGGATGAAAACCTGCAAAATATAGACAGGAAACAAATGAATAGACCATACCAGAAACTCAAACCAATAAATAATATAAAACTAATAAAATAGTATCATACCAGAAAATGAAACCACAAATGCATATCAGAAAACCAGAAAGCAAGTAAACTCATACAAAAAAGTATAAACTTAAGAACATACCAAAAACAACACAATATATAACATAACTCAATTATAAAACATAAACAATCATACCAGAATCAAATACATGAAAACAAAATACAAGAAACACAAACCAAAAAGAAATACCAGAAATGCTATTGCAATAAAGCATACCATAAATCACAAAATTAATATTTCTGGTAACTAATTACTCATACCAGAAAGCACGTAAACTCATACCAGATAGTATAAATTTCAGAACATACTAGAAACAAAATAATACATCACAGAACTCAATTATACAACATACACAATCATACCAGAATCTAATACATTAAAACAAAATACAAGAATTAAAAACCAAAAACAAAAACCAAAAATGCTAATGCAATAAAGCATACCATAAAATCACAAAATTAAAATTTCTAGTAACTAATTACTCATACCAGAGGAACATAAATGAAAAACAAGCATATCAGAAACGTAAACCATAACAAAAATACCAAATATAACCATACTAGAGGCACATAAATGAAAACCAGAAGCATACCTGGAATTCCAAAGGGAAACTAGAAAGGCAGTAATTTCCGGATGCCCTAAACTTTGTTGGCTCGCAATCCCTGAGGTTGTCAAGTGTCTTATTGAAGATAAGGCACCCCCATGGATAAGAATTAAAGGCATCCATGTCCTTTAGAAGCGATAGAGGAAGATTGGAGACAAACTTCTTCTTGTCACTGCCAAGCATAACAAATTCAATAAACACCAGCAGAGCCATCTTGAATTTCCTTTCATCATTCTTTTTCAGCTTTGAATATTTTTCCTCCAAATGCTCCAATTTACACCTGGGCATGCCGAACCCGCAGTGTACGGGTCAATCGTAGTAAAAGCAAGAAAATTCCAGGGGTCGATCACAGGGACTTAGTGAAACAAAGTCCAATACGGTATGCTAGTGTTGATGCTAACCACAAGAGCAAGTATACAATCAAAGATGAATAAGATGTCAAATAAGCAAACATGCAATTCTAGGGATTAAAGCATCTAGTTGTGGTTCCAACTCAAGATCTATAGATAAGCGGACAAAGCTGAGATTTTTGCATGGGGAAGGTGTTTCTAAAGTGGAGTAGATCACCGGGTAAGTCTCACTACACACTAATCCCAAACCGTAACTCCTATTACCGGGTAAGTCTCAAGGAATTAAGATAAAGAACTATTGCCTCAAACTAACACACCATCTAAGGGAATAGAATCAACCTTTACCGGGTAAGTCTCAGGCTAACTCACAAAGATGGGATGGAAGCACACTCAAACCCCAATAAAGGACAAGCCTTTATTACCTACACTTATGATCGTTAGTATACAAACTAAGGAATTACCGGGTAAGTCTCATCCTAAGCTTGCTTTGAACCAGAAAGATATAATAAGAATAGGATTTGGCAAACTCTAACACATTAACTCTCAGTTGAGGATCGGATAAGCCACCTCGGTCAGCCAGTTTCCACCCCGGCCGAGATGTTCATCGACTGAACGAGATGCTTAGGGTTAAGGTTAAAGACTCGAACTTTCAGGATCCTACTGTGATTAAGATCATTCTATCATTGTTTTTCCCACAACCTTCAGCCAATCACCCTAGAATCACACAAGGAAATTAGCCACTCATCATCATAATGAAAGTATTAAATATATGGGAAGAAGGTGAATATTTGAATAAAGAAGAATTTAATGAAAACACTTCAATAACTGAATCAAATATCACACAAAAATCGTTCCTTGGATAATAATCCAACAAGACAAGACAACAAGGAAAAGAATTGAAGACAATCTTACAAAACCCTCCAAAAAGCTATAAAGCTATAGTCTTCAATCTTCCTTCAACCTTCAAAAAGGTTCTTCGAATCTCCCAAATTGGAGTAGGATGCGGCTGCTGCGTAGCGTGATGTTCTAACTGTAAGCGGATGTATGCGGTGTATGCAGCCTCTAAGCATGATCGGATTTGTGGAAAATCCAATCCTTTTTATAGGAAAAATAAACCTCCAAAGATAATAAATCTTAAGAAGATATATTCCCATAAAAATAGGTAAAATATATGATTCTGCATATCTCCTTCCTTCCAGAAGCTCAGCCCAAAAATATAAGATCACTTTCCAATTTTAAAAGATCTCAGCCAAGAATAAAATATTCTCGCCGCGTCCTAGGTGTTCGCCTCGGTCGAGTCGGTGTCTCTGGATCGCCTCGGTCGAGATGAATCTCTGGGCAACCGAGGTGATCATAACTGAGTGTAGAATCTCTCAAAACTGGTCCAAAGTAAATCTTTAATCCATGGCTATGCTTCCTGAAGGATTCCTTTTTGCTCCTCAATGTAGCTCCAAATGACTCTTGACTCCTTTTGCTCCTTTTTGATGCAAAACGTACCATATTACCTGCAATTACAACGAAACTAGGTGTAGACCTCGATTCTCGCAAGGGTAGATGAAATGGTAGTAAAATCACATAATGTACATACAAACATGCAGATTATGAAAGATAAAACGTCTAAACAAACCCCAAAATATAGACTATAATTCATGCTATCAAAATACCCCATACTTAGCCCTTGCTTGTCCCTAAGCAAGTTCCTCATATAGAAATTAAGATAGAATGGATTATAAGTCAAGAAAATCAATGAGAAGTCCTTCAAAAATATTTTTATGGTGTGCAACTATCGTAGATCACTCTAAGAGAGTACTTCCTGGAAATTAAAAACTCAATATGATCAAAACATTTTATAAATATAGGAAAGTTGTTCATCTTTGCATAAAATCATAGAATGCATAATAAATCATAATTATCAAAATTAATCATGTATAATCCGATTTAAACCGCTAAGTCAATCAACAAGCTCAAGGTCTCAAGGGCTTCCCAAAAGAAAGGTCAAGAAACGTGTAGGGTAGGGATGCATGTAAGGTAATGTGGTGCTAGAATCCGGGAAAAGGATGAACTTCACTTTCACTTTGACTTGCAACATCTTCCACCAATAAGCTTTGCTTATTTCACACTTTTTCTTTTTACTTTACTTTTTGGGATGCATGGACAGAGGTGCACAATAACCGAAGCCTAGGAAATCTGCAATCATCAATTTCTCGAGATGCGTCAAACCCTTGATGCACATACCATGACCCGTTAGGAATATCGCTCAATCCGACTTTGGCAAGACACAAACACCCGGCTATGTGAATGGTGCCGAGTTACTCATCTTCATGATTGACTTCCCCAAACCTATTATTGCTTTCTAACACTTTCACTTCCAGCCACTTCTCAACTTTAACTGCACTTGCTTTCACCACTTCGCTTGCTTCCAAATTCCCGGATAGGTAAAGGGAGGCAAAATGTATATGAGGGGCTAAGCATGATCAAGAAGAAGAAGAAGAAGAAAATGAATTGCCTTGGTCTTTCCAAGAAGAAAGTGAGAGAACTTAACCTGCGGTGTCAACCTTCAAATTCAACATAATTTGGATAAAAACAAAGTATTAAACATGCTAATAATTTCAAACAAAGCATTTAGCAACTTAAACATATTATAAAACCTTTCAAACACATGAAGAATTTAAAACCAGTAAGTAAACAAAATCTTCACTGAGATCATATCCAGATAAGTAGAACAAAATCGTTTTCGAAAACTTTCTGTTACGCACCTCGGTCGAGGTGTTCTTGGTTGAACCGAGGTGAAACGCCTCGTTTTGCCAGAACTGTCCCGGTCGAGGTCAAAAATTTTTTTAAAACCATTTTGTTTTTTTTTCGGTTTCGACGTTTTTCTCAATCAAATAACCTGTAGGTATTTAGCAACTTAAACAAAGCATTTAGCAACTTAAACATATCAGAACTGTCCCCGGCAACGGCGCCAAAAACTTGTTCGCTCCAAACGGTGTGTGCAAGCTTTAAATTTATAACCCTAGACTTAAGCTTAAAACAAGGATGCGAACCCGCAGTGTACGGGTCAATCGTAGTAAAAGCAAGAAAATTCCAGGGGTCGATCACAGGGACTTAGTGAAACAAAGTCCAATACGGTATGCTAGTGTTGATGCTAACCACAAGAGCAAGTATACAATCAAAGATGAATAAGATGTCAAATAAGCAAACATGCAATTCTAGGGATTAAAGCATCTAGTTGTGGTTCCAACTCAAGATCTATAGATAAGCGGACAAAGCTGAGATTTTTGCATGGGGAAGGTGTTTCTAAAGTGGAGTAGATCACCGGGTAAGTCTCACTACACACTAATCCCAAACCGTAACTCCTATTACCGGGTAAGTCTCAAGGAATTAAGATAAAGAACTATTGCCTCAAACTAACACACCATCTAAGGGAATAGAATCAACCTTTACCGGGTAAGTCTCAGGCTAACTCACAAAGATGGGATGGAAGCACACTCAAACCCCAATAAAGGACAAGCCTTTATTACCTACACTTATGATCGTTAGTATACAAACTAAGGAATTACCGGGTAAGTCTCATCCTAAGCTTGCTTTGAACCAGAAAGATATAATAAGAATAGGATTTGGCAAACTCTAACACATTAACTCTCAGTTGAGGATCGGATAAGCCACCTCGGTCAGCCAGTTTCCACCCCGGCCGAGATGTTCATCGACTGAACGAGATGCTTAGGGTTAAGGTTAAAGACTCGAACTTTCAGGATCCTACTGTGATTAAGATCATTCTATCATTGTTTTTCCCACAACCTTCAGCCAATCACCCTAGAATCACACAAGGAAATTAGCCACTCATCATCATAATGAAAGTATTAAATATATGGGAAGAAGGTGAATATTTGAATAAAGAAGAATTTAATGAAAACACTTCAATAACTGAATCAAATATCACACAAAAATCGTTCCTTGGATAATAATCCAACAAGACAAGACAACAAGGAAAAGAATTGAAGACAATCTTACAAAACCCTCCAAAAAGCTATAAAGCTATAGTCTTCAATCTTCCTTCAACCTTCAAAAAGGTTCTTCGAATCTCCCAAATTGGAGTAGGATGCGGCTGCTGCGCTGATAGCGTGATGTTCTAACTGTAAGCGGATGTATGCAGCCTCTAAGCATGATCGGATTTGTGGAAAATCCAATCCTTTTTATAGGAAAAATAAACCTCCAAAGATAATAAATCTTAAGAAGATATATTCCCATAAAAATAGGTAAAATATATGATTCTGCATATCTCCTTCCTTCCAGAAGCTCAGCCCAAAAATAAAATATTCTCGCCGCGTCCTAGGTGTTCGCCTCGGTCGAGTCGGTGTCTCTGGATCGCCTCGGTCGAGATGAATCTCTGGGCAACCGAGGTGATCATAACTGAGTGTAGAATCTCTCAAAACTGGTCCAAAGTAAATCTTTAATCCATGGCTATGCTTCCTGAAGGATTCCTTTTTGCTCCTCAATGTAGCTCCAAATGACTCTTGACTCCTTTTGCTCCTTTTTGATGCAAAACGTACCATATTACCTGCAATTACAACGAAACTAGGTGTAGACCTCGATTCTCGCAAGGGTAGATGAAATGGTAGTAAAATCACATAATGTACATACAAACATGCAGATTATGAAAGATAAAACGTCTAAACAAACCCCAAAATATAGACTATAATTCATGCTATCAAAATACCCCATACTTAGCCCTTGCTTGTCCCTAAGCAAGTTCCTCATATAGAAATTAAGATAGAATGGATTATAAGTCAAGAAAATCAATGAGAAGTCCTTCAAAAATATTTTTATGGTGTGCAACTATCGTAGATCACTCTAAGAGAGTACTTCCTGGAAATTAAAAACTCAATATGATCAAAACATTTTATAAATATAGGAAAGTTGTTCATCTTTGCATAAAATCATAGAATGCATAATAAATCATAATTATCAAAATTAATCATGTATAATCCGATTTAAACCGCTAAGTCAATCAACAAGCTCAAGGTCTCAAGGGCTTCCCAAAAGAAAGGTCAAGAAACGTGTAGGGTAGGGATGCATGTAAGGTAATGTGGTGCTAGAATCCGGGAAAAGGATGAACTTCACTTTCACTTTGACTTGCAACATCTTCCACCAATAAGCTTTGCTTATTTCACACTTTTTCTTTTTACTTTACTTTTTGGGATGCATGGACAGAGGTGCACAATAACCGAAGCCTAGGAAATCTGCAATCATCAATTTCTCGAGATGCGTCAAACCCTTGATGCACATACCATGACCCGTTAGGAATATCGCTCAATCCGACTTTGGCAAGACACAAACACCCGGCTATGTGAATGGTGCCGAGTTACTCATCTTCATGATTGACTTCCCCAAACCTATTATTGCTTTCTAACACTTTCACTTCCAGCCACTTCTCAACTTTAACTCCACTTGCTTTCACCACTTCGCTTGCTTCCAAATTCCCGGATAGGTAAAGGGAGGCAAAATGTATATGAGGGGCTAAGCATGATCAAGAAGAAGAAGAAGAAAATGAATTGCCTTGGTCTTTCCAAGAAGAAAGTGAGAGAACTTAACCTGCGGTGTCAACCTTCAAATTCAACATAATTTGGATAAAAACAAAGTATTAAACATGCTAATAATTTCAAACAAAGCATTTAGCAACTTAAACATATTATAAAACCTTTCAAACACATGAAGAATTTAAAACCAGTAAGTAAACAAAATCTTCACTGAGATCATATCCAGATAAGTAGAACAAAATCGTTTTCGAAAACTTTCTGTTACGCACCTCGGTCGAGGTGTTCTTGGTTGAACCGAGGTGAAACGCCTCGTTTGGCCAAGACTGACTCGGTCGAGGTCAAAAATTTTTTTTTTTTTTTTTTTTTTTTTTTTTTTTTTTTTTT
>BSUD01000002.1:143319240-143356988 GCA_033239045.1 Fagopyrum esculentum | reverse complement strand
AGTCCCCGGCAACGGCGCCAAAAACTTGTTCGCTCCAAACGGTGTGTGCAAGCTTTAAATTTATAACCCTAGACTTAAGCTTAAAACAAGGATGCGAACCCGCAGTGTACGGGTCAATCGTAGTAAAAGCAAGAAAATTCCAGGGGTCGATCACAGGGACTTAGTGAAACAAAGTCCAATACGGTATGCTAGTGTTGATGCTAACCACAAGAGCAAGTATACAATCAAAGATGAATAAGATGTCAAATAAGCAAACATGCAATTCTAGGGATTAAAGCATCTAGTTGTGGTTCCAACTCAAGATCTATAGATAAGCGGACAAAGCTGAGATTTTTGCATGGGGAAGGTGTTTCTAAAGTGGAGTAGATCACCGGGTAAGTCTCACTACACACTAATCCCAAACCGTAACTCCTATTACCGGGTAAGTCTCAAGGAATTAAGATAAAGAACTATTGCCTCAAACTAACACACCATCTAAGGGAATAGAATCAACCTTTACCGGGTAAGTCTCAGGCTAACTCACAAAGATGGGATGGAAGCACACTCAAACCCCAATAAAGGACAAGCCTTTATTACCTACACTTATGATCGTTAGTATACAAACTAAGGAATTACCGGGTAAGTCTCATCCTAAGCTTGCTTTGAACCAGAAAGATATAATAAGAATAGGATTTGGCAAACTCTAACACATTAACTCTCAGTTGAGGATCGGATAAGCCACCTCGGTCAGCCAGTTTCCACCCCGGCCGAGATGTTCATCGACTGAACGAGATGCTTAGGGTTAAGGTTAAAGACTCGAACTTTCAGGATCCTACTGTGATTAAGATCATTCTATCATTGTTTTTCCCACAACCTTCAGCCAATCACCCTAGAATCACACAAGGAAATTAGCCACTCATCATCATAATGAAAGTATTAAATATATGGGAAGAAGGTGAATATTTGAATAAAGAAGAATTTAATGAAAACACTTCAATAACTGAATCAAATATCACACAAAAATCGTTCCTTGGATAATAATCCAACAAGACAAGACAACAAGGAAAAGAATTGAAGACAATCTTACAAAACCCTCCAAAAAGCTATAAAGCTATAGTCTTCAATCTTCCTTCAACCTTCAAAAAGGTTCTTCGAATCTCCCAAATTGGAGTAGGATGCGGCTGCTGCGCTGATAGCGTGATGTTCTAACTGTAAGCGGATGTATGCGGTGTATGCAGCCTCTAAGCATGATCGGATTTGTGGAAAATCCAATCCTTTTTATAGGAAAAATAAACCTCCAAAGATAATAAATCTTAAGAAGATATATTCCCATAAAAATAGGTAAAATATATGATTCTGCATATCTCCTTCCTTCCAGAAGCTCAGCCCAAAAATATAAGATCACTTTCCAATTTTAAAAGATCTCAGCCAAGAATAAAATATTCTCGCCGCGTCCTAGGTGTTCGCCTCGGTCGAGTCGGTGTCTCTGGATCGCCTCGGTCGAGATGAATCTCTGGGCAACCGAGGTGATCATAACTGAGTGTAGAATCTCTCAAAACTGGTCCAAAGTAAATCTTTAATCCATGGCTATGCTTCCTGAAGGATTCCTTTTTGCTCCTCAATGTAGCTCCAAATGACTCTTGACTCCTTTTGCTCCTTTTTGATGCAAAACGTACCATATTACCTGCAATTACAACGAAACTAGGTGTAGACCTCGATTCTCGCAAGGGTAGATGAAATGGTAGTAAAATCACATAATGTACATACAAACATGCAGATTATGAAAGATAAAACGTCTAAACAAACCCCAAAATATAGACTATAATTCATGCTAACACACCTCCTTCATGTCGACATTTTCTTCTTCATTGTACACATGGAACCGACACTCAAGGCCGGTAATTTCAGAAAACTCGCTTAAGTCAAACCTTATGAACAAAAATATACAACAAAAAAAAAAGAAACACATTAACAATAGAAAGTGGAATGGAGGTAACAAACTGAACTGAAAAGATTGGGTGTATAGTTAATAAATACCTAAGCAGAGTTTTGTTGATTGCAAACCACATTGAGTGTTTGCGGTTAGTTTGAACCTCATGCAGAAGCATGAAGTGTATTAATTGGTTGAAAGGTTTAAGATTGGTACAGAGGGAGATGACGTTTGAAAAAATAGAGTTCTTGAACAATTCTTGCCCATTGGCATCCAACCCTTCAAGTAAAAATTTAACCATATTTACACGAGATAAAACAGTTATCCGTGCTGCCTCGTATTTTGGGTTGTCAACGAATCTGTACATTAACTAGTAAAGGAAACAAGATTGTTAATACAAGAAAAACATTCAACAACAAACCAGAAACTCATATCAGGCATTCAACTTACAAAGGACTCTTCATGTCCATGACTAACATTTTCCTCAACAGCCTGTGTAAACATACCAAAAAATAATATCAATATATACATCAACATGAAATTCCAGAAAGTAATATAAAAACCTCATATGAACAAATACAAGAAAATATTAATAAATAAAACATAATCAGAAAACAAATAACATGCCAGAATATATACATCAACATGATCAGACACAACATAAAATAAATAACATACCAGAACTTCTAATACCAAAAAACATTAAACCACATATGAACAAATACGAGAAAAGATACCAGAAAGTAATACATCAACATGCAATATTAGAAACCCTAACCAGAAACACATACCAGAATTTTAAACTAAAGCAAATACCAAAAAACTTGAAACAAAAAACCTCATATGAACAAATACCACAAAACATACCACAAAGTAATACATGAACCTGCAATACCAGAACACTAACAATAAACACATACCATAAACTTAAACTAAAGCAAATACTAGAAAACTTGAAACCAATAACATACCAGAAAATATAATAACATACCAGAAAACTCATGTAAATATAAAGACGAAACAAACATAGAACAAACCATATCAAACAAATACCAGAAACGATGATTAAACTTACAAACCCTAATATGAACAAATACCAAAAACTATAATACCATAAAACATGAAAGAGTATCAAAGCAATACTAACCACAGGTATATCAACTATTCGAGGACCACCAGATAACACAATTTGAAGGCCTGATTCATCATGAGACACATGAGAAGCATCGCCTTCGTTTGGTGTGGCATCTTCAACAGGTAAAGGAGGCGTAGGAGTTAGAAGGTTGAAGGTAGGAGCATCACAAGAAGATTGGTTAGCAGCAACCTTTGACCGAGTCGACATTTTCGTTTTCTTAGGGTTTACAAAAACGAAACGATTCCGGAGTGTTTGGGGTAAAAACGAAGACGAAAAACACAGAACAAGTGAATGAGACGGCCGGAAAGTGAAGGAGATGAATCAAACTTGAAGAAAATGGAGATTACGAGAGAGATTGATGAAGATGACAGTTGAAGGTGAGGAGTTGGACGGGCAAACGGTTTCTTCTCTAGTATAACGAAAACGAAAATGGTAGTTTGTGAATGAGCGGGATGGGATGTTGGTAAGTGAAATTAATTTACCCCATTAAAATTAACAGTAAAAAGTTGTAAAAAAGTTGGTGTACACTTTCTTTAATAAAAACTGAAAAAGGCTTAGTATGTCAAATTTTGCCTTGATTTTATATTAAGTAGAGAAGAGTTATTAAGGAAGTTTGTAAATATATCATATTTACATTTACGTGTTAAATAGTCAAATATTTGGAAATCTTTTAATAATTTAAAGAATAAAACAACAATACTTTAACAGGAAAATGTAAAAAATGTTTTAAATACGGGGAAAAAATTAATTAGAAACAATTTGGTTTACTAGGCTTTTTCTAGTTTTGTGTTTAACAAATGTACCCCTTGAAAGAAGAGTGTGTAGAGTTTGAGAATAAATACAAAAGATAGGGGTATATTTACTTAATTGAAACATTAAAAAGCCTAGTTACTACTATAGTTCCACAAAAAGGCCTAATTACCAAAATTGCCCAAAAAATTAAATAAGAAAATAAAGAAAAAATTAAATAAAAACATTTTAAAAAATAAATAACGAAGTTATGATTTGCATGAGATTTGATCGGTATAAATTTCAATTGATGTATGTTGGAATTTCGGTGTCCGGTTTTAGACCAAAGGGCCGTAGTCTCACTTATGTGAGTAGACGGTTCTCCCAATCGCCAAACAAATTAATATAATTATCTTGAACTAAAAACTAGTTATTAACCAAGGGTTTGTAATCTCCACAAAGGAGTAGACAAAACCCAACCAAGAGTTTGTAATCTCCGCAAAGGAGTAAACAAAACCCAACCAAGAGTTTGTAATCTCCGCAAAGGAGTAGACAAAACCCAATCAAGAGTTTGTAGTCTCCAAAGGAATAGACAAAAAATCAACTAAGAGTTTGTAATCTCCACAAAGGAGTAGACAAAACTCAATCAAGAGTTTGTAGTCTCCAAAGGAGTAGACAAAACTCAAGCAAGAGTTTGTAATCTCCAAAAAGGAGTAGACAAAACTCTAATAGAAGTTAAGTTCAATTACACGTTTTATAAACCGGTTGTTATATGTTAAGACCATTGACTTGGATAATGTAATGAGTCATTCATAAATGAATTTTCCTTCTAAGTGTATTCTCCCCTACACCGGGAATATCCAAATACCTTAGTGGGATAAAACGTTACACGTTACAAAGACTAAGTAAGAGACTTACTTGTCTTACTTTGTAGAAAGGGTATTCCTAGGTTTTGTCAATAGAAAACCAAACTAAGATGGATGCCTATCCTTTGTCAATACAAAGGAACTATACTGGTCTTTCGAGTTTTGCAAATAAGCTTATAAGAAGGCCTATCCAATGTCAATACAATGGAACTAGAAGCTTTATTGTTGCAAAAACGAATGTGCAATCAAGTGCAAATGGCTCTCCCTTTTATAGGCATAGGGGGCCACGGTTTTGGGGAGAATAACCGCCACTAAAGCGGTTGAGAGCGATTACAAACGGTTATTGGCGGTTGAGAGAAGTTAGGGTTACATAACCACTTTTTGGCCCAAGCCCAAGGCCCAAGCCCAACTCAATTGGGCCATCAAAAAGCCCAAATTTCAGCTAGCTTTTTTGGCCCAACTTTTTTCTCATCAATGAGCTTTGACTAACTCATTATAGCTAGGTGAAGCTCCAAGGTCAACTAATACACATGAGCTTAGCTCAAACTAGCTTAGTTCATCGAGTAGCTCACTAGCTAGCTTCTAGCTACCTTCTTGGAGCTCAATGGACATTTGTGCTTGGATATCTCTCAAACTTTGTAACAACTTTCTTGAGCTAATATAATGAGGAATGCCCGAAAGAACGCTCCATAATGTGTCCCAAAAACACAAAGCGTCGGGCTCTCAATTTCTGCCGCAAAATGGCCCAGGCGTTGGCAAGGCCAATAACGCTCTTGCCAAGTAATGGCATTGTCATGACCGAGTCAAGACAATGTCCCATGATAGTCATGAGGCTCAACTAAACTAACTTTCAACATAGCCGTGATAGCCATGTCCTTTTGTTTAGTTTAATTTAATTAGCTTCCATACTTTTACCCCGTAATCACTAGTTACTCTAAGTGCCGGTCACTTGGCTTGCCTCCCGCAACCCATACCATCGTGACACACATGTGAGTAACTTATTGCACCTTGTCTCGACAACAAGCTCAATGGTTCCGTTGAGACTTAGCACAAATCTCCAACATTCCTCCCCCATTTGAGCAAAGTCGTGAAACTTAATTTAGGCAAATTAATAAACAAAACTCTACACATAATCACAAATATCTTTCGATTGAATTTATTGATTTAGTACAAATGCACATTCTGTACAAAAGAATCATGGTGTCCTAACGGATTGAACCATTCAACTTGTCTAAGTACATGAAGGCAAAGTACATGTGAGTTTACATTCCTTACTAACAATTGACATATTTAAAGGCTATTGTGTCCTAATCCTCTAATGAACGCGTAGGCGAGTCAACCACATACTCCCTTGAAGAAGCCTTGACACTTCACGTTCACGTAGCCGACTTTCTTTTAATCTTGCGCCTACACTCGCAATTTCTCAAAGAAGTCGTTAAGAGAATTCTCTCAAGCTTTCCTTAGTTTGTAGGACCGAACTCCTTTGGATGGAACTTTGAGTTCGCTAACTTCTTGGAATGGGCTTTCCACATTGAATTCGGCTATAGCTTTTGGCCATAAGCGAATTGGGTGTCCCACGACGAGAGGTTAAACTAGTAGGTTGTAACCCATCCCCTTGGCTATCTTGTGTACTAAATAACAAGCCAAGATCTTGGTTAGTCTTTCGGCCAAGTTTGTGAATTCTCAACAAACCACCGACGCTATATGTTGAGTCTAATAGTTCTATAACCAAACTATGTCTCAACGCCAAGATGTTTCGATTTTCATAACATCCTTGACTTCATGCCAAGCCAAAGAACCACTATTTCAAAGAAATAGATTTTCTAGGAAATCGGGACTTAGGCCAAAAGGACTTTTAACCACCAAGTCATGGCATTGTCATGATAGATTCAAGACAATGTCCGAAAGAACGCTCTTGTCGTGTGTCGACAACAAGCTTTCAACTCTGATATATGAGTACTTTCAAGTCTCAGAACTGATCATGTCATGTGTTGACAATGAGATCTTTCACTTGAATCATGGATATACTTTATCGGAGTATAATGACCATCATTGGAATTAGTCCAAAACCCATTTCCAAAAGTCATGAAATTATCAAGTCTTTTATCAAAACTTTAGAAGTATAGAATCATTTAGATTCACACGTTTTGACTACTGTCAAAATCATCATGTTGTCTAAACATAAGCAAGAGATATTTCCTTGTGTGGTACAATTTAACTTGCTATTGACACACCAATTGGCTCGATTTATCTTAAACCGATTTAACCAACAACTTTGATCATTTTCACTTTGTTGCCATTGCCATGGGGTAGGGAGAGTACTTATATGAGAATATATAACTTTGAAATGACATACCTTATGTAGTTGTCCTTTTTCAAAAATTTGTTGGATTTCCAGAACGAGCCATCCTCTTTGTTCCATAACGCTTGTCCAAATTCGATAAGCCCCCCATAGCTATTTCAACAATTATAAATGATCATGTACCTTGTAGGCATTCATGTGTCACCATAGTCAACAATTTGACTCTACAATTCGACTCTAGTGAGTCCATTGACTTTCAGTTTCCTCATAGAATTTCCTTTTGTATGACCCGAAGGTTTACATATAATCCAAAGTCAATTAATCTCTTTCAAATCCATGAAGGTAACATCTCGAGATATCATATTCTCGTTTAGATATCTTACCTTCTTTTAAGAACACTTGATCAACGGAAATCATATATGGTCATGTTCGTACTTGCCCTTGGTACCAGGCAATCGAACGACGGAGGTTTGACCTTTTGGCCAACTTTATGATTCCGTTCAATCATGTCTTAGTCTTATTTAGACTTTGGCCAAAATGTCTTTAACGCATAACATGACTTTTCATGGTTTTAACCAAAGTCAACATATTAGGTTTGAACGCCACCAAACCTCTATGCCTCTTTGAGTATTCCGTTCTTTCAACGAATTCACACTCGACGTTTTAATCATCCAAACGTTTTACTCATGTTCATATCAGCCTTCTACAAGTCCCACGACTCCAAGGAATTTCAAGAAAAGTCGTTTGTATAAAGGCATGAGCACACATGCATATTGCATGAATCGATCGTACGATTACAAGGACCGATCGAGCCGATCATAGAACCGATCGAGCCGATCACTTTAGTAATTCCTAAGAATCACAAGTCCCTGTCAAAACCATTCAGGTTGGCCGCTGTCCCAGTCGGGTGGAATGGTTAACAAAACGCAAGCCAGCGTGTTCTAAATAGTGTCGGTCGAGCCGCCCGACAAACCAATCAAGTCAACTGCTTGGCGGTTACTCGACGGTTTCATAAAAGCTATGTCTAGTTGCGTCGACTGATGTTAGCATGAAATATTGTGATATTTTAGGCACGTTTTCTAAGTGTATTTCATCCATATTGATAGTCATTGATTAAGCATTGATGTATTTGTGAGCTAGTTTGTCTATATTGTCGATATAGAGATCTACACAAGCTTTATGTTGATTGTAGGCAATTAAGAGCTATTTCCGAACGGATTGAGCGAGAATGGAGTTTGATTAAGTATGTCCAAGGATTGAGGACATCTCTAGGAGCTAAGGATGGTGCTAAGTTGAAGAATAACACGAGGAAAGGAAGAATTACGGTTTACCCCTAAACCACGCTCTAAAATACGGCCGTACTACATTCCACGTTCTAGTCCACGGCCGTGGAACCTTGGCAAGGGAAGCGTGATCCATTCCAGCAACTTACACGGCCGTGGAGGGTTGTGTCAAACCGTGACCAACTTCCACGCTCTAAATTACGGGCGTGGAATCCTTCCACGACCGTGATCTTGGCGATCTTTTACGCAATATTTTAAGCCACGATCTTCTACGCAATTGGGCCGGGCTTATATTTTATCTTACACTATAAAATGACGGAAGAAGAGAGATTCCGTCACCTCTGCTTAGACGCACTTTCGCTCTCGCTTGGAATTGCCCTAATTTCACATCTTGCGGAGATTGTGATTGAGAGATTTGCGCTTTGCTATTGAGATTTCCGGATTGACGGAAGAGTTGAAGATTTGGAAGATTGTTCGCAAGAAGGTTACGTTTTATCTTTAGGTTTGATTTAGAAGACGGATTGACATCCCGTTCTTCCTTCTTATCTAAGATTCGTGATTGTTTGTGTTATTCCGAATCTATTGACGTTATTGTTCTTGATTTGTGGATTTGAGATTGACTTGAAAGTTATTGAAGGTTTTCGGAAGTTTTCATCTTTCATTCTTTTAAATCTTGAATTTGATATCAATATGACTATTGTTGGCTAAAACCCTTTAACAATTCTAAGGAGAAGGGTTGATAGTTATGGCTTAGATGATGATAGATCGATCGTAAACAGATTGGACCCTGAGAGTTAGAAAGAATCGTCGACGAACCTAATCCACGGTCTGTTCTTGAGCTTCCACGGCTGTGGAACTCAAGAACTACCCGTAATTTTGTGTCAGTTTACGAACTTGCTTTTACTTTAATCCAAAGTTAAAGATTTGCTTTGACTTAGTCTTGGCTTGCCCTTTTCTAGGTGGTAGTGAAGCCTCAATAACCTCTACCTCGATTCTGAGTGTCACAACCTTAATCGGTTTAGTTAGTCTTGATCCTTGGATTACAAGTTTGGGTATTTTACATTAATTCTTACCTTTAGAACCTTTCTATATTGAAGCCTCAACAACCTTTATAGAGAGTGTCTTTTAGGTGAGTCATATAAGGTTTTTGGAACTTCACCGTACGATTACCTTACATTCGTATACCTTTGCATACCTTAACTCTGTCCTTATATCTTTAGTATATCTTAATCGATTGCCACAGCTGGATTCCTGGATCTTTAGGATTGTTGTTTTCCCAATATTTACGAAAGCTCATACATTTACTCGCTTGACAATTCTATAATTGGATTTAACCCCCCAAATCCCTGTGTTCGATACTCTGGAATTCTTGCTCAACTATATCGATCCGTACACTGCGGGTTCGCTTGCTTGATTTCTAGTTTTATAATTAAAGCTTATTTGCACGCACGCTAAGTGGCGAACAAGTTTTTGGCGCCGTTGCCGGGGATTTGGTTTAGGCCGAATTCGGTTATCGGTTGTCAAGCTTGGGAGCTTCTCCCTTGTTATTTGATATCTCTTTGAGTGTATGCGCAGGTCTAGGAACACCGAAGACCTCTTACCTCTTGATCAAGAGCTTGAGAGGACTTTAAGGAGAAAGCGTAAGGAGAAACAAATGGCTGAAGAAAGAGAACGTGATCTCCAATCGGAGTTAGCGGAAAAGGAAGCTCAACTCCAATGGAGTGAGAAAACTCGTAGGGAAGAGATGAATCGTCATCAATCAAAGGTTGATGATCTATCGGACACGATGTTCCAAATGAGGTTGGAGATAAACAACCTTAAGGAGAAAAAGAAAAGGAGGAGACCGGGAAGATCGGTTAGAGCCAACTCATCCAATGAGGACAGCGACTCCTCCATGCCACCGTTAGAGGAAATTGATCCCACGATCAATGTGAATCCATTCTTTCCACGGCCAGCTGCAAATCGCCGTGTTCCACCTAGGAATGCGAATGCGAGGGTCGAACGTGTGGATGAAGAGCCAAGAACTCTTGGCCAAAGGATGGATCCAACACAGCAACCACGCCGTTTAGGTGTGAACTTTGATGCTGATGATGTACAAGGGTTTAGCTTCAACCCTCAAGTTATTACCATTGTTCGCCAAAATCAATTTGGTGGAACAAGTGCTGAATCTCCACACCAACATCTACAAAACTTTGAGATTATGATGGAGACAATGAAGCCTAAGAACGCAACTACCAACAGCTACAAACTCAAGCCTTTCTTCTTCTCCTTGAAGGGGAAAGCATTGTCTTGGTATCAAGCTCTTCCAAGTGGAAAGCTTGAGACATGGGAGGATCTTTTCGCGGAGTTCCTCACTAAGTTCTTCCCGCCATCTAAAACGGCGGAGCTAAGAGGTAAGATTAATGCATTTTCCATGAGATCTAACGAAAGTTTGTTTCAATCTTGGGAAAGATTTCAGGATTTGCTATTGGATTGCCCTCATCATGGCATATCCAAGCTTGCATTGTTGGAGATATACTATAAGGGGCTGGATGTGGAGACACAATTCAAGCTCCAATCCCTCTCATGTGGTACATTCATGGACATGAGGGAAGATGACGCTTGGGACTTCATTGAGAAGCAAGCAAGGGTCATAGAGAAGTATTCTCACCGGAAAGTGGAGGGAAATCGTGTGGAGCAAGGAGCAAAGCTCACACATGAAGCTCAAAATTAAATTTTCTCCCTCAACAATGAGATTAAAGAGTTGAAGGAAGCTATCAAGACCAACTTTCCAAAGCAACAAGGAAAAGATGTTGGCTACTTGGGCAACAACAACAATGGTGGTGAGAATACAAACCGCAACAACAACAACAACAACCGGAACAACAACCGGAATAATTGGAACGGCAACAACAACAACCGGAACAATAATTGGAACAACAATAGGGGTTCAAACAACAACAATTGGCGCTCCAATCAACAAAACTCCGGTAACTCTTATCCTTCCAATTCAAATTCACTAACTCCACCTTCCTCTTCTTCCACTCCTTTGAAAAGTCAGGGGAAAACATCTAATGGAGGAAGCACTTCGGAGAAGGAGAAGCCCGATCCCATGTTGGAGACAATTTTGGGAAAGCTTCAAGGGTTAGAGACTCGCATCATCAAAGTAGATGATCACATAACTAAGGTTGATAAAGCCCAAAAGGTTTTAGAAAACCAAATGTTTACTCATGCGGAGGAAGTTCCTAGGAATCAAGGGAAACTTCCAGGAAAAACGGAGGACAACCCAAAGGGAAGGGTGATGGCAATCACAACTAGGAGCGGGATCACAACTACCGACCCGCAACCCAAGTTTGTAGAAGTCTCCGTTGAGAAAGAAAAAGAGAAGGGGAAGGAGAAGGAATATGTCTACGTTCCTCCTCCAGCTTACAAACCTCCCCTACCATTCCCTCAATCTAGAGCAAGAGCGCGTCTAGATAAACAATTTGGTAAGTTTATAGAACTCATGAGCAAGCTGCATATTAATATACCTTTCATTGATGCTATTGTAGGTATGCCGGCTTATGGCAAGTTCTTAAAGGAGATCCTCTCTAACAAGAGAAAGTTAGAGGATTTTGGAGAGGTTAAGATGAGTTCGGATTCTTCGGATCTCATCAAGACCATGAAGGAGAAGATGCCCCCAAAGCTAAAGGATCCGGGGTCATTTTGCATTCCCATAGGAGTGGGAGATGTCACATATGATGCATTATGTGACTTGGGAGCAAGTGTGAGCATTATACCACTTGCATTATGTAGGAAGATCGGTTTAGGCGACCCTAAACCGGTGAAGATGACGTTGTACATGGCGGATCGATCCATCACTCGTCCCGTCGGTATTGTAGAAGACGTCCCAGTCACGCTAGGTAAATTCTTTGTTCCCATTGATTTTGTTGTGCTTGACATTCCTGTAGATAGTCCGGTCCCGATCATACCCGGAAGACCGTTTCTTGCAACTTCCGGCTGCATAGTCGGTTGCAAGAATGCTAGACTCGCCTTTGACATAGGAGAAGAGAAGGTAGAGTTCGTTCTTTCCACTCTAGTGAAGGAACCAATTTTTGATGAGGATATATTCAATATCCAAGATGAAGAAGGGTTGTCTAGAGAGGAGGTAAGTGCTATTCTCTTCAAAGATCCTTTGCAAAAGGTTATTACTATGAGTCTAATGGATGTAGGGGAAGAAGAGGAGTGCAATGAGGCAATTGAAGCCTTAGAAGCACAAGAAGAAGTATGTGAAGAGGAGTTTGAGAAACTCCACGACGAAGCAGAAAACGTGAGAATCCACGGCCATACACTATATTCCACGGCCGTGGATTTCACCAACCAAAGCGTGGCTCACTCCAGAGGGTTACACGGTCGTGGAGGAAACAGAGCACCCGTAACTACATTCCACGCCCAAAATCACGGCCGTGGAGCATACAGAGCACCCGTAATTTTGGCCGTGGACGAAGGAAATTGTGCCACTTCTTCAACTTCTCTTGGTTCTTCTCCCACACCTTCTACACCCTTAGACACTTCTAAGGAGGCATCGGAGACTCCTCAAGAACCATTGGAAGCTCCGAAAGCGATGGAACTAAAGCCACTTCCTACTCATCTAAGGTACGCATTTCTTGGACCTAATTTTACCTTTCCGGTTATTGTTAGTTCCGATCTAAGCATAGATGAACATAGCAAGCTCATGGTTGTCCTTAGGAAACATAGAAAAGCTTTAGGATACACTATTGAGGACTTAGTAGGAATCAAACCTTCCCTATGCATGCATAAAATATTAATGGAAGAGGACTTTAGGACTTCAAGACAACCTCAAAGGCGGTTGAATCCGACCATGAAGGAGGTTGTCAAGAAGGAAATTCTTAAACTTCTTGATGCATGTATCATCTACCCTATCTCCGATAGCAAGTGGGTGAGTCCGGTACAAGTAGTTCCGAAGAAGGGAGGAATGACGGTCATCACCAACAAGAATAACGAACTCATTCCTACCCGAACCGTAACAGGATGGCGGATGTGCATAGACTACCGCAAGCTAAACAACGCGACGAGGAAGGATCACTTCCCACTACCCTTCATCGATCAAATGCTTGAAAGGTTAGCACAACATTCGCACTTTTGCTATCTTGACGGTTATAGTGGTTTCTTTCAGATTCCGATACACCCGGATGATTAAGAGAAGACCACATTCACGTGCCCGTGGGGTACGTTTGCCTATAGGAGGATGCCGTTCGGGTTTTGCAACGCCCCAACCACCTTTCAAAGGTGCATGATGGCCATCTTCTCCGAATATATATAGGAAATCATGGAGGTCTTTATGGATGACTTCTCCGTATACGGTTCCTCTTTTGACAATTGCCTTTCTAACCTTGATCTTGTATTACAAAGGTGTGAAGACACTAACCTAGTTCTTAATTGGGAGAAGTGTCAATTTATGGTAAAGGAAGGGATTGTATTAGGACACTTAATCTCTAGTAGAGGGATAGAGGTAGATAAAGCTAAGATAGAGACCATAGAAAAGCTTCCTCCCCCAACTTCGGTGAAAGGGATAAGAAGTTTTCTAGGACATGCTGGATTCTATAGACGCTTCATAAAAGACTTCTCTAAAATATCAAAACCGCTAACTAATCTATTGATGAAGGATGCAGTTTTTGAGTTTTCGCAGGAATGCTTGGATGCGTTTAACATGATCTGGGAGGCTCTAATTTCAGACCTATTATCCAACCTCCGGATTGGAACCTTCCCATTGAGGTTATGTGCGATGCTAGTGACGTAGCTATAGGAGCTATTCTTGGACAAAGAAAGGAAGGGCGAACCCACGCTATCTACTACGCTAGCAAGACGCTAGATGAAGCGCAGCTCAACTATGCCACTACGGAAAAGGAATTTTTAGCCATTGTTTATGCTATTGACAAATTTCGCTCTTACCTTGTAGGTGCAAAGGTGATTGTGTACACGGATCATGTTGCGATCCGGTATCTCCTTGCAAAGAAGGATGCGAAGCCAAGGCTAATTAGATGGATTCTTCTCCTACAAGAATTTGATCTAGAGATCCGCGAAGAAGGGTTCGGAAAATTCTGTTGCGGATCATTTGAGTCGTCTAACACATCTAGAAGACGACCATATACCTTTAGATGACTCCTTCCCGAACGAACATTTACACATTATAGAGGAGTGCATCGATGTGATCTCCAAAGGTAACGAACCATGGTTTCTGATTTTGTTAACTATTTGGTTTGTCAGGAGATACCGCCCGGATTATCCTACGCACAAAGAAAGAAGTTCTTTAAGGATGTCCGGGAATACTTTTGGAATGAACCTCTCCTCTTTAAGAGAGGTCCGGATGGCATCATTCGGCGATGTGTGCCGGAAGATGAGATACAAAGTGTCATCCGCCATTGTCATTCACTACCATGTGGAGGACACGCCAGTTCGAACAAGACTAGCGCTAAGGTATTGCAATCTGGATTCTTTTGGCCTACTTTATTTAGAGATGTGCAATCCTTTGTTTCCTGCTGCGATGCTTGTCAAAGAACAGGAAATATCTCTAGGAGGAATGAGATGCCTCTCAATAACATCCAAGAGGTGGAGATTTTCGACGTTTGGGGAGTTGACTTTATGGGACCGTTCCCATCATCTTGTGGAAACCAATACATACTCTTGGCGGTGGATTACGTTTCTAGATGGGTGGAAGCAATTGCCTCTCCCACCAATGACGCCATGGTGGTGGTTAAGTTCTTTAACAAGACCATCTTCCCACGATTTGGGACACCAAGGACTATCATTAGTGATGGAGGTTCTCACTTCATTGCCCGGCGCTTTGAAGCTCTTCTAGCTAAGTATGAGGTTACTCACAAGATCGCCACCCCTTATCATCCACAAACTAGTGGACAAGTTGAGATCTCAAACCGGGAGATCAAAGGAATCTTAGAGAAGACGGTTTCAAGGACTAGGAAGGATTGGTCCTTGAAGCTTGATGATGCATTGTGGGCGTACCGGACTGCGTACAAGACTCCCATAGGAACCACACCATACAACCTTGTGTATGGGAAGTCTTGTCACTTACCGGTAGAGTTAGAGCACAAGGCGTTTTGGGCCATCAAGTGGTTGAATTTCAGCATGAAGGAAGCGGGAGAGAAGCGTCTCTTGGACCTTAATGAGCTTGAAGAACTCCGCTTGAACGCTTATGAAAACGCCAAGATTTATAAGGAGAGAGCAAAGCGTTGGCATGATAAGCATATCATTCCAAAGGACTTCAAAGAAGGAGATCAAGTTCTCCTCTTTAATTCAAGGCTTCGTCTCTTTCCAGGTAATCTTAAATCTCGTTGGACCGGACCTTTTCTAATCAAACATATTTTTTCCCATGGTGCAGTTGAAGTATGGGGTGAAGCAGGCGGAAGCTTTAAGGTGAACGGTCAACGACTCAAGAAGTATACGCCGGAACTCCAAGCTGAAGAGTTCGCGCCCACCGCACTCGAATAAGTGCGAATTTGGTCTAGCTACGGACCTTAAACAAAGCGCTTCTTGGGAGGCAACCCAAGGTATTGCATTTACGTTTTTTGTTTTTGATTCATAGTTTAGCTTGGTTTAGACGTTTTTGCTTTGTTTTGCCTTCGATTCCTTCCGGTATGTTCGTGTTTTTGGATGTAGGAACAGTGAAAAAGGAAAGGGGAAGAGTAATTTTGAAGAAAAGTGACGAAACTTGGACTTTGGAGCATTACAGAGAGTTCCACGGCCGTGACAGCTACAGTGACCGTAATTTCCAAAAGCCTTTGAAAAATCACCAAAACCACGGTTCCGTACATTTCCACGGCCGTGGAACCCCCCGACAGACCGTGATTTTCACAAATTTTGCCGGCCACTATATAAACCACGTTCTTCACAAAAACAAAACACACAAAACCCAAATTACGCCCAAAAACGCCGATTCCACGCCCTTCACCTCAATTCTCCGTTCGTTAATCGTTTTTAACGATTCTTTGACCCAAACTGAAGCAAATCCAACCACCAACGAGATCCAAGCAACGATTCGAGCGGCAAATCACCAAGGAAAGCAGAATTCGGATTTTAAAATCCGAAAACCTAGGTTTTTTCGCTCTTCTCTATCTTTGTCGATTCAACCTTAATTTTGATAGAATTTGTAGGAGAACTGATTGGAATTGGAAGAAATTAGTCTAGGACTGATTGATTGCTGAGTTTGGTGATTGATTGCTGAGTTTTGAGAAAAGTCGAGACGAACCACGGTCTTTGTAACTTCCACGGCCGTGGAACACCAAGAACAGACCGTGGTTTCTTCCAGAAAATGGATTTTGTGAGGAGAGTGTCCGGGAGAAATAAGGACAAGAACAAAGAGAAGGATAAGAATAAAAAGAGGAAGGGCAACCCCTCTTCCTCTTCCTCCTCTAGAGCACCACCACCTTCATCCCCTTCACCTCCATCATCACCTTCATCACCATCACCTCCTAGCCCTAGGGTCCCCACCATTCACGAGGATCATCTCGACGCCTTAGAGAGGATCCATAAGAGGACCGTTATAGGACCTAGGTACCTACTGTTAGAGGACTTAGCGCCTCTACATGTGATAGATGACATCACTTGGCTCTTGGATAGAGCCGGATTAGTCGTCTTCTCGGCTATCCGAGAAGACGCTTACGAGGAGATTACTAGAGAGGTTGTGACATCTTTTGAGCACAGCCATGTTGATAGGACAGTTTCTTTCCGTCTGATGGAAAGAAACTATGATTTCTCCATCCGGGAGTTTGGAGCCTTCTTTGGGTTCCATGAGACCTTCAATGGTCGTTTCCCCAGCGGCGTTTACGCCAAGGATTTCTGGGCGGAGGTAGCCATGATCTATGCCAGCGAGGACCGCTGGCAACCAGCTGATACCAAGGCTAAGTTGATGTATCACTTAGCCTTGAAGATAGCTCACCGGGTACTTTCTGAGTGTCTCTTCCCTAGGACGGAGACACCTCAGAAGATCAAGACGGATGGGCTATTTCTTCTGTACTCCATGCTATATGGACGACCTGCTGACTGCGCCACCCTCTTAGCTGCTACCATGAGCAAGCTAAAGAACAAGAGGGCTGACAACATTGGATATGGTGGGATAGTCACCCACCTTGCTAGGATATTAGGGGTAGATTTCTCCGCCTGCACACGCATTCCTGCTGTACCCCTAGAACTCCAGACCCTTATGATTAGAGGCCTCATCTTCCCTACCCATAGAGGTCCACCTTACGCTGCTATGCCATGGGAGAGCAGGACGGGGAGAGGCATTGAGTGGCTCCTAGAGTATTCCATTATGGCTGGACGCCATAACTGGAAGGAGACGTTCGCTGCTATGCATGCGAACAGGATTGCAGCCCCTCCATATGTCCCACCACCACCTGTAGTTGAGGAGGAGGAGATGAGAGATGAGTATGAGGGAGGAGGAGGAGGAGGAGGAGGAGGAGCTGAGCAGGATTTTGGCACATTTCCGGATCAGCTGGACACAATTCCTGACATGCCTAGACGTTCTCCCCGTCCAGCCAGAGCTTCAGGATCTTCTTCTCGCCGCGCCAGCGTGAGCGAGAGGCCCACTTGGATGGAGACTCCTCCTGCTTGGTACGGAGCTCCACCACCATGGTCTACACAAGCACCACCAGCACCAGCACCAGCACCGTCAGATGCACCGGGATGGTACATCCAGCCGCCTGGTTGGTATGAGCAGCTGCCGGAGTGGGCCACCGACCTTTCTGATAGGGTGGGAGCGTTGGAGATTCGAGTTGACACTAGAGATGCACGTATGGACGACCTCAACCATATGATGAGGGATGTCTACCGCCAGTAGTTCGGGCGGTACTATGATCCTAGCTTCTCTCCATTTCCGCCTCCACCGCAGTGATGACGATGATGACCGACAGCTTTAGCCGCTCCACCGCCATTTTGTGAGTTTTTTTTCTTTCTTTCTTTTCTTCTTTTTCTTTTCTTTGAACATTAGGGACAATGTTTGTTCCAAGTATGGGGTGGGGTGTGACTAATCGTCTGTAATAACTCTTACTCACTTTGATTGCTTCTATTGAGACTATCTTGCATGTTTCATTATATTGTTACACGTTTCATTATTGCATTGCATGAAAAAGAGTTTGAAAAACCCATAAAAATTGAAAAATTTTGAAAATTTTGTGCTTCTAAGGATAGAGATGATTTCTATGATAATCACCACTTGTGAATTGAGTTTTGATGACAATTGCATGCTTAAACAATTAGTGAATTGAAAAGAAATTGAATGAGTTGATTATTGATAGCATGAATTATAGTCTATATTTTGGGGTTTGTTTGGACGTTTTATCTTTCATAATCTGCATGTTTGTATGTATTATATGTGATTATATTACCATTTCATCTACCTTTGCGGGAATCGAGGTCTACACCTAGTTTTGTTGTAATCGTAGGTAAAATGGCACGTTTTGCATCAAAAAGGAGCAAAAGGAGCTATGGAGTCATTGGAGCTACATTCAGGAACATAAGGAACCATCCAGGAAGCATAGCCATGGATTGGAGATTCACTTTGGACCAGTTTTGAGAGATTTCACATTCAGTTGTGACTCACCTCGGTTGACCACAGATTCACCTCGACCGAGGTGATCCAGGGAAGTCGACTCGACCGAGGCGAATACCTAGGACGCGGAGAGAATATTTTATTCTTGGCTGAGATCTTTTATCTTTAGAAAGTGATCTTATATTTTTGGGCTTGGCTCCTGGAAGGAAGAAGATATACTAGATCTTATATTTTACCTATTTTTATGGGAAGAGATATTTCTAAGATATCTTATCTTTGGAGGGTTATTTTTCTATAAAAAGGGTTGGATTTCCACAAAGCCAAGATCATGCTATACCACCGATCAGGGTTTATACGCAGCAGCAGCCATACTCCAGTTGGGAGATTTGAAGAACCTTTTTGAAGGTTGAAGGAAGATTGAAGATTGTAGCTTTTATAGCTTTTGAAGGTTTTCTTGTAAGATTACCTTAGATTCTCTTCCTTGTTGTCTTGCTTGTTGGATTTCTATCCAAGGAACGCTTTTGTTGTGATATTTGATTCAGTTATTGAAGTCTTTTTATTAAATTCTTCTTGTTCAAATATTCACCTTCTTCCTATATATTTGATTAATACTTTCATGATAATGAGTGGCTAATTTCCTTGTGTGATTCTAGGGTGATTGGCTGAAGGTTGTGGGAAAAACAATGATAGAATAATCTTAGATTCCAGTAGGACCCTAAAAGTTCGAGTCTTTAACCTTAACCCTAAGCATCTCGCTCAGTCGATGAACATCTCGGCCGGGGTGGAATTCGTCTGACCGAGGTGACTTATCTGATCCTAAACTGAGAGTTAAGTGTTAGAGTTTGCCAAATCCTATTCTTATTACACCTTTCCTGGTTCAATGCAAGCTTAGGATGAGACTTACCCGGTAATTCCTTAGTTTGTGTACCAACGATCATAAGTGTAGGTAATAAAGGTTTATCCTTTATTGGGGTTTGAGTGTGCTTCCATCCCATCTTTGTGAGTTAGCCTGAGACTTATCCGGTAAAGGTTGATTCTATTCCCTTAGATGGTGTGTTAGTTTGAGGTTATAGTTCTTTATCTTAATTCCTTGAGACTTACCCGGTAATAGGAGTTACGGTTTGGGATTAGTGAGTAGTGAGACTTACCCGGTGATCTATTCCACTTTAGAAACACCTTCCCCATGCAAAAACCTCAGCTTTGTCCGCTTATCTTTAGATCTTGAGTTGGAACCACAACTAGATGCTTTAATCCCTAGAATTGCATATTTCCTTTATTGACTTCTTATTCATCTTTGATTGTTTTAATTGCTCTTGTGGTTAGTATTTACATAAGCATACCGTGATTGGACTTTGTTTCACTATGTCCCTGTGATCGACCCCTGGAATTCCTTGCTTTTTACTACGATTGACCCGTACACTGCGGGTTCGCATCCTTGTTTTAAGCTTACATCTAGGGTTATAAATTTATAGCTTGCACACACCGTTTGGAGCGAACAATTATACCTCTTTTGCAAGTTTCATAATATGATGAATGTTACTTAAATCATGTTGAGAAATTAAGGTTGAAATCACAATATAAGTTCTTATGGTTCTTGTTGAGATGATTAAGGTAATTCGATTTTCTTTCTTCTTTCTTTGATCATTTAGCCCCTCATTGAAATAATGGCCTCCTTTACCTATCCGGGAATTTGGAGGAGTTGATTGATATTGGCATGTTTGATGTGGGAGGGCCTTGAAAGCAATTATTTGCAATCAAAAGAATAGAAAGAAATTATAGGTTTGGGGAAGTCAATCATGATGATGAGTAACTCGGCACCATTCACATAGCCGGGTGTTTGTGTCTTGCCAAAGTCGGATTGAGCGATATTCCTAGCGGATTATGGTATGTGCGCTAAGGGTTTGAGGCATCTCATAAAAATTTGAGAAACGCCAATCTCCTAGGCTTCGGTTTTTGTGCACCTCTATCCATAACTCCAAAAGTAAAGTCGAAAAATGAAAAGAAGAGAGCGAAGCTCTAAGTTGAAAGTGTTGCGGAAACCGCAAGAGAAGAAGAAAAGAGTAGTTATCCACTTTCCCGGATTCAAGCACCACATTCCTTAAAGTTTTCCTTCCCTTTCCACATTCTAGACCTTGTTTGAAAGTCCTTAAGATCAAAAGAATGTTATATGACTTGGTGATCTAAATTGAAGTTTCTTATGATTGATTTTGATAATGTTTGAAGGTTATGATGTTTACATGGAAGTTTGATTAATTCATGAGCTTTCTTTACTCTTTGATTAAGTGTATGAAAGTCTTATAAACGAATGAAGCAAGATTTGAGAATGATCTATTGATTAGAAGGCACATTCATCCAAAAGAAGTTTTGCTTTGAGAAGGTACACATATTTCATCCTAACTTGTGTTTTAAAAGCTTTTTGAAAGACCTTGCTTGAGGACAAGCAAGTGGCAAGTATGGGGTTATTTGTTAGCATGAAATATTGTGATATTTTAGGCACGTTTTCTAAGTGTATTTCATCCATATTGATAGTCATTGATTAAGCATTGATGCATTTGTGAGCTAGTTTGTCTATATTGTCGATATAGAGATCTACACAAGCTTTATGTTGATTGTAGGCAATTAAGAGCTATTTCCGAACGGATTGAGCGAGAATGGAGTTTGATTGAGTATGTCCAAGGATTGAGGACATCTCTAGGAGCTAAGGATGGTGCTAACTTGAAGAATAGCACGAGGAAAGGAAGAATTACGGTTTACCCCTAAACCACGCTCTAAAATACGGCCGTACTACATTCCACGTTCTAGTCCACGGCCGTGGAACCTTGGCAAGGGAAGCGTGATCCATTCCAGCAACTTACACGGCCGTGGAGGGTTGTGTCAAACCGTGACCAACTTCCACGCTCTAAATTACGGGCGTGGAACCCTTCCACGACCGTGATCTTGGCGATCTTTTACGCAATATTTTAAGCCACGATCTTCTACGCAATTGGGCCGGGCTTATATTTTATCTTACACTATAAAAGGACGGAAGAAGAGAGATTCCGTCACCTCTGCTTAGATGCACTTTCGCTTACGCTTGGACTTGCCCTAATTTCACATCTTGCGGAGATTGTGATTGAGAGATTTACGCTTTGCTATTGAGATTTCCGGATTGACGGAAGAGTTGAAGATTTGGAAGATTGTTCGCAAGAAGGTTACGTTTTATCTTTAGGTTTGATTTAGAAGACGGATTGACATCCCGTTCTTCCTTCTTATCTAAGATTTGTGATTGTTTGTGTTATTCCGAATCTATTGACGTTATTGTTCTTGATTTGTGGATTTGAGATTGACTTGAAGTTATTGAAGGTTTTCGGAAGTTTTCATCTTTCATTCTTTTAAATCTTGAATTTGATATCAATATGACTATTGTTGGCTAAAACCCTTTAACAATTCTAAGGTGAAGGGTTGATAGTTGTGGCTTAGATGATGATAGATCGATTGTAAACAGATTGGACCCTGAGAGTTAGAAAGAATCGTCGACGAACATAATCCACGGTCTGTTCTTGAGCTTCCACGGCCGTGGAACTCAAGAACTACCCGTAATTTTGTGTCAGTTTACGAACTTGCTTTTACTTTAATCCAAAGTTAAAGATTTGCTTTGACTTAGTCTTGGCTTGCCCTTTTCTAGGTGGTAGTGAAGCCTCAACAACCTCTACCTCGATTCTGAGTGTCACAACCTTAATCGGTTTAGTTAGTCTTGATCCTTGGATTACAAGTTTGGGTATTTGACATTAATTCTTACCTTTAGAACCTTTCTATATTGAAGCCTCAACAACCTTTATAGAGAGTGTCTTTTAGGTGAGTCATATAAGGTTTTTGGAACTTCACCGTACGATTACCTTACATTCGTATACCTTTGCATACCTTAACTCTGTCCTTATATCTTTAGTATATCTTGAATCGATTGCCACAGCTGGATTCTTGGATCTTTAGGATTGTTGTTTTCCCAATATTTACGAAAGCTCATACATTTACTCGCTTGACAATTCTATAATTGGATTTAACCCCCCAAATCCCTGTGTTCGATACTCTGAAATTCTTGTTGCAAGATTCTGAGTGTCACAACCTTGATCCTTGGATTACAAGTTTGACAACAACATTACTAGGATCTTGCAACAAGACACAAATAAAGAAAACCGAAATTCATAAAATAATATTTTTAAGGTAATGAATGCAACACTGTCTAGCAGCCTAAAGTACTTAAACAAAAGAAACGAACAACTGTCTTAACCAAAAGAAAGAAAAGACAAACACAACTCCCCACCCCCCACTCTAAGGAGTACGGAGACCCGGCTGACCACTACTTCCGGATCACTCAGCTGCTGGTCTAACCTGCGGTAAATCTAAAAACACAACAAGAGGAACCGTTAGCTAGTTATCTAAATATTAGCAGAATAATAGTAGCACACACACACACATAAAAATATAAACACCCATCATGCTTTCAAACAAGTCCATTTTATTATCTTGAGTTAAATTACTCTTTCACACTAATGATACTTATTTTGTGACACGAGGGATTCCCAAACCTCGCCTCCGCCCCCGTGCAACCATCAGGAATGGATACGATGCATCTCACCTTGTACCTGCCTGGTCTGGGTATAGAGAACCTCTCAGTCTCCTGTCAGAGCTGGGCAGTGATGTCACGGCCCGTTATACATACACTTGGGCCTTAAACGTAATAATAATAGTCGTCCTAGAAAATTATTATTATTAAAACACGCACATAGCACACACAACCACTATCACTCAATTAATATCCAGAAACTGGCTAAGTAAGTCGCAAGGACTTACTTGAGTCAAAATACACTCTAACACGTCTCAAACAGTCCATACTCGTGGTAACTCAAACGCCTGTCAAATAAGGCATGTGTATCAAAATCACATCTCGACATCCAACCTCATGCGAAGGGATTACGGAAAGAAAGATTCTCTTACGGTAAAAGACCATTTTACCCTTAGTGTCGATAATTCTCCGAGTCAGTTCTCAACTTCTAATATTTCTTTTTGAACGCTTTTCTAATATCTGATTACTCCAGAACAGTTTACTAAAGGTTATAATATTAATCTCATACACTCATCACCTAGAATCACATTACTTCCTTCTCGGGCATTATCTAATCTTATATATATATATCTATATATATATATATATATATACTTACGTGCATACTTTAACTTTCCTTCCAATTCTATAAAATCCGTAACTCTTAGGAATTTATATATATATATATATATATATATATATATATATATATATATATATATATAGCCACATACTTTATATCTTCACCAACTCACATTCATATGTATACTTTTATTTCATATAATATATATATACGTATATTTATATACTCGGCATACACAACTCTTATATAAGCTCACACCTGCTCTTACTAACCTACCGTATTGCATACCCGTACCACCTCCAATCTATGGTTTATATATGTATTCAATCTCAGCTATATACGTATTCCACCAATTATATACGTATTCCATTCAATTATATATGTATTCCATCAATTATATACGTATTCCATTCACAAACAAAAGGACTCGCAGGTACAAGAGGGAAGGAGAGCCGGAAGTGGTCTTACCGGGACTGCAGTCCGGCGGCGAGGGCTGGTGTTTCGGTCGGCTACTGGTGGTCGGGAGCGGCGGTGCGGTGGCAGCGGCGGCGGCGGTTGGTTCCTGTCGGCCGAAGAGAAGCAGCGCAGGGAGTTACGATATTAACGCTGAGAAGGAGAAAGGCGAGGAGGGAGAAGTGGCGGCTTACTAGGCTTCCGGTGCTGCGAGGCGGTTCGGCGGCTGCGCTGGCTTCGGCGTCGGGGAGGATGGTGGTCCGGTTGCAATGTTATTGTAGGTCGAAGCGAAACAGCGGTTCATCGAGTGCGGAAACGAGAGGAAGAAGCGAGGGAAAGGAGGCAAGGCTTACCGGAACTATTGCAGCGGTTGGCGGCGAGGGTTGGCGTTCCGGCGTCATCTTCGGTTGAAGGGAGAAGGGCTGCTGGTCGACGAAGCGCAGAAGGTAAGGGACGAAGGTAGCGGCAGTGTAATATCCGGAAATTTAATTTCCGTTTATTTCACAAACAAACCGGAACTCGACCGGTTTAGACTTTCCGTTATTATTTGTCATTTTATGTGACACTGAGTTCTTCAATATTTTGTTACCTTTTTAGGCGACGTTTCGAATCGCATAAAATACGCGGGATCGATCTACTTTTTCATAACCATCAAAAGAATTCAATTCTTTTAGATAGGATATCCGAGCCCATTAAGCATACCATCCGGGCCCAATAGAAGGATGAGGAAGCCAGCCCATCCCTTGTGTGTTTTACGTACATGCAACCTTCCCTCTTGTTTTTATTTTTTTTGTAAACCCTAGAACCCCTCCCCTCTTTCACGCTCTAACCCTAACCGCCTCCCTAGCTGGCCTTTCGGTCCGTCTCTCTCTCCTTCCTTTGTCTATCAGAACGCCAGGGAGAGCGTCTTGCTGCAGCAATCGACGGCGGCGATGCTCCTTCTCCACGCCTCTCCTGCTGCCTTGCCTTACCGCCACTCCCGTTTCCTCTCTTACCTGTCGTCAAAACGCAGCAGCAACGCCAGCCTACAGTGCCGCAGGTGCGCCAAAGCCCAGTCGTGACTGCATTCATCCTTTAGGACCGTAGATGCGTCTCCTGGATCCGTTGGCGTCCCTCCCTCTCAGCAGCCGCACACACGGCAACAACAGCCTTGCACCCCCTTCCTTAGTCTCCTCGAGTCGTGTAATCGAGTAAGGCTTGTTCATCTCTCTCCATTGCAATTCCGTCCACGTAATTCATGCCTAATGAGTGCCTTTTATGTCTCCTAAAGCTACCCAGAACAGCCATAGAGGAGCAGTGAAGAGTCATGTTGTTTCCGAGTTTTCATGAAGTGACAAGCAGGCATTTTCGAGTCCAAATTTGGGTATGTTAGACACCTCGTTTCTTGCTGATTTTCGGGTATGTTGTATTCAGTGTTGCATAGTATATCATACTAAAATTTGGGAACAATCGGATTTACGGTGTGAGAGTTATAGTATCCCGAAGTTGGCTATTCATGCAGTTTTTTTTTAGTGTGCTGAGTTTGAGGAAATTTGCTTGAGATGCAGTTTTGTGGAATAAATTTGGAGGGGTTATTGACTTCTGTTAGACTTGAATTTCTGACAAGTTATAGTTGATATAGTATAGTAGATCAAACTAAAATTTTAGAGGAATCCATGCTACGGTTTGAGAGTTATGGTGTCTCAAAGTTGACTCCTCACACAGTTTTTATAACTGTGCTGAGTGTTGGGAAAAACAGCATGTGATGCTGTTTTGAGAGATAGTTTTGAATAAGATTTTGATCTCTGTTTGACTTGAATTTTGGATAGGATATAGTTGGCATATTGTGGTGGAACATATTAAAATTTGCGATGAATCCAGCAAGTGGTTTAGGAGTTATGAATTTTTGAAGTTGAGACCTTAAACAGTTTTCTGGATGTTGCTGAAATTGTTGAGTGCTGGAATTATCTGGGTTGTGCAGTCATGTTTGAGCTTAAGTTTGGATACCTTAGAAACATAATCCACCGTTCAGTTTTTAATATGTTATAGAGTGTCATGCATAGTGTGGTGTATCAAAAGTTGGGGTTGATCCAACGGTTGGATTTAGATCTATGAAGGTCCAAAGTGGACTGGCTGAGCAGTTAAGAAATACTCAGTTTTCTAAGTCTGAATTTCTGGTTTAGGAACTGACTTTGAGAATTTGTGTAGAAGTGATTGTTATGTATTTTTGGGAAATTCTGGATACTATGGATAGAGTGCATAGCATAAAAGACTTAGAGATTTTTGTTAGACTTTTTATATTTTTATTCGGTTCTCATATCTTAAGCCAAAGTCGGACCTTGATGACTTTTTATGAAAGTCAAGAATGTAGTTAACTCTTCTAAATCTTTAGCAAACTTTCCTTTGGGAGTTTGAGTGTGGTTTTGAGTTCCAAAGAATAGTTTGGAACTTTGTTATGGAATTTTATAAAGTTTCGGGACCAGGGGTAAAACAGTCATTTATCCGTATAAGGGTATTTTGGTAATTTAGCTGATGATAGAGTTAAATATCTTAGAAGTCAGAGACTTCTAATTAAGTGGGATATATTATTGATCCACTTGCCTTTTATAACAGGCGGTTGAGTTCCTGCGGTTACAGACCGAGTCGAGATAACGAGATTATGTTTGAATTCAGGTAAGTCCTTTGGGCTTACTTAGCTGACTTCTAGATATGAGTATGAATAATGGTAGTGGTGTGTGAATGAGATGCTTATAGTTATATTTTAGTAATATTTATATACCGACCTATACCTTGGCCTAAGAGTAACGGGCGGTGGCATTCTGCTCAGTTAGCTTGAGGGCGCTGGGGGTTTCTTTAGGGACTTGTCCACACTCGGTTTGTAGTGATGCTACCGGCGGAGGTAAGCTAAACCTACACCCAGTTGGATAAGGAACGGAGGCGAGAACTCTTAAGATTCTCGTGCCACAACTGTAAAATGGAATAAGGTGAATCACTTAACTACTAGATAATAACCGGTTTGTGTGCCAGCATGATGATTATTTATGTTACCTTATTTGTGTTTGTGCTATCCTTATGCTGCTTATATTTGGATTTTTAGCTAACGGTTTATCCGTGTTGTAGATCTGTAGAGATAGACAGCTGCAGAGAGATCCGGAACGGATGGTCAGCCGGGTCCACGTATTCATTAGACGGGGACGGGGGAGTCTTCCATACGACATGCATGTTATGTATTTATATATATGTTTGTAAGGCTGTCACATGTATACATTCATACCATCAAAATATTATGTTTTAAAATTGTTTTAAATACATTTGTGCCTTGTTGTAAGATCCTAGTAAAGTTGTTGTTAAACCAAGGTCGGGACCCATTGTAAGGTCCTAACCAGTAGCTCCCCGAGTTCCAAGAACTTGGGGTGTTACAGGCAGTAGGTAGGTGTAATTAGATTAGGTTAATTTTAATTAGGTTAATTAGATTAGTTTCTTAAGAATGGGCTGGCTGGCTGGGCCGGTAATTGGGTCTGGTAGCGGGTTATATCCAGCCTCTCTCTCTCTCTTTCAAATAGGATCCGGAACTCGTTAATTAAGTGCGGGAAATTTATATAATACAGAATTAAATTCCGTATTTTATAAATTTATTATTATTCTTATTTTAAGGTGCGAAGTTTATTTCCGGTTATAAGGTTTCGTCATTTTATGTGAATTAATGTCACATAAAATGATGGAAATAACACTCGTTCTATTTTATTTTTAATTTATGTACTTATTTATTTAAGATTGATGTTTCGGAAATCGGTTAAAATCAGGTTTAACGGGTTTCAAAATTCCGGTTATTACATGACACACCTTAGGACCATGGTTTGCCTTGTCATTTGCGCAGCATGACATAGCCAAGGCGGGCACTTGCGTGCGCCTTTACTCAACCCGCTTTAGCCATTTCTTGGGCTTGACACTCGCTTATTCACAAGGCATGTCACGAGCCTTATTTAGTGTTCCACTTACCCCCCTTTTGGACAACAAGTCCATGTCAACACTTAATGCCTCAACATAAGTTTGCGCATATCTTGACTTGTTTATCTAGCCCAATGCCATAGCCATTTCTCTGGCTTTCAATAAATAATTGATAAGACTTATTTCCTTGTCAAAAAGGATCATGTTTGAGTGTTTTACCATTTGACATTCAACTGTAGAATGTGCAATCGAACTAAGCTCTCAAACATTCATAAATATGACAAACAACCATGCTTCCATTCGATCTTGACACAAGTGTAAAATCGAAAACACACACAATTCTTTATTAATATTGATAAGGCATTACAAACTATGGCCGAAGCCTATACATAGTTTTAACATAGTAAGATACTTACAAAGCATATAAACATGAAGCCCTTTACATTTACTTAATATCAAACATTACAAGATCATCCTTTATGGATTCTCTTCCTTGGGAACTTTTGAGAGAATTTTCTCCCATTGCTTGAAATATATTCCCAAATCCTTCATGGATAATCCTCCGATCTCAAACAACAACATGGTGCGCTTGAAATCAACCCATGATGGAGGGATCTTCCGGATGATAATACCCACTTTCGTAGACTCATCCAACTCCTTTCCATACTTGTCCATACGTGCCAACATCTCCTTCATCTCCTCAAATTGAGAGGACATGGGACGTACATCTTTCATGACATACCTGAAGAATGCAGTCTCATACATCGTTCCATGATATTCAAATTCCAAGGCATCCCAAAGATCCTTTGCGGACTCAAAGTCATGATAGATATCCAACATGTACGGCGACATGCTCTTGAGAATGATTCCTCTACAAGTGTAGTTATCAACACTCCACTGCGTTTGTAGTCGGGTCCTCATCAACCCATTATGGCCCAAGATAGGACCAATTCCTGGCGGCCCGGGAGCCCCCTCAAGAAGTATGTAGTCCACCTTTAAGGACGTCAAAATCTTCTTCACCTCTCGTTTCCATATGACAAAAGAGATGCTTGCAAAACCATCCAATTTTTTGGACGGTAGCAAATCCATGACAGCCATGTCATCCATCATGTCTTAACAAAATCAAGTCAATAAAACAATCGTCAAAACCACACCCTAAATTATGCAAATACATATGTATGCAAAACATATATCAAATGTATAATACACTTAGAAGATTGTTGGAATTTCGGTGTCCGGTTTTAGACCAAAGGGTCGTAGTCTCACTTATGTGAGTAGACGGTTCTCCCAATTGCCAAACAAATTAATATAATTATCTTGAACTAAAAACTAGTTATTAACCAAGGGTTTGTAATCTCCACAAAGGAGTAGAGAAAACTCAACCAAGAGTTTGTAATCTCCGTAAAGGAGTAGACAAAACCCAATCAAGAGTTTGTAATCTCCGCAAAGGAGTAGACAAAACCCAATCGATCTCACAATCTTCTCTGGTATCAATCAATCAAACACCAGAAACGATTACAACGCAATCGAATTGTGGTTCAACATTTCAAATACCAGAAATCGCTTCGATCTAACCAGGTATCGATCTACTCTCTCTCGCCATCTTCTTTAGTATTATTCTGGTATTATGTTCACCATTGTGAAATTTTGATCAGATTCTTGTATTTCTGGTTTAAGGTATCGTCAGATTTGGTTTTGTTTTAAATTATGTTTCTTGTATGAATGAGTCTGTTATGATTTCAATTTTTGGTTATGTCCATTACATTTGGATTTTCTCTGTTTTGGTATCAATTCGATAAACGATTCTGGTATGAACATTGTTGCTAGTTTGTTTTCTTAATTCTGGTATGAATGATGACATCTGGTATAATCCCTTTTTTAGTATGATAATTGTCTTTCTAGTATCATCAATTCTGTGGTATAATGATTTGAATGACTTCTGGTATTGAAAATATCACAACAATGTTTATGGTATCATCAATTCTCTGGTACAATAATTGTGTTTCTGGTATCATCATTTATCTGTATATAATTGTCTTTCTGGTATCATCAATTCTTTGGTATTATGATTTGATTGATTTCTGGTATTGAAAATATCACAACAATGTTTATGATATCATCAATTCTCTGGTACAATAATTGTGTTTCTGGTATGTACATTATATTTGAATAATAATGTTTCTGGTATCATCATTTATCTAGTATTTGATTGTTAATTTTGTTTCTGGTATTATTTCAAACTGTGTTTATGGTATGTGACTTTCTGGTCCGTATACATTTTTATGGTATCATCCTGTTTCTGGTATTTTAGGTATGCTTATTTCTGGTATGTAACATGCTTTGTTTGTTAGACATACTTTAACTTCTGGTATACTTTAACTTCTTGTATTTGTGGTGTTGTTCATACTTTAACTTCTGGTATACTTATAGTAGTTTTTTTTCCAGGTATATACATAACTTGTTAGGCATGGCTCATTTACAAATTGTGGTTTATTGTGGAGGAGAGTGGAAATCTGTGGGAAATGAATGGACATATATAGGGGATAAAGTAGTGTGCAAACTCATTATTGTGGGAGATCCAGTTAACATACTAGAAATAAGGATGTTGATTGCCAAACGTTTTCAAGTAGATGAGACAGTGAACAAATTAGAACTTACTTACAAGAATACCTTAAATGAAGCGTTGCAACCGTTTGATATTGAGACAGTAGAAGATTTCGAGGATTTTGTTGAAGTTAATCAATTGACTCAACCATGCCGGAGTATGCCATTGTGTGTGAGATTAAAGTCTAGAATTGTTATACCAAAAATTGAAGAAATTAATGAATATCATCCATACACTGTCATTGTTCCTGCTCCCAGTGTGACTGAAATAGAAACAGAGAATAGCTATGCAATCACTGAAGTTCAACCTGAAGAAACTCAATGGGGTCTTAAGCTTGGTCAAAAGTTCAAGGATAAAAATACAGTGAAAAATGCATTGTGTTTGAATGTTGTTGCCGAATGTACACAATACAAAATAACAAAGTCTATCAAGCTTGCTATTCTTGCGCGATGTCTAGATAAAGATTGTAAGTGGCGCGTGCGGTTCTCAAAAATCAAGAAATCGAAAGGGTTTACACTAACAAAGTATACCAGAGAGCATACTTGTTCATTGCATACAAGGAGAAATTATCGCAGAAAGGTCTCATATCCTATCATTGCTGAAATAGTTGCAAAAATGTAAGTCCATTGCTTATTATCACATATAATATTCAATTCTATATTGTTTTCTTCCATTCTGGTATGAACTACATTAAAATCATATTGTTTATGTTATTCGGGTATGTTAATACACACAAAATCCCTGAGCCTAAGACAATTATTGGAATTTTGAGAAACGAGCATTCTTTAGAAGCTAGCTACTGGAAATGTTGGATGACACAAGAGGCTGTCAAGGACAATATAAGAGGAACAAATGAAGAGAACTACAAGGGTGTGCCGGTGTACTTACATCGATTGCAAGAGGCAAATCCGAACACTATTGTAGCACTGCAATTGGATGATGAAAACAAATTCAAGTATGTCTTCTTTGCTTTGGGACAATCAATCAAAGGATATTCAGTAATTAGAAAGGTATTATCTGTAATAGCTAGGATTTCCGAATTCTAATTAATGTTGATTAACTTAATCGTTGATAGTAATTGACATATAACTCGCGAAGATTTCGCAAGTGATGAGTATGAGTCTCACCGTTATGTTCCTGGCGTAATTTTGGACGTTTGGGGAAATTTTTACTTTTTCCCCCGGGTAATTATTTTTACCCTCCGGTGTTATTTGGAGCATTTGGGAGCTCCAATTAATAAAAATGCATTTGAGAGAAATGATCAGGACATCGGATATGTCCTAGATATGAAATAACATGGAGAGGCAAAACGGCCAAAAGAGTCGCTATTTCGTTTCTTAACGGCTAAGAAAGACGGCTTAGGAATACACGTTTTCCGAGGCACTTGTGGAATAATTATCCCTACAATATTCCAGATTTAATGTTCCAATCTCGAGAAGTTTGGAGAATGAGGTTCGACCCGCCTTTGGATCGGTTAAAGGATAATTATCGACTTTATTAAAGGATAATTATCGTCTTCACTATAAATAGCGGAAAATCCTTTATTAATTCATTTCATTTCACGTTTTCTCGTAAAAGCTCTGATTTCTCTCAACCTTCAAACTCAGATCTACTCTCCGTTTCTAATCCGATTTCAATTCCGTTTGAGTTTCTGGATTCCTCTCTTCATTCTCTTCATAACGGTACCGAGTTTCTGCATTTCCGAGTATATGGAGGGCTGGTCGAGCATATATGTCACCAGGACGGGTCCGTCGCTCAGATTCCGGTGAATTTGATGTTGTCCATGCGTAGCCTGCATCGCTGTGTTTCCGAATCTTCTTTCAGATCGTCAATCGGGTTAGTAACGAATAAGTTATGAATTTATTCGTTTTCCGTACTGCGATTTGACCTAAATTGATTTTAGGCTTGTCAAAATGGATAATTAGAAATTCCATTATGGTCGTTATATTATTCTGGTGATTATGGATAGTTTGTTTGATGAAATCTGATGACAGGGGGTTTAGAAATTGCTTGCGGGCAAAACGTTATTCTAGCGAAATCTAATTAATTAATTAAAGGTTAATTAATTAAATTAGGATTAAAATTGAGATTGAGGAATGTTGATTAGATACTACCTTGAGATTTGAGGAATTGTGAGCTATGTTGAGATATTGAGGTTTAGTTGGTTGTGAGGCTCATAGATTGAGTATGATCCTTATGGATCCCTTTGGATCTAGGTGTGACCCCTTTGATGAATAGAGGTTGATATATCTCTTTATGCCTTTTTATAGGCCGTGTTGTCCCTCCAGTGTAGAGGTGATCGTGGTTGATTTTGTACGAGGTTGAGGTAAGTCCGTAGGACTTACTTAGCTACCATCCCTATATTGGGTGTTTGCATGAGTGGTGTGTGCTTTATATGTTTGCTATGATATCATGAGTTGTCGTTTTTATCGACCTATGTTCTATTGACTGCCCCACTGCGTGGCTGTGATAACCTTTCCCTTTCATCCCGCCGTGGAGTCTGGGAGGTTCTCTGATGTCAGGTCAGACTGGTTTACAGGAAGGGCGCAATCCACTCCCATAGGGTACACGGATTGTGTGACCGATACTCGTACAGCTGGACATTGTACTCAGAGGCGGGGATGTATCGGTCCTCGTGTCACATACTTTCATCTATCTATATATATACGGTTTTTGAGTGAATGGTTATTATATAAAGATAATAAAATGGGTAAATGTGTGAAAGCATGATGATGTGTTTATCTTCCATGATTGTGTTTGTGCTTATGCATTACCTCATATATGTATGGTTAGCTAACGGTTTCATACCGTGTTGTAGATGTTTACAGGTTAGGCGCTACTGGGTGATCTGGCAGGGTGACAGGCCGAGGACTCTCGTATATTAGGTGGTTGGTTTGGGGTTGTTGTGTTTCCCCTCCTGCGTGAGGATGATCTTTTGTACCTCCTATGTGAGGATGTCGTTTTATATACTCGGCTATGTTGTTGTTTACTTTGGGTCGTACAGTTTATACTGTTTTATGTATTTGTTTTATATCTGTCAGTGCCATGTTGTAAGGTCCAGTGAACTTGTTGTCAAGCTAGGGTCAGGATCCATTGTGAGATCCTAGCCCAATGTGACATCCCGAGTCCCGCGGATTCGGGGTGTTACACTAGTCATTGATACTTAATGAGTTTTTTTTGTTACAATAAAATATCGGAACGAGACATTTTTCTATGGACACGACAACCATGATCAATTGGTGAAGATAGCTAAGGTCGGTGTATGATCCACAAGTAACATCTATGTGTTTCTGTTATTGTCTTTTCCAGTAAAAATTGAAATATTCTGCTTGCTAGTCATAGATACTTAATGAGTTTTTTTTGTTACAATAAAATATCGGAACGAGCCATTTTTCTATGGACACGACAACCATGATCAATTGGTGAAGATAGCTAAGGTCGGTGTATGATCCACAAGTAACATCTATGTGTTTCTGTTCTTGTCTTTTCTAGTAAAAATTGAAATATTCTGCTTGCTAGTCATAGATACTTAATGAGTTTTTTTTGTTACAATAATATATCGGAACGAGCCATTTTTCTATGGACACGACAACCATGATCAATTGGTGAAGATAGCTAAGGTCGGTGTATGATCTACAAGTAACATCTATGTGTTTCTGTTCTTGTCTTTTCTAGTAGAAATTGAAATATTCTGCTTGCTAGTCATAGATACTTAATGAGTTTTTTTTGTTACAATAATATATCGGAACGAGCCATTTTTCTATGGACACGACAACCATGATCAATTGGTGAAGATAGCTAAGGTCGGTGTATGATCCACAAGTAACATCTATGTGTTTCTGTTCTTGTCTTTTCCAGTTAAAACTGAAATATTCTGCTTGCTAATCATAGATACTTAATGAGTTTTTTTTGTTACAATAATATATCGGATGGAGCCATTTTTCTATGGACACGACAACTATGATCAATTAGTGAAGATAGCTAAGGTCGGTGTATGATCCACAAGTAACATCTATGTGTTTCTATTCTTGTCTTTTCTAGTAAAATTGAAATATTCTGCTTGCTAGTCATAGATACTTAATGAGTTTTTTTTGTTACAATAATGTAATAGCTAGGATTTCCGAATTCTAATTAATGTTGATTAACTTAATCGTTGATAGTAATTGACATATAACTCGCGAAGATTTCGCAAGTGATGAGTAAGAGTCCCACCGTTATGTTCCTGGCGTAATTTTGGACGTTTGGGGAAATTTTTACTTTTTCCCCCGGGTAATTATTTTTACCCTCCGGTGTTATTTGGAGCATTTGGGAGCTCCAATTAATAAAAATGCAGTTGAGAGAAATGATCAGGACATCGGATATGTCCTAGATATGAAATAACATGGAGAGGCAAAACGGCCAAAAGAGTCGCTATTTCGTTTCTTAACGGCTAAGAAAGACGGCTTAGGAATACACGTTTTCCGAGGCACTTGTGGAATAATTATCCCTACAATATTCCAGATTTAATGTTCCAATCTCGAGAAGTTTGGAGAAAGAGGTTCGACCCGCCTTTGGATCGGTTAAAGGATAATTATCGACTTTACTAAAGGATAATTATCGTCTTCACTATAAATAGCGGAAAATCCTTTATTAATTCATTTCATTTCACGTTTTCTCGTAAAAGCTCTGATTTCTCTCAACCTTCAAACTCAGATCTACTCTCCGTTTCTAATCCGATTTCAATTCCGTTTGAGTTTCTGGATTCCTCTCTTCATTCTCTTCATAACGGTACCGAGTTTCTGCATTTCCGAGTATATGGAGGGCTGGTCGAGCATATATGTCACCAGGACGGTTCCGTCGCTCAGATTCCGATGAATTTGATGTTGTTCATGTGTAGCCTGCGTCGTTGTGATTCCGAATCTTCTTTCAGATCGTCAATCGGGTTAGTAACGAATAAGTTATGAATTTATTCGTTTTCCGTACTGCGATTTGGCCTAAATTGACTTTAGGCTTGTCAAATAGGACAATTAGAAATTCCATTATGGTCGTTATATTATTCTGGTGATTATGGGTTCTTGTTTGATGAAATCTGATGACAGGAGGTTTAGAAATTGCCTGCGGGCAAAAACGTTATTCTGGCGAAATCTAATTAATTAATTAAAATAGCTAGGATTTCCGAATTCTAATTAATGTTGATTAACTTAATCGTTGATAGTAATTGACATATAACTCGCGAAGATTTCGCAAGTGATGAGTATGAGTCCCACCGTTATGTTCCTCGCGTAATTTTGGACGTTTGGGGAAATTTTTACTTTTTCCCCCAGGTAATTATTTTTACCCTCCGGTGTTATTTGGAGCATTTGGGAGCTCCAATTAATAAAAATGCAGTTGAGAGAAATGATCAGGACATCGGATATGTCTTAGATATGAAATAACATGGAGAGGCAAAACGGCCAAAAGAGTCGCTATTTCGTTTCTTAACGGCTAAGAAAGACGGCTTAGGAATACACGTTTTCCGAGGCAGTTGTGTAATAATTATCCCTACAATATTCCAGATTTAATGTTCCAATCTCGAGAAGTTTGGAGAAAGAGGTTCGACCCGCCTTTTGATCGGTTAATGCATAATTATCGACTTTACTAAAGGATAATTATCGTCTTCACTATAAATAGCGGAAAATCCTTTATTAATTCATTTCCTTTCACGTTTTCTCGTAAAAGCTCTGATTTCTCTCAACCTTCAAACTCAGATCTACTCTCCGTTTCTAATCCGATTTCAATTCCGTTTGAGTTTCTGGATTCCTCTCTTCATTCTCTTCATAACGGTACCGAGTTTCTGCATTTCCGAGTATATGGAGGGCTGGTCGAGCATATATGTCACCAGGACGGTTCCGTCGCTCAGATTCCGGTGAATTTGATATTGTCCATGCGTAGCATGCGTCGCTGTGTTTCCGAATCTTCTTTCAGATCGTCAATCGGGTTAGTAACGAATAAGTTATGAATTTATTCGTTTTCCGTACTGCGATTTGACCTAAATTGATTTTAGGCTTGTCAAAATGGATAATTAGAAATTCCATTATGGTCGTTATATTATTCTGGTGATTATGGATAGTTTGTTTGATGAAATCTGATGACAAGGGGTTTAGAAATTGCCTGCGGGCAAAACGTTATTCTGGCGAAATCTAATTAATTAATTAAAGGTTAATTAATTAAATTAGGATTAGAATTGAGATTGAGGAATGTTGATTAGATACTACCTTGAGATTTGAGGAATTGTGAGTTATGTTGAGATATTGAGGTTTAGTTGGTTGTGAGACTTATAGATTGATTATGATCCTTATGGATCCCTTGTGTCTAGATGTGACCTTTTTAATTGATAGGAGTATTGATATCTCTTTATGCCTTGTTATTAGGCAGTGTCCCTCTCAGGATTGGAGGTTGATCGTGGTTGTGATTGTACAAGGTTGAGGTAAGTCCGTAGGACTTACTTAGCTACCATCCCTATATTGGGTGTTTGCATGAGTGGTGTGTGCTTTATATGTTTGCTATGATAGCATGAGTTGTCGTTTTTATCGACCTATGTTCTATTGACTGCCCCACTACGTGGCTGTGATAACCTTTCCCTTTCATCCCGCCGTGGAGTCTGGGAGGTTCTCTGATGTCAGGCCAGACTGGTTTACAGGAAGGGCGCAATCCACTCCCATAGGGTACACGGATTGTGTGACCGATACTCGTACAGCTGGACATTGTACTCAGAGGCGGGGATGTATCGGTCCTCGTGTCACATACTTTCATCTATCTATATATATACGGTTTTTGAGTGAATGGTTATTATATAAAGATAATAAAATGGGT
>BSUD01000002.1:143221211-143319090 GCA_033239045.1 Fagopyrum esculentum | reverse complement strand
TTGTGCTTATGCATTACCTCATATATGTATGGTTAGCTAACGGTTTCATACCGTGTTGTAGATGTTTACAGGTTAGGCGCTACTGGGTGATCTGGCAGGGTGACAGGCCGAGGACTCTCGTATATTAGGTGGTTGGTTTGGGGTTGTTGTGTTTCCCCTCCTGCGTGAGGATGATCTTTTGTACCTCCTATGTGAGGATGTCGTTTTATATACTCGGCTATGTTGTTGTTTACTTTGGGTCGTACAGTTTATACTGTTTTATGTATTTGTTTTATATCTGTCAGTGCCATGTTGTAAGGTCCAGTGAACTTGTTGTCAAGCTAGGGTCAGGATCCATTGTGAGATCCTAGCCCAATGTGACATCCCGAGTCCCGCGGATTCGGGGTGTTACAGAGTTGGTATCAGAGCCCAGGTTGACAACAATGGCACTTGCTACCTGCAATGAGGTTTGATAGGTAAAATAAACAGAGCCCACACGGGATCTGACGTTTTCAAAGGTTTTGGTTTTAAGTGTGGTTTTGGGATAGAATGTACGAGAAGTCGTCACCTTTGTCATGGATCTCTGCAGCGTAGATATGTATATATATCTGTGTGTACTATGGATTATGTGGATGTATTATATATATATCGATACCTATGGCATATATATAGCCTTATAAGATTAGGTGTGTATATCCTACAGATGACTCAGACTAGAGTAGTATCTGTAGTGGGATGAGTTAGGGGTACACCCCCTCTTCCTCCAGTGGTGATAAGTTAGGGACCAGTTTCCGCTGTTGTTTTGCCTATGGTAGAGAACGAGTTTGAAGAGGCTGATCGTGTCTCCATGAGTAGATCCGAGTTTCAAGAATATATGTAACAAGTATATGAAGCGGTGATAACGGGTAGATCGACACCAGATTTACCAACAATTGTGAGATCAACTGAAGCTTCTGGATCCGGAAAGAAGCAATGGACTGAATCAGTTACTAGAGAAGCAAAGATGATGAATGGGGAACCAAGTCCGATATCAGGACAATCTAGTGATCCTTTGGCCATGAAGATGACTAGCAAGGAACTACAGTGTTTTAATTGCGTGGAAGTTGGGACACTGGCGAGCTGTGTGCCCAAAGGCGCCCATCATATGCTTTACGAGTGGTAAAGCAGGGCATAGAGCGAAGTTTTGTCGACAGGGCAAGGCATTGCCTTTACAGGTTCCCTTCAAGAGTGAGATCATTCCAGGTGGACTACGAAGATCGAGTTACCCTTCAGTTGCACAAGTTGCAAGGATGGGATGATTATGTTTCAGTTGTGGCTATCCAAATCATTTGCGTTCTGTGTGCCCTTTGGCACTGATAGCTTGTTTCACTTGTGGTGAGTTAGGTCATCTGGCCCTTTCTGTCAGCACGGTGGTGTTTCTTCCCAGCAAGACCTTCCTCTTTCCGGTGCAGAAAGAGTGGAAGTGGCGGCTATAGTAATGACCTCAGTGATACCTGAGGAGCATGGATCTGACATTGAGTGATGATATGTAGAGGAGCTACGAGTGTTAGCTGTTATAGGTACTATTCTCGTTAATGGTTTACCTAGTGGAGTTTTGCTTGTTGTGAGTGCTATGCACGTCAGGTCTTTCGATGCATGCGTTAATGGTTGAATTTTGGTATATAGTAGAAGGTGGATTTTCCTTTATAGGATTACCTTTTTGGGTCTGAGATACCCGTGAGATGCATGTTTGTTCCCTTATTTCAGGGACTCGTGTATGGTTGCAGACTTCTTTGTCATGTCGTAGGTGCATGAGGAAGTCATTATGTTTATGGTTTGGATGAATAGATATCATGTGGTGTTAGCTTTTAATATTAAGACTATTATAGTCTTTACTGAGTTGAGTTAAATAGAGGTCTTCTGAGGTTAAGACCTTTGAAGAGACGGGTTTGTCATCAGGACTGTACGCGCAGCGAGCTGATAGCACAGGGATGTGACGCATTCTAGTGTTATACCATGAAGGAGCGAGATAGTCCAACATTGGAAGGTATTCCAGTTGTTTATGAGTTTATAGATGTGATACTGAACCGTCTAGTTGTCACCTCAGCGAAGTGTGGACATTGTTATTGAGTTGAAGTATGATACAAGATTGAATGGGAAAGCTACACTATATGGTGCTTGTTGAGATATTGTACTGATAACTTGAAAAGTTGACTGAAACGGGCTTCTTTTACCCTAGTGGGTTCCATGTTCCGTATTGACGACCTGATGAGTTAGCTTCAAGAAGCAATTGTGTTTTCAGGATTCCTTTGTGCTCAAGATATCCCTAGTCATGGATGAGAGAGCAACATGTGTATGAGATAGCATCCCATACCCGTTATGGACACTACGAGTTTGTAGTGATGTCATTTGGGTTGACGATGTTTTAGTAGTTTTTATGGAGTTGATGAACATTATCTTCATCGACTTCCTTGATTAGTTGGTGGTGGACTTCATTGATGACATGTCGGTATACTCTCATAGTAGAGAATAGTAGACCGATCGTCTAAGGACCGTTCTGTAGATTTTGAGAGATAGAGGGATGTATTCTACGCTTTCTAAGTGTAAGTTGAGATGCCAGTGGTAGCCTTTTTAGGCCATGTTGTCTCCGCCAGTGGGATCATGGTTGACCTGGCGAGAATTAAGTATGTTGTAACATGGGAGATACTGATGAACATTAAGGAATACGTAGTTTTTTTCGGCTCAGCCGATTGCTACCAATGCTTTGAGGAAGGATTTTATATGATTACGTATTCATTTGCGAGTCTGATAGTTCAGCCTCAACTTCAGAGAGATCTAGCTTGGCTAGAGTTGAACAATCAGTTCCTTGATGAGGATACCCAGTTATACCTCAGAGGTTCTACCTGGTCTGTTGGATAAAGTCCAACAGAAGCAGGAGACTTGCCCGGCCTTGACAAGGTTTAGAGAAAGGATGTCTCGTACTGAGGCACCATAGTTCTCCATGGGAGTAGATGGACTGATGAAAAGTCATGACCACTTTTGTGTACCTGCTGATGCAGATGGAGACAGAGAATATTACGGTATACCCACTGTACGCCTTATTCAGTACATTTAGGTACGAGTAAGAGGTACCACGAGGTGAGACGATTATATTGTATGAAGCCGATATAACCAGATTTGTGATACAGTGTGTGACCTGTCAGCAGGTCCAGATAGAGTATTTCCGATCTAGATATAAACCCCACCCACTAACAGTGTAGTAGTAGAATTTGGGAGGACATCTCTATGGACTTTGTTATGGGATTGTGACCTAGTAGAAGATTGCTGTTATCTAGATTGTTGGTAACAGATTAATGAAACCGGCACGTTTCATTTCTATCAGAAGGATGTGGCTAGTGAATGAATTGGCTGAGGAGTACACTAGACAAATAGTGAGACTCCATGATATACCGAGAACGATCATTTCTGATTGAGATGGATGTTTTTACTTTGAGATTTTGGGTAGCAGATTCAGACTGCTTTGGGGACGAGTCTGTACCCCATGACTACACTTCACCCCCTGACAGATGGTCAGTTAGAGAGGATCATCTAGATCTTAAAGATCTATTATAAGTTGTAAGTTGAATGGGAAATGTGGATGGTTATATTACCTTCCATTAATGAGTTTATTATATAATAATGAAGGACGTGCATCTTTCTGGGATGGCCCTATGAGGCAATATATAGACATAGATGTCGTATATCCTTATGCTAGAAGTGATCTAGCAATAGTAGTGGAATAACACCTGACCAGATTCAGGATTTTATAGTTCAAGTAACGTTGATTGAAGGAAGAATGCTGGTTGTACAGAGTCGCCAGATATTATATGTAGACAAGAGGCGTTAACCTCTAAAGTTAAAGCGAGAGTTCATGTCCGGCTGGAGGTATCTCATCTGTGAGACATTAGTTGTGTTATTATGGAAAGGGGAACTGAGTTTCCAATATGTCGGTTACTTGAGATCTTGATCAGTTTTGTGAAGGCAACATGATGTTTAGCTTTGCCTTTGAGATTAGAGGATATTCACCCAGTGCTTCATATGTCTCAATTGAGGAAGTATATACCAGACTCGAGATACCTTGTGAGTTATGATGATTTGGTGGTTGAGTCCAACCACACTTTTGTTGCATTATTCGATTACATTCTTGGAATGAGATATGAAATGCTTGCATTCGAAAGACATTCCCATATTGAGGATATGATGGTCGAGATGAAGACCTGAAGAGGCTATGTGAGAGACTGAGGATAGTGTATTGAGGAACTATCCAGAGTATATGTTAGGACATACCCATTTGTGGGAGCACGAGTATATCTTAGTGCTATCTTGATGAATGTTGTGCTTATGTGCTTATATGCCTTGATATGTTATTCCATGCTAGTTGTGATGTGATTTATGATCTTAGTAGATCTTGATGTGCTAGCGTGATGTATGCTATAGCTGGAGATGATTACTTCCTCCACACTACCCGAGTATGATCATATTTATAGCTGGAGATGGTTCTTTCCTCCACGCTATTTGAGTGGGATTAGGATTCAGCTGGAGATGGTTCTTTCCTCCATGCTACCTTGATGGACATAGTTCAGTGGAGATGTGATTCCTCCATGCGATATATATGTTTATGGGTTGGCTAGAGACGTATTTCCTCTATGCATGTGATATGTTTTGGCTAGAGATGTGCTTCCTCTATGCCTTGTGATGTGATATGGCGAGAGACGTGATTCCTCTACGCCTGTGGGTAGCGTTATGGCCCTGTTTCATGGAGTGATGATTCCTCCATGTTTATACTTGAGGTTATAGATTGTTATAGGTTGTGATCTTTTGAACGGAGATGTGATACCTCCGATAGAAAGAGTGAGAGTTATACCTCGGCGTATGGGTCCGAGAGGATTTGGGAATTGTTCAAGTTTCGGGACGAAACTTTTTTTTTAGGGGTGTGTGATGTAATAGCTAGGATTTCCGAATTCTAATTAATGTTGATTAACTTAATCGTTGATAGTAATTGACATATAACTCGCGAAGATTTCGCAAGTGATGAGTATGAGTCTCACCGTTATGTTCCTGGCGTAATTTTGGACGTTTGGGGAAATTTTTACTTTTTCCCCCGGGTAATTATTTTTACCCTCCGGTGTTATTTGGAGCATTTGGGAGCTCCAATTAATAAAAATGCAGTTGAGAGAAATGATCAGGACATCGGATATGTCCTAGATATGAAATAACATGGAGAGGCAAAACGGCCAAAAGAGTCGCTATTTCGTTTCTTAACGGCTTAAGAATACACGTTTTTCGAGGCAGTTGTGGAATAATTATCCCTACAATATTCCAGATTTAATGTTCCAATCTCGAGAAGTTTGGAGAATGAGGTTCGACCCGCCTTTGGATCGGTTAAAGGATAATTATCGACTTTACTAAAGGATAATTATCGTCTTCACTATAAATAGCGGAAAATCCTTTATTAATTCATTTCATTTCACGTTTCCTCGTAAAAGCTCTGATTTCTCTCAACCTTCAAACTCAGATCTACTCTCCGTTTCTAATCCGATTTCAATTCCGTTTGAGTTTCTGGATTCCTCTCTTCATTCTCTTCATAACGGTACCGAGTTTCTGCATTTCCGAGTATATGGAGGGCTGGTCGAGCATATATGTCACCAGGACGGGTCCGTCGCTCAGATTCCGGTGAATTTGATGTTGTCCATGCGTAGCCTGCATCGCTGTGTTTCCGAATCTTCTTTCAGATCGTCAATCGGGTTAGTAACGAATAAGTTATGAATTTATTCGTTTTCCGTACTGCGATTTGACCTAAATTGATTTTAGGCTTGTCAAAATGGATAATTAGAAATTCCATTATGGTCGTTATATTATTCTGGTGATTATGGATAGTTTGTTTGATGAAATCTGATGACAGGGGGTTTAGAAATTGCTTGCGGGCAAAACGTTATTCTGGCGAAATCTAATTAATTAATTAAAGGTTAATTAATTAAATTAGGATTAGAATTGAGATTGAGGAATGTTGATTAGATACTACCTTGAGATTTGAGGAATTGTGAGTTATGTTGAGATATTGAGGTTTAGTTGGTTGTGAGGCTCATAGATTGAGTATGATCCTTATGGATCCCTTTGGATCTAGGTGTGACCCCTTTGATGAATAGAGGTTGATATATCTCTTTATGCCTTTTTATAGGCCGTGTTGTCCCTCCAGTGTAGAGGTGATCGTGGTTGATTTTGTACGAGGTTGAGGTAAGTCCGTAGGACTTACTTAGCTACCATCCCTATATTGGGTGTTTGCATGAGTGGTGTGTGCTTTATATGTTTGCTATGATATCATGAGTTGTCGTTTTTATCGACCTATGTTCTATTGACTGCCCCACTGCGTGGCTGTGATAACCTTTCCCTTTCATCCCGCCGTGGAGTCTGGGAGGTTCTCTGATGTCAGGTCAGACTGGTTTACAGGAAGGGCGCAATCCACTCCCATAGGGTACACGGATTGTGTGACCGATACTCGTACAGCTGGACATTGTACTCAGAGGCGGGGATGTATCGGTCCTCGTGTCACATACTTTCATCTATCTATATATATACGGTTTTTGAGTGAATGGTTATTATATAAAGATAATAAAATGGGTAAATGTGTGAAAGCATGATGATGTGTTTATCTTCCATGATTGTGTTTGTGCTTATGCATTACCTCATATATGTATGGTTAGCTAACGGTTTCATACCGTGTTGTAGATGTTTACAGGTTAGGCGCTACTGGGTGATCTGGCAGGGTGACAGGCCGAGGACTCTCGTATATTAGGTGGTTGGTTTGGGGTTGTTGTGTTTCCCCTCCTGCGTGAGGTTGTCGTTTTATATACTCGGCTATGTTGTTGTTTACTTTGGGTCGTACAGTTTATACTGTTTTATGTATTTGTTTTATATCTGTCAGTGCCATGTTGTAAGGTCCAGTGAACTTGTTGTCAAGCTAGGGTCAGGATCCATTGTGAGATCCTAGCCCAATGTGACATCCCGAGTCCCGCGGATTCGGGGTGTTACAGAGTTGGTATCAGAGCCCAGGTTGACAACAATGGCACTTGCTACCTGCAATGAGGTTTGATAGGTAAAATAAACAGAGCCCACACGGGATCTGACGTTTTCAAAGGTTTTGGTTTTAAGTGTGGTTTTGGGATAGAATGTACGAGAAGTCGTCACCTTTGTCATGGATCTCTGCAGCGTAGATATGTATATATATCTGTGTGTACTATGGATTATGTGGATGTATTATATATATATCGATACCTATGGCATATATATAGCCTTATAAGATTAGGTGTGTATATCCTACAGATGACTCAGACTAGAGTAGTATCTGTAGTGGGATGAGTTAGGGGTACACCCCCTCTTCCTCCAGTGGTGATAAGTTAGGGACCAGTTTCCGCTGTTGTTTTGCCTATGGTAGAGAACGAGTTTGAAGAGGCTGATCGTGTCTCCATGAGTAGATCCGAGTTTCAAGAATATATGTAACAAGTATATGAAGCGGTGATAACGGGTAGATCGACACCAGATTTACCAACAATTGTGAGATCAACTGAAGCTTCTGGATCCGGAAAGAAGCAATGGACTGAATCAGTTACTAGAGAAGCAAAGATGATGAATGGGGAACCAAGTCCGATATCAGGACAATCTAGTGATCCTTTGGCCATGAAGATGACTAGCAAGGAACTACAGTGTTTTAATTGCGTGGAAGTTGGGACACTGGCGAGCTGTGTGCCCAAAGGCGCCCATCATATGCTTTACGAGTGGTAAAGCAGGGCATAGAGCGAAGTTTTGTCGACAGGGCAAGGCATTGCCTTTACAGGTTCCCTTCAAGAGTGAGATCATTCCAGGTGGACTACGAAGATCGAGTTACCCTTCAGTTGCACAGGTCATCTAGCCCTTTTTGTCAACACGGTGGTGTTTCTTCCCAGCAAGACCTTCCTCTTTCCGGTGCAGAAAGAGTGGAAGTGGCGGCTATAGTAATGACCTCAGTGATACCTGAGGAGCATGGATCTGACATTGAGTGATGATATGTAGAGGAGCTACGAGTGTTAGCTGTTATAGGTACTATTCTCGTTAATGGTTTACCTAGTGGAGTTTTGCTTGTTGTGAGTGCTATGCACGTCAGGTCTTTCGATGCATGCGTTAATGGTTGAATTTTGGTATATAGTAGAAGGTGGATTTTCCTTTATAGGATTACCTTTTTGGGTCTGAGATACCCGTGAGATGCATGTTTGTTCCCTTATTTCAGGGACTCGTGTATGGTTGCAGACTTCTTTGTCATGTCGTAGGTGCATGAGGAAGTCATTATGTTTATGGTTTGGATGAATAGATATCATGTGGTGTTAGCTTTTAATATTAAGACTATTATAGTCTTTACTGAGTTGAGTTAAATAGAGGTCTTCTGAGGTTAAGACCTTTGAAGAGACGGGTTTGTCATCAGGACTGTACGCGCAGCGAGCTGATAGCACAGGGATGTGACGCATTCTAGTGTTATACCATGAAGGAGCGAGATAGTCCAACATTGGAAGGTATTCCAGTTGTTTATGAGTTTATAGACATGTTACTGAACCGTCTAGCTGCCACCTCAGCGGAGTGTGAACATTGTATCGAGTTGAAGCATGATATAAGATTGAATGGGAAAGCCACACTATATGGTGCTTGTTGAGATATTGTACTGATAACTTTAAAATTTGACTGAAACGGGCTTCTTTACCCTAGTAGGTTCCATGTTCCGTATTGACAACGTGATGAGTTAGCTTCAAGAAGCAATTGTGTTTTCAGGATTCATTTGTGCTCAAGATATCCCTAGTCATGGATGAGAGAGCAACATGTGTATGAGATAACATCCCATACCCGTTATGGACACTACGAGTTTGTAGTGATGTCATTTGGGTTGACGATGTTTTAATAGTTTTTATGGAATTGATGAACAATATCTTCATCAACTTCCTTGATTAGTTGGTGGTGGACTTCATTGATGACATGTCGGTATACTCTCATAGCAGAGAATAGTAGACCGATCGTCTGAGGACCGTTCTGCAGATTTCGAGAGATAGAGAGTTGTATGCTACGCTCTCTAAGTGTAAGTTGAGATGTCAGTGGTAGCCTTTTTAGGCCATGTTTTCTCCGTCAGTGGGATCATGGTTGACCTGGCGAGAATTAAGTATGTTGTAACATGGGAGATACTGATGAACATTAAGGAATACGTAGTTTTCTCGGCTCAGCCGATTGCTACCAATGCTTTGAGGAAAGATTTTATATGATTACGTATTCATTTGCGAGTCTTTTGAGAAGACCGTACCGGTGTGATCTTCATGTCAGATTTCTATAGATCATAGGAATCTGAAGTATATTTTATGCAACAATGGTTGAATATTTGACTTGAAGATTTCATATCATTCAGAGAAGTTGAACGTTGTCGTCGATAACTTGAATGGAAAGACGCTCCAAGAGAAGATGATTGTGAGACTGATAGTTCAGCCTCAACTTCAGAGAGATCTAGCTTGGCTAGAGTTGAACAATCAGTTCGTTGATGAGGATACCCAGTTATACCTCAGAGGTTCTACCTGGTCTGTTGGATGAAGTCCAACAGAAGCAGGAGACTTGCCCGGCCTTGACAAGGTTTAGAGAAAGGATGTCTCGTACTGAGGCACCATAGTTCTCCATGGGAGTAGATGGACTGATGAAAAGTCATGACCACTTTTGTGTACCTGCTGATGCATATGGAGACAGAGAATATTACGGTATATCTATTGTACGCCTTATTCAATACATTTAGGTATGAGTAAGAGGTACCACGAGGTGAGACGGTTATATTGATGGAGAAGATGGAAACTGATGTAATCAGATTTGTGACACAGTGTGTGACCTGTCAGCAGGTCAAGATAGAACATTTCCGACTTAGAGATGAGCTCCATCCACTACCAGTGCAGTAGTGGAAGTGATAGGACATCTTTATGGACTTTGTGATGGGATTGAGGCCCAGTAGGAATTTTGATGTATCCGGATTGTTGGTGACAGATTAACGGAGCCGGCACGTTTCGTTCCTATTAGAGAGACGTGGCCAGCGAATGCATTGGTTGAGGAGTACACTAGACAGATAGTGAGACTCCATGGTGTACCAAGAACGATCATCTCTTATCGAGATGGACGTTTTACCTTGAGATTTTGGGCAGCAGATACAGACTGCTTTGAGGGATGAGTGTACACTTTATGACAGCGTTTCACCCCCAAATAGATGGTCAGTCAGAGAGGACCATCCAAATCCTTGAGATATGTTATGAGCTTATGTATTGAACTGGAAACATGGATGGTTAGATTACCTCCATTAATAGATTTATTATGTGATAATGATTGACGCGCATCTTTTGGGATGCCCCCTGTGAGGCATTATACATATGTAGACGTCGTATATCCTTATGCTAGAAGTGATCTAGCAGTAGTAGTGGAAATAACACATGACTAGACTCAGGATTTTATAGTTCGAGTAACGATGATTAAAGGAAGAGTGTTGGCTCTACATAGTCGCTAGATTGTGTGTGTAGACAAGAGGTGTTAACCTCTAAAGTTCAAGTGAGAGTTCATGTCCGGCTGGAGGTATCTCAGCTGTGAGACGTTACTTGTGTATTATGGAAAGGGGAACTGAGTTTCCAATATGTCGGTTATTTGAGATCTTGATCAGTTTTGTGAAGGCAACATGATGTTTAGCTTTCACTCTGAAGTTGGTGGATATCCACCCAGTGTTTCTTATGTCTCAACTGAGGAAGTATATACCAGACTCGAGACACCTTGTGAGTTACGATGATTTGGTGGTTGAGTTCAACCACACTTTTATTGAGCATTCGATTACATTCTTGGAATGAGATATGAAATGCTTGCATTCGAAAGACATTCTCATATTGAGGATATGATGGTCGAGATGAAGACCTGAAGAGGCCATGTGAGAGACTGAGGATTGTGCCCTGAGGGACCATCCAGAGTATATGTTAGGACATACCCATTTGTGGGAGCACGAGTATATCTTAGTGCTATCTTGATGAATGTTGTGCTTATGTGCTTATATGCCTTGATATGTTATTCCATGCTAGTTGTGATGTGATTTATGATCTTAGTAGATCTTGATGTGCTAGCGTGATGTATACTATAGCTGGAGATGATTACTTCCTCCACACTACCCGAGTATGATCATATTTATAGCTGGAGATGGTTCTTTCCTCCATGCTATTTGAGTGAGATTAGGATTTAGCTGGAGATGGTTCTTTCCTCCATGCTACCTTGATGGACATAGTTTAGTGGAGATGTGATTCCTCCTTGCGATATATATGTTTATGGGTTGGCTAGAGACGTATTTCCTCTATGCATGTGATATGTTTTGGCTAGAGATGTGCTTCCTCTATGCCTTGTGATGTGGTATGGCGAGAGACGTGATTCCTCTACGCCCGTGGGTAGCGTTATGGCCCTGTTTCCTGGAGTGATGATTCCTCCATGTTTATACTTGAGGTTATAGATTGTTATAGGTTGTGATCTTTTGAACGGAGATGTGATACCTCCGATAGAAAGAGTGAGAGTTATACCTCGGCGTATGGGTCCGAGAGGATTTGGGAATTTTTCAAGTTTCGGGACGAAACTTTTTTTTAAGGGGTGTGTGATGTAATAGCTAGGATTTCCGAATTCTAATTAATGTTGATTAACTTAATCGTTGATAGTAATTGACATATAACTCGCGAAGATTTCGCAAGTGATGAGTATGAGTCTCACCGTTATGTTCCTGGCGTAATTTTGGACGTTTGGGGAAATTTTTACTTTTTCCCCCGGGTAATTATTTTTACCCTCCGGTGTTATTTGGAGCATTTGGGAGCTCCAATTAATAAAAATGCAGTTGAGAGAAATGATCAGGACATCGGATATGTCCTAGATATGAAATAACATGGAGAGGCAAAACGGCCAAAAGAGTCGCTATTTCGTTTCTTAACGGCTAAGAAAGACGGCTTAGGAATACACGTTTTCCGAGGCACTTGTGGAATAATTATCCCTACAATATTCCAGATTTAATGTTCCAATCTCGAGAAGTTTGGAGAATGAGGTTCGACCCGCCTTTGGATCGGTTAAAGGATAATTATCGACTTTACTAAAGGATAATTATCGTCTTCACTATAAATAGCGGAAAATCCTTTATTAATTCATTTCATTTCACGTTTTCTCGTAAAAGCTCTGATTTCTCTCAACCTTCAAACTCAGATCTACTCTCCGTTTCTAATCCGATTTCAATTCCGTTTGAGTTTCTGGATTCCTCTCTTCATTCTCTTCATAACGGTACCGAGTTTCTGCATTTCCGAGTATATGGAGGGCTGGTCGAGCATATATGTCACCAGGACGGGTCCGTCGCTCAGATTCCGGTGAATTTGATGTTGTCCATGCGTAGCCTGCATCGCTGTGTTTCCGAATCTTCTTTCAGATCGTCAATCGGGTTAGTAACGAATAAGTTATGAATTTATTCGTTTTCCGTACTGCGATTTGACCTAAATTGATTTTAGGCTTGTCAAAATGGATAATTAGAAATTTCATTATGGTCGTTATATTATTCTGGTGATTATGGATAGTTTGTTTGATGAAATCTGATGACAGGGGGTTTAGAAATTGCTTGCGGGCAAAACGTTATTCTAGCGAAATCTAATTAATTAATTAAAGGTTAATTAATTAAATTAGGATTAAAATTGAGATTGAGGAATGTTGATTAGATACTACCTTGAGATTTGAGGAATTGTGAGCTATGTTGAGATATTGAGGTTTAGTTGGTTGTGAGGCTCATAGATTGAGTATGATCCTTATGGATCCCTTTGGATCTAGGTGTGACCCCTTTGATGAATAGAGGTTGATATATCTCTTTATGCCTTTTTATAGGCCGTGTTGTCCCTCCAGTGTAGAGGTGATCGTGGTTGATTTTGTACGAGGTTGAGGTAAGTCCGTAGGACTTACTTAGCTACCATCCCTATATTGGGTGTTTGCATGAGTGGTGTGTGCTTTATATGTTTGCTATGATATCATGAGTTGTCGTTTTTATCGACCTATGTTCTATTGACTGCCCCACTGCGTGGCTGTGATAACCTTTCCCTTTCATCCCGCCGTGGAGTCTGGGAGGTTCTCTGATGTCAGGTCAGACTGGTTTACAGGAAGGGCGCAATCCACTCCCATAGGGTACACGGATTGTGTGACCGATACTCGTACAGCTGGACATTGTACTCAGAGGCGGGGATGTATCGGTCCTCGTGTCACATACTTTCATCTATCTATATATATACGGTTTTTGAGTGAATGGTTATTATATAAAGATAATAAATGGGTAAATGTGCGATAGCATGCTGATGTGTTTATCTTTCATGATTGTGCTTGTGCTTATGCATTACCTCATATATGTATGGTTAGCTAACGGTTTCATACCGTGTTGTAGATGTTTACAGGTTAGGCGCTACTGAGTGATCTGGCAGGGTGACAGGCCGAGGACTCTCGTATATTAGGTGGTTGGTTTGGGGTTGTTGTGTTTCCCCTCCTTCGTGAGGATGATCTTTTGTACCTCCTATGTGAGGATGTCGTTTTATATACTCGGCTATGTTGTTGTTTACTTTGGGTTGTACAATTTATACTGTTTTATGTATTTGTTTTATATCTGTCAGTGCCATGTTGTAAGGTCCAGTGAACTTGTTGTCAGGCTAGGGTCAGGATCCATTGTGAGATCCTAGCCCAATGTGACATCCCGAGTCCCGCGGATTCGGGGTGTTACACTAGTCATTGATACTTAATGAGTTTTTTTTGTTACAATAAAATATCGGAACGAGACATTTTTCTATGGACACGACAACCATGATCAATTGGTGAAGATAGCTAAGGTCGGTGTATGATCCACAAGTAACATCTATGTGTTTCTGTTATTGTCTTTTCCAGTAAAAATTGAAATATTCTGCTTGCTAGTCATAGATACTTAATGAGTTTTTTTTGTTACAATAAAATATCGGAACGAGCCATTTTTCTATGGACACGACAACTATGATCAATTGGTGAAGATAGCTAAGGTCGGTGTATGATCCACAAGTAACATCTATGTGTTTCTGTTCTTGTCTTTTCTAGTAAAAATTGAAATATTCTGCTTGCTAGTCATAGATACTTAATGAGTTTTTTTGTTACAATAATATATCGGAACGAGCCATTTTTCTATGGACACGACAACCATGATCAATTGGTGAAGATAGCTAAGGTCGGTGTATGATCCACAAGTAACATCTATGTGTTTCTGTTCTTGTCTTTTCCAGTTAAAACTGAAATATTCTGCTTGCTAATCATAGATACTTAATGAGTTTTTTTTGTTACAATAATATATCGGATGGAGCCATTTTTCTATGGACACGACAACTATGATCAATTAGTGAAGATAGCTAAGGTCGGTGTATGATCCACAAGTAACATCTATGTGTTTCTATTCTTGTCTTTTCTAGTAAAATTGAAATATTCTGCTTGCTAGTCATAGATACTTAATGAGTTTTTTTTGTTACAATAATGTAATAGCTAGGATTTCCGAATTCTAATTAATGTTGATTAACTTAATCGTTGATAGTAATTGACATATAACTCGCGAAGATTTCGCAAGTGATGAGTATGAGTCTCACCGTTATGTTCCTGGCGTAATTTTGGACGTTTGGGGAAATTTTTACTTTTTCCCCCGGGTAATTATTTTTACCCTCCGGTGTTATTTGGAGCATTTGGGAGCTCCAATTAATAAAAATGCAGTTGAGAGAAATGATCAGGACATCGGATATGTCCTAGATATGAAATAACATGGAGAGGCAAAACGGCCAAAAGAGTCGCTATTTCGTTTCTTAACGGCTAAGAAAGACGGCTTAGGAATACACGTTTTCCGAGGCACTTGTGGAATAATTATCCCTACAATATTCCAGATTTAATGTTCCAATCTCGAGAAGTTTGGAGAATGAGGTTCGACCCGCCTTTGGATCGGTTAAAGGATAATTATCGACTTTACTAAAGGATAATTATCGTCTTCACTATAAATAGCGGAAAATCCTTTATTAATTCATTTCATTTCACGTTTTCTCGTAAAAGCTCTGATTTCTCTCAACCTTCAAACTCAGATCTACTCTCCGTTTCTAATCCGATTTCAATTCCGTTTGAGTTTCTGGATTCCTCTCTTCATTCTCTTCATAACGGTACCGAGTTTCTGCATTTCCGAGTATATGGAGGGCTGGTCGAGCATATATGTCACCAGGACGGGTCCGTCGCTCAGATTCCGGTGAATTTGATGTTGTCCATGCGTAGCCTGCATCGCTGTGTTTCCGAATCTTCTTTCAGATCGTCAATCGGGTTAGTAACGAATAAGTTATGAATTTATTCGTTTTCCGTACTGCGATTTGACCTAAATTGATTTTAGGCTTGTCAAAATGGATAATTAGAAATTTCATTATGGTCGTTATATTATTCTGGTGATTATGGATAGTTTGTTTGATGAAATCTGATGACAGGGGGTTTAGAAATTGCTTGCGGGCAAAACGTTATTCTAGCGAAATCTAATTAATTAATTAAAGGTTAATTAATTAAATTAGGATTAAAATTGAGATTGAGGAATGTTGATTAGATACTACCTTGAGATTTGAGGAATTGTGAGCTATGTTGAGATATTGAGGTTTAGTTGGTTGTGAGGCTCATAGATTGAGTATGATCCTTATGGATCCCTTTGGATCTAGGTGTGACCCCTTTGATGAATAGAGGTTGATATATCTCTTTATGCCTTTTTATAGGCCGTGTTGTCCCTCCAGTGTAGAGGTGATCGTGGTTGATTTTGTACGAGGTTGAGGTAAGTCCGTAGGACTTACTTAGCTACCATCCCTATATTGGGTGTTTGCATGAGTGGTGTGTGCTTTATATGTTTGCTATGATATCATGAGTTGTCGTTTTTATCGACCTATGTTCTATTGACTGCCCCACTGCGTGGCTGTGATAACCTTTCCCTTTCATCCCGCCGTGGAGTCTGGGAGGTTCTCTGATGTCAGGTCAGACTGGTTTACAGGAAGGGCGCAATCCACTCCCATAGGGTACACGGATTGTGTGACCGATACTCGTACAGCTGGACATTGTACTCAGAGGCGGGGATGTATCGGTCCTCGTGTCACATACTTTCATCTATCTATATATATACGGTTTTTGAGTGAATGGTTATTATATAAAGATAATAAAATGGGTAAATGTGTGAAAGCATGATGATGTGTTTATCTTCCATGATTGTGTTTGTGCTTATGCATTACCTCATATATGTATGGTTAGCTAACGGTTTCATACCGTGTTGTAGATGTTTACAGGTTAGGCGCTACTGGGTGATCTGGCAGGGTGACAGGCCGAGGACTCTCGTATATTAGGTGGTTGGTTTGGGGTTGTTGTGTTTCCCCTCCTGCGTGAGGATGATCTTTTGTACCTCCTATGTGAGGATGTCGTTTTATATACTCGGCTATGTTGTTGTTTACTTTGGGTCGTACAGTTTATACTGTTTTATGTATTTGTTTTATATCTGTCAGTGCCATGTTGTAAGGTCCAGTGAACTTGTTGTCAAGCTAGGGTCAGGATCCATTGTGAGATCCTAGCCCAATGTGACATCCCGAGTCCCGCGGATTCGGGGTGTTACATTATCCTTGTTCTGGTAAGCAGTATAATTATGTTTCTGGTATGCTCTTTTCTGGTTTGTATATTCAGTGTCTGATATTGTTAGATAAATGTGCTTCTGGTAATATCATTTCTGATATGATTACAAGCTCAATTTTTGGTATAGTGATATATATTTGAACAATTAAGTTTCTGGTATGAGTATTATCCTTTTCTGGTATACCAGAAAACTAATTGATTGGTGATTGGTGATTGTTGTTGTTTAAGGTTATATCAGTTGACGGAACATTTTTAAAAGGACGATATAGTGGGGTGTTATTGATTGCAACATCGCAAGATGCAAACCAACAAATATACCCGCTAGCATTTGCGATTGTTGACCGTGAATGTGATGACTCGTATGATTTCTTCTTCTATCATTTACACAAGTTTGTCCCTGACAACGAGGAACAACTATTTATATCGGACAGACACATGTCAATCAAGAATGGTATTGCTAAGTACTACACAAAAGCATCTCATGGAGTTTGCACGTACCACTTTAAAGGGAACATCAAGAAAAAGTCAACCAAGAATATAGTTCAACAAATGTTCGTAGATGCAGCTAGGTGCTACAGAAAGGATAAGTGTCTTGAACTGTTTGAAAATATAAAGATGGTATGTTTATTCTGGTTTATATTATTTTTCTAGTATGCAATCATATTATGCTTCTGGTATTTCATTTTTGGTGGTTTATTTCATTTCTGGTATTGTCCCTTATCTCTCATTAATAGTGAACCTGGTATGAATGTTTCTGGTATGAACGCATGTTAGGTTTTTTGTATGAACATTATCATTTCCGGTATTACATTTAATCTCTGGTATGAATTCTGGTATGCTTTTTGTGATCATTTCTGGTATCATACATGATATGTTTCCGGTATTGAACATTATCATTGATGAGCAATGATTATGGTATTACCTTTTTCTGGAATTGAAACATGTTAGGTGTCTGGTATGTTTTTTCTGGTATTGTATATAACTTCATGTGTATCTGCTAATGTTTGTAGGAGAAGGTAGTAGTTGCGCATCTGTTGGAAGAAATTGGATTTGCTGCTTGGTCCCGAGTTTTTTGCAACGTCAAACGTTACAACATTATGACAAGCAACAATGTAGAATGTATAAATAGTTTATTGTGTGATGCAAGGGATTATCCAGTGCTTGCCCTCATTGATGTTATCAGACAGACAGTGGGTAGATGGTTTGCAACGCAAAGGCAAAGTGTTGAATCATGTACAGAAATGACAACACCAAACGTCGATGCCCTAATACAAGCTAAATATGGGGATGCAACAAAGTATAGATGCTACATGCTTGATGCGAAAAGGCTGGTGTTTGAGATACAATAGAACCAGGAAAGGGAAGTTGTGTGTTTAGTGGATAGGAGTTGCACTTGTAAGGAATTTGATATTGAGGAAATACCGTGTGTTCATGCAATAACTGCAACAAAGATGGCAAAAATGAATCCGGCATCTCTGGTAAGTAATTATTACAGCACGGAATATTGGAAAATGACATATGAGGAGACAATATACCCAATCGTAGATCATGAGAATTTAAATATTCCAAGTTGCATTACATCTATTGAATGCAATCCTCCTATAAAGAGGAAGAGAACCGGAAGATTGCCTAAAGCTAGGATACGGGGATCAATGGAAGGAAGCAAGAAGAAGAAATGCAGTTGTTGCGGCAGGGTAGGCCATAACAAAAAAAAAACTTGCCGAAATCAACCAATGGAGAAAGAATGAAGACACATATCAGACATACAAATTTTGATTATTTGTCATTATCAGATATGTAGAAAACAGTTACTATATAAATATATGTTTCTTTTATGTGTAAATGTCCTCATACCAGAAGCAAAACAACAGGTAATAACAAAAACTAAATTAAAAAACTCATACCAGAATCCAATAAAAGAATTACCATCAGGCTATATATATGCATATTAGAAACTCAGGCAATAAAGCATACCATAAAATAACAAATTGAACGTTTTTGGTAAATAAATAATCATACCAGAATCAAATAGATGAAAACAAACTACAAGAAACACAAACTAGAAACACATACCAGAAATACTAATGCAATAAGTCATACCATAAAATCACAAAATGAACATTTCTGGTAAGTAATAACTCATACTAGAGGCACATATATGAAAATCAATCATACCGGAAGCATAACAAATAACAAAAACATACCATATATAGTCATACCAGAGGCACTTAAATGAAATACCATAATCCTAAATCACAACTTAAACACTTCTGGTAAAGAAACTATATTAATAGAATACTTGTTATTGATTCATAAACAAGATTATATTACAAAAGAGTTAATATATTACAACAGAGTGAGTCAATACTAAAATATCAGTTTATCAAGAGTCAACTACATGATATAGGACAGATTCAGTTTCAAAGGGACTCGTGGGGTTTCACCCACTCCCTATGGTACAAAATAGAACAAAATTGTTCCCTGAAAGCTCGGACCCATTCTTGACATATGTTTGACAAATCAGTTTGTCCAGATGACAAATACTGAATGTGCTTGATTGTGAATACACCACAGCTTCCACTGCAATTGTAGACAACAGATTATATAAGTGTTTTTCCAAAATATCATACTAATGAACATACCATAAACATATGAGTAGTATTGTAGAAATCACCTTGGGTTGTTCTGTGTAACTTCTTTGGCTGTCTTTCGAACATAATCCAATCGCTTATCAAGATTGTCCCCAAACCTCTCAAATTGTCCATGAAGTTTCAGAATGTAAGGAAACATAACAAGGAATGGGTTGACCAAAGCTTTCAAGTCCCCATCAGACATACAGTCCACAATTGAGTCATACACAACAACACACCATTTAATTAAATCAATCTGTAGCGCTATCTAGTGTTTACCACAGGTGTTGATGGTAGTGTATATTGTATCGACTCCATAAAAGCTCTTGCTAAAAAAGGGGGGATCAAGTCCAAATATATAACCTGCAATTTCTTCACCGTAATTAAAAGTCCCTGTAGTTTTCGACTCTAAGAATTGTGTATAACGCACATCGTTGAAGTAGTCGACAAATGGTACGGGAAGAATGGTAATACGGCCATAACCTCTGGATACTCAATTACAGCTTTTCGGAGGTATGTAATCATTTCATCCAGTTGTTGTAAAGTAGGAAAAAAAACTGATAATTCAATACTAGAGCTAATATGAGAATAATACCAGAAACACATAAAAATTTCATCCCAGAATTCAAGACATTAAAACCATTAGGCAAGATACACATACATGAAAACACATCATACCAGAAACACAAAACATAAACAAATACCAGAAAGCTCAAGCAATAAATCATCTAAGGAAGTCAAATGATAATTTATGGCAAAATGAAAGAATGACATACCATAAAACTAATAAAATACATAATACCAGAAAAAAAAAAACAAAAATAAAGTCATATCAGACTCTTATACAACTAGCTCATACCAGAAAGCAGTACAACACATCATACCATAAATTTTAAAAACAAAATGTACACCCAACATCTTACCAGAAACACATCAGTAGCTAGTATTAGAAAGTCATACCGGAAAACATCATACCAGAAATTATTAACTTAAACAAAAGTAAGGTTAGTGTTAACTTACATAATCCCACAACCAGCCAGTTTTTTGGAGTAAGAGCTTGAAGTGTTCTTTATTTGCTGAATGTTGAAATCCAGTAATAAATTCTTTTTTAGTCTTTTGGTTAATGTACCAAGTATAAAAAACATCTCTATCCTTCTTGCTCAAGAAATTATGCTTGGGTGGCTTGAGGATTTGTACTGGGACAACATAGGGAGATACAACAAGGTCGTTGGGTTTCTTTTCACGTAAACCCATTATCCTCGGTCCTCTGGTTTTAACTTTCCCTTTCACATCTACATCTGCTATTGGTTTTTGTACCAGAACGACAACATAACACAAACATTAACAAATATGCACGGAAACAAAACACATGAAGAATAGTAGTATATTATACCTCTTCCACTAGTTCTTCCTTTGACTGATCAACTTTAGCTTCCTCCTTGGGCTCGGGCTGGGACTGGGGTTGGGGCATTGGCTTTTCTGTAGATCACGTCTCTTCAGAACTTAAAGAAACCCCAAAAACTTCTAACTTAGGAGCATCAGTTGGAGGTTGGGAGGCCGGATTTTTAGAGGCTTTGGTGCCTTTAGAAGAAGAACCGGCCATCCTTTGAACATTGGTGAGGATCCTGAAACATTGATTTTCTATTCTGTGTTGCGTCATAGTTTGTGCCTTCTGCCTCATAACAACTTGTTTGATAGTCGCATCTTGTTGCTCAACCTTCTTGACCAACTCACAAATCAGTTGATTTTGGGTTTGTATTTGTTTCTTTAAATCCTCAACCCAATCAGGCACCCTATACATTAACATAGTACAAGATTACAAATGCGATATCAAATAAGCATTTGAAACTAATAAATTATGGTATGTAAAATATCAATTACTTGTTTGTGGTAGAAATAGTGGAGGTGGTGGGATCAGGGACAGGTGGTACAACCACAACTTCTGTGTTGGAGGTGGTGGGATCAAGGAGAGGTGGTGCAACCACAGCTTCTGCATTGGAGGTGGTGGGATCATGCAGAGGTGGTGCAACCAAAGCATCTGTAGGGACAATGGTATCCATTTCTGGAGCAACAACAATCCCAACAGAGCTCGAAGGTGCAACACCAACAACTGGAGTGTAGCTGATAGTATGTATTATAGTCTATATTTTGGGACTTGTTTAGACGTTTTATCTTCAATAAACTGCATGTATGGATGTATATTATGTGATTATATTGTTGTTTCACCTACCTTTACGGGAATCAAGATCTACACCAAGTTTCGTTGTAATCGTAGGTAAAATGACACGTTTTGGATCGAAATGGAGCTAAAGAGCAAAGGAGTCATAGGAGCTACATTTTGGAGCTTAAAAAAGAACTCAGGAAGCAAAGAATTAACAAAGAAGATTTACTTTGGACCAGATTTGAGAGATTTCACATTCAACTGAGATTCACTTCGGTCAGCTACAGTATCACCTCGACCGAGGTGATTTTGATGAGCGCCCCGACCGAGGCGAACACCCTGGCGCCGTCGAGATCATATCTTTTGGCTGAGATCTTTTATTTTTGGAAGGAAAATATCCTATATTTTTGGGTTGGATTTCTGGAAGGAAGATCATATATTTGGGAGATTTATTTTAGAGATATAGATATATTTTATAGGAAATTATCTTTTTAAGATTTTATTGTCTTTGGAAGATAATTCTCCTATAAAAAGGGCTGGATTTTCCATAATTCATGACGACCGCTTGTTTGGAGATTGAAGAAGCTGCAGTTAGGGATATTTTTTGGAAGTTTGAAGGAAGCTTTTTGAAGATTGAAGGAAGAAAGTTTCATTGTTTGAGATAGCTTTTGAAGGAGTTTGTAAGATTCTCTTAGATTCTTTTTTGGTTTATTGTCTTGTGTGATTTGTGATTCAAGGAACGCTAATTTGTGATTATTTGATTCAGTTATTGAAGCCTTGTTCTTAAGGTTTTTGTGTTCGAATATTCATTCTTTCCTCATATATTTGATTATTTTTTTCATGATGATGAGTGACTAAATTCCTTGTGCGATTCTAGGGTGATTGGCTGAAAGTTGTGGGAAAGACGATGATAGAATGATCTTAATCCCAGTAGGACCCTGAAAGCTCGAGTCTTTAACCTTAACCCTAGCCTAGAGTACCTCGCGCAGTCGATGAACATCTCGGCCGGGGTGGAACTTGACTGACCGAGGTGACCTTTTCTGATCCGAAACTGAGACTTAAGTGTTATAGTTTGTCAAATCCTATTCTTATTACACCTTTCCTGGTTCAATGCAAGCCTAGGATGAGACTTACCCGGTGATTCCTTTGTTTGTTTACCCAAGATCATAAGTGTAGGTAATAAAGGTTTATCCTTTATTGGGGTTTGAGTGTGCCTTCATTCCATCTTTGTGAGTTAGCCTGAGACTTACCCGGTAAAGGTTGATTCTATTCCCTTAGGTGGTGTGTTGGTTTGAGATTATAGTTCCTTTCCTTAGTACCTTGAGACTTATCCGGTGATAGGAGCTTTGATTTGGGATAGTGAGTAGTGAGACTTACCCGGTGATCTATTCCCATTTTAGAAACACCTTCCCTTTGTAAAAATCTCAGCTTTGTCCGCTTATCTTGAGATCTTGAGTCGAAACCACAACTAGATACTTTAATCCCTAGAATTTGCATTTTCCCCTTATTTGACCTTGTTATCATCTTTGATTGCTTTAATCGCTTTTGTGGTTATTAGTTGCATTGACAACCTATACTTGCTTAGTTTCACCTAAGTCCCTGAGACCGACACCCCGTAATTCTTGCTTTTTACTATAATTCTTGCTTAGTTTCACCTAAATACATATTCAACTTCAGTTTAACATTCAACTTCCTCAACAATCTGTTCTGTCTTAGGCTTCTTAGATGGAGCCCTACATTAGGAAAAAAACATTATTAAGTAAATGATAAATATACCAGAAAGAGAAACCAAACAAAACATAACAATATGCACAGGAAACAAGATTCAAAAGATCATACCAGAAAACATATTAAAATTAATACAAGAATGTAAGACAAAACTTATACCAGAATTAAGATAAAACACAAACCAGAAACAAACAGATATGTACCAGAAAGTAATAAAGCATTCATACCAGAAAACTAAAACAGAAACTCACACCAGAAGTTATATTAGAAGCATACCAGAAACTAACACACATATACCAGAAAGAAAAAAAGCAGTCATACAATAAAACTAAAGAGACTAGTATAACAAAAACTAATGCCACATAATTAAAATATAGATTGAGTATGAAATGTATTGAAATACCTTTTCCTTCCCTCTTCAATTTTCCTCTTCTTTGAGCCATCTTCTATTTTGACAACCTTTTGTGGACATGACAACCTCAAAATATGACGAGGAGAAGGAGGAGTAGCAAAGTCATCACTGTCGGATTCCTCCTTCTTTGGGGCATCCTTGATAACCTTGACATCATGCCGTCCAAGCCTGGATACACGTACATTGTGGAACCCAACTTTGAAAAGATGACAAAGATAGCCAGCTGGGTCCAAAACTTCATCCCCCCGCCATTTGCAGTCATCCTCAGTTTTTGGGTCATCTAGGTTGAGGGGGATAGTTTTGATGTCATCTTGGGCCACCAATGACGCTGTATCTTTTATTGTTTGGAAGCTGCATTTCATCTTCCCATTGGTTGATGAAACCCACTTAAGACAAAGTGGGGTTGTTTCTTCATCAACACATGTGGCAAACAAAAATGTCAGTTTGGGGATAGAGTCAAGGATGAAAACCTGCAAAATATAGACAGGAAACAAATGAATAGACCATACCAGAAACTCAAACCAATAAATAATATAAAACTAATAAAATAGTATCATACCAGAAAATGAAACCACAAATGCATATCAGAAAACCAGAAAGCAAATAAACTCATACAAAAAAGTATAAACTTAAGAACATACCAAAAACAACACAATACATAACATAACTCAATTATAAAACATAAACAATCATACCAGAATCAAATACATGAAAACAAAATACAAGAAACACAAACCAAAAAGAAATACCAGAAATGCTATTGCAATAAAGTATACCATAAATCACAAAATTAATATTTCTGGTAACTAATTACTCATACCAGAAAGCAAGTAAACTCATACCAGATAGTATAAATTTCAGAACATACTAGAAACAAAATAATACATCACAGAACTCAATTATACAACATATACAAAGGAACTATACTGGTCTTTCGAGTTTTGCAAACAAGCTTATAAGAAGGCCTATCCAATGTCAATACAATGGAACTAGAAGCTTTATTGTTGCAAAAACGAATGTGCAATCAAGTGCAAATGGCTCTCCCTTTTATAGGCATAGGGGGCCACGGTTTTGGGGAGAATAACCGCCACTAAAGCGGTTGAGAGCGGTTACAAACGGTTATTGGCGGTTGAGAGAAGTTAGGGTTACATAACCACTTTTTGGCCCAAGCCCAAGGCCCAAGCCCAACTCAATTGGGCCATCAAAAAGCCCAAATTTCAGCTAGCTTTTTCGGCCCGACTTTTTTCTCATCAATGAGCTTTGACTAACTCATTATAGCTAGGTGAAGCTCCAAGGTCAACTAATACACATGAGCTTAGCTCCAACTAGCTTAGTTCATCGAGTAGCTCACTAGCTAGCTTCTAGCTACCTTCTTGGAGCTCAATGGACATTTGTGCTTGGATATCTCTCAAACTTTGTAACAACTTTCTTGAGCTAATATAATGAGGAATGCCCGAAAGAACGCTCCATAATGTGTCCCAAAAACACAAAGCGTCGGGCTCTCAATTTCTGCCGCAAAATGGCCTAGGCGTTGGCAAGGCCAATAACGCTCTTGCCAAGTAATGACATTGTCATGACTGAGTCAAGACAATGTCCCATGATAGTCATGAGGCTCAACTAAACTAACTTTTAACATAGCCGTGATAGCCATGTCCTTTTGTTTAGTTTAATTTAAATAGCTTCCATACTTTTACCCCGTAATCACTATTTACTCTAAGTGCCAGTCACTTGGCTTGCCTCCCGCAACCCATACCATCGTGACACACATGTGAGTAACTTATTGCACCTTGTCTCGACAACAAGCTCAATGGTTCCGTTGAGACTTAGCACAAATCTCCAACAATGTATATGTCACAAGTTTTTTTCAACAATCGTTAAATAATAAATCAAAACCGAAAGTTAAAGCAATAATTAAGAAAACCATCAATAACACTTTTAACTATGAATACCAAGAGGAATTAAATTCCATCAAGAAATTAAAAATAAATTCAACTATTCATACAATACCCAAAAGTTTCCGATTCTCTAGCCTCATTGCCATATGCAAATCTATAATCTCGATGCTTCCACAAGTAAACAACATTTTTCCTATGTTCTTCACGTCATCGTTCCACACCGTATTATGAACGCTCCCCTACTCTTAACCTCCGTCAGAGAATTCACAATATACTATATTCTCCGGCTTCGACCGATTGTATAGGTAAACAAAGTTAATAGTCGGAGACAGTTCGAACTGCCGGAGACTACCAATTTTTGGAGACAGTTCGAGCTTCACCTACGTACTCAAAATTCATCTTTTCCCAAAATATGTATAAATGATTACAACTGATTGATATATATATATATATATATATATATATATATATATATATATATATATATATATATATATATATATATATATATATATCGTAGCAAAATAAATTTTTAAATAACATTACAATTACTTAAGCTTCTCATGAAAATTAAAATATTCCCAATAAATAACTAATAATCAATTAATATATTAATTGGGTTTAATTTTGTAGACTTCTTCAAACTGAAAAATTATAAATTTTAGATTTGTTGTAGATTTAAGAAAGAGTGAACAATTGCAAACTTGTACGATAAGTATTTTGATTAATTATGTTTTTCCACAAATTTGTAGATTAATTTGTAAATTAAATAAATTATTAGTTAATTTTAATAGTTATATAAAACGAATAGAATTTGGTTAGTGAGGGGTGTATTCAATTCAAACTTTTAAAGATTTTGACTTATTCTTAAATTTGCTGATTTTGTGGGATATTTTAATTCTATATAGAGTCAATACAGATTCTGTGAAAATCTTATGTGTTGGGGGAAGATTTCAATGGAGTTTAGGTATGTATATAAGAGATAAAGAATCATGCAAAATCAATAAGATAATAGATTCTTTTAAAATCAACAAACTTTTAAATACCATATAAATTTTATGGAAAATTTTAAATCCTAATTGAATACCTAAAGATTTATATGGACTTTTAAAAATCTATATTAAATACTCATAGACTTTTAAACTTCAAAAAATTTCTATAAAATCTTAATTGAATACACCCCCTAATCGTTTGGATTGAAATCTCTATATTTTTCACCAAATTTAAATTAATAAATATTTTTAAAAGAAATGACTGTATTGATTCTAATGTACTTTTGCAAATTTGCTATTTGTACCCACATAAACATGCTATTCGTACGCATTATACGCCTTCGAGAAGCGTAGTCAAAGTTATTCTCTTTTTTTGAATCAGAAAGTGACTACGCTTGCGAGAAGCGTAGTCACTTTCTGATTCAAAAAAAAGAGAATAACTTCGACTACGCCTACGCGTCTCGCAAGCGTAGTCACTTTCTGAGTATCGACTACGATTACGAGAGGCGTAGTCGAATACTGGGTACGAATAGCATGTTTATGTGGGTACGAATAGAACTTACCATCTTCTTAAAACTAAAATAATTTTAGTATAAATTGTTTAACGTGAAAATTTTTGTATTATGAATTTATATTATAAAATACTAACAATCTAAATTAGTGACCAACTTGTTTCTCAACAACATCCACCATGGAGAGAGCAAGCACCTTGAATTATAAGAAAATATCTACAAAGAAATGAAAAGGTGATAACAGTTAATAATCTAGTACATATATACATAAACACAAACCCAATAAATTGAATTTAATGTTGACACCATCTAGAGATCCAAGAAGACATCACTCTAAAAGTGAAACAATCCAAAGGTCATGAAGTTAACAAATAATGTTAACACGTTCATAACATACATGTATGAATACTAAGTAAAAAAAACTAATAAAAGGGACCAAAATCAAATCCGCTACAATTAAGATGTAGTGATCGGCATGGCGAAGTTCGATTAGGATTGCCCTACTCAAAGAATTGGAAAAGGAGGATATAACTAAGTCAAGAAGAAACAAACCATACATCATCTAAGATTCAAGATAGAAGGAATTTAGGAAAAACGAACGTACCTTTTAAGAGCAAAAGTGAAATGACATAACAAAATATTGAATTTGGAAAAGCAACGGAGTTTGCAATGATATATAGTAAAAATATTAGTGTTAACGAAGCTTATCACGAAAGCTTTGCGGTTAACAAAGCGTGTTACGGAGGCTTCACAAATGAGTATTATTATATAGGATTAAAAAACCGTAAATTTTTGCAATATGATTAATTGATAATTAACAAATTTTCTTTTGATCCGATATAAATAACTAACTAATCACATATTTAATTCTAATACAAATAGATTTACTCTGAAATTTTCTTATCGATTAATTTTGACATTTAAATACCACTTTTTAAAAAAAATTCGTGAACAATTTAGATAAATATTTTCTATTAAGTTGACATACAAAAAAAGCACTTTTTTTAAAAAAAATTTGAGATTAAAAGAAACGTGATATAAGATAAGATTTGTCACTTTAATGGGGATTATTGGGCTCCAGCATATTGATAAAGCCCAATAACTAAAATGGCCCAAATGTCACCAGAAATTCTAAAATCCCAATGCAAAAACCCTAGGACAGATCACTCATCCCCTTCCGCATATATAATCTCGGAGTTCGCTTTTGCACTTCTCTCTCCGGTTCTCCCTCGCTCTACTCTGCGCCGTCTACGAGCTCACCAAGCAAACAACAAGCAGCAGCCATGGGGGAACAGCTCGTGCTTCGCGGCACCATGAGGGCCCACACTGACATGGTGACTGCCATTGCAACCCCCATTGACAATGGCGACATGATCGTTTCGGCTTCTCGCGACAAGTCCATCATTCTCTGGAACCTCACTAAGGAGGATAAGACTTACGGAGTTCCCCGTCGTCGTCTTACCGGACACTCTCACTTCGTTGAGGATGTTGTCCTGTCCTCCGACGGCCAGTTTGCTCTCTCCGGTAGTTGGGACGGTGAGCTCCGTCTTTGGGACCTCGCTGCTGGAACCACCGCCCGAAGATTCGTCGGCCACACCAAGGACGTTCTTTCCGTCGCTTTCTCCCTTGACAACCGCCAGATCGTGTCTGCCTCTCGTGACAAGACCATCAAGCTATGGAACACTCTCGGTCAGTTATTTTTTCAGATTTATTTTATACATTTTACCTTCTAGTTTAGTCTCTGATTCTAAACAACAAAAAGCGAATTGTCATACAGTCTAATTTGTGGATTCGGCTGCACTTAAATGACTGATTTTGATAATACTTGAATGCTGACGCGTTTCAGATTTGTACTAGTACTAAATATTTCCGAAGGAAAATGTTGGTCACGGGGTGCACGATATCTAAGCTAGATTGCTGGACGTGTAGATTCATTGTTTATTTGGTGATTAAATCATTGCTAATGTTTTGATTTTTGTATTAGGATCAGTAAAGTTATCGAGTTTAGTAATTAATGATTGCATCGTCTGATTTTGAGACTTCATTCTGAACTGAGACATTGGTTCTGTAGGTTTAGCTTGAATACTTAGATTTAAGACGTTGGAATTTAAACTATGGGTGAATTATTTGATCTACATTCGGGTTCTTCTTTAGTTTAAATTTGAACCCTTTTATAATAACTTCTCGCCAGTGTGATTGAGTTGTTGGGCTCTCATAAATTTCCAGGTGAATGCAAGTACACCATCCAAGAGAGTGATGGTCACACTGAATGGGTCAGCTGTGTTCGCTTCAGCCCTAATGCACAAAACCCAACAATCGTGTCATCTTCATGGGACAAAACCATCAAGATATGGAACCTCTCAAACTGCAAATTGAAAAACACCCTTGCTGGTCACTCTGGTTACGTGAACACTGTCGCTGTTTCTCCTGACGGTTCACTATGTGCCAGTGGTGGAAAAGATGGAAAGATCTTGTTGTGGGATTTGACAGAGGGTAAACAGTTGTACTCCTTGGAGGCTGGTAGCATCATCCACTCCCTCTGTTTCAGCCCAAACAGATACTGGCTTTGTGCTGCTACGGAGAATGCGATTAGGGTGTGGGATTTGGAGAGCAAGACCATCGTTGATGAGTTGAAGGTTGACCTTAAGGCTGAGGCTGATCTTGCTGAGGGTGCTGCCACTTCTACCAAAAAGAAGGTATGACATTCCCTTCTTATGTCTGAAGCTATTTTTATACTCTGATGAATGGCGGGTTTATAATCAAAACGTGCTTAGGGATAGATGGTGATTTGAGTTGATCTTTTTTTCTATAATGGACAAGCTATAGTTGAAGATGGTATAATCTCACCGTCAAACTTTGCTTTTTTTTTTTTTAATACAGGTTATTTACTGCACGAGTTTGAACTGGAGTGCTGATGGAAGTACTTTGTTCAGTGGCTACACTGACGGTGTGATTAGGGTTTATGGTATTGGCCGCTATTGATACAGTGATTTTTAGTTCATTTGATTTTGTTTTAGGGTTGTCAGGTGAGAACATGTTGCAATTTTGTTGAAGACCTAAAATGAGTTTTACAAGAACTTGTTTCTTTTGTCTTATGATTGTTGCATTGATTTTATGGCAAATCTCTGTTCTTTAGATGTCTGTAGGTTTTGCTAAGACACTGCTTAGGAAAAATGCTTGTTATACCTCTAACTGAACACTTTAGGGTCTGTTTTACTGAAAAAGACAGCTTAGGAAAAAGATTGATATTGGATTAACCCTTAAGCTGCCATTTTTAAACATGAAAGTAGGCCATTATTTTCTATTCTCTTGCATTTGAAATAATCTCGTCTTCTTTCTTGTTTCTATTCTGTGTCTCCAGCCAAATAAATACTTTACTTTCTTTGAATCCTTCATGAATGATAGTTCTATGAATCATTCTTTCACATGATGGTTTAAGTAAAAGTCTTCAATTTGATTAAATGGTACTTCTGGTAATGGTTAGCTTGTGCTCCGTGCACTGAAATGAAAACTGAACCCGAAAACCAAATTGAAACCCGAACCTGAAAACTTAACCCGAAAACCAAATCGGAACCCAAACCCGAAATCGAAACTGTAAAGGAAATTCTAAAAAAGTAAGTAATTACATCATTGTTCTTCCCTGCTCATAAAAATAGCACAGAATACAAATCTTATTGACAGTTTGACACATAATACAAATCTTATTGCCACATATAAAAGTAAGACAATGGGGGAAATCTTATTGACAGTTTGACACATAATACAAATCTTATTGCCACATATAAAAGTAAGACAATGGGCAATGAGATGTCACCAAAATTGCATCAATAATAATGGACAATGAGATGTCACCAATTATAAGTGTCAGTCATTACATCAATAACAGGCAATAAGATGTTACCAAAATCGACAATGGGCAATGAGATGTCACCAAAATTGCATCAATAATAATGGACAATGAGATGTCACCAATTATAAGTGTCAGTCATTACATCAATAACAGGCAATAAGATGTTACCAAAATCGATAATGAACCGTAAAATATCATGATATTAGGGACGTATAAAAGTCAGTCATTATATCAATAACACAAACGTGCATTACTCGAACAATCATATGTGATTGGATCTGAAAACTTGATACCCAACTTAAAACTAAAAACTTCATTTGAAAATTTTCACACAATGAAATTCCAACAAAAGTAAAACTGGACGAAAGAAGAATCGTAGTCACAAGACAATGTGAACATTACAACACCACCTTGAGGATTTGACCCATTTGCTATTGGAATGCCCGTTTAGCAAACAAATCATTGGAAAAATAGACAACAATGTTAATCGACATATACACAATTATTGGTAACAACAAAAAAAATCATGAAATTCTAATTGAACTTACAAAATTATATTGGATTAAACAAGCTTGATTGCATCGTAACTATTTGGTGGAACATTTGGTTCCTCAAAAACAAAATCATACTCGGTAATGAACCCATTAGGTCATGCAATAAGGTTATTGGCTTCATCAGGGAACAAATCCATAGGTGAAAAACCAATACCATTGATGAGGATGACTATGAGTTTAAACAAAAAAAGAAAATCCTATCACAAGGAAAAAAACATAATATTAAATGGGATAAACAAAAAATTGGCTTCCATAAGTTAAACATTGACGGGCAAAACTTGACTCGGGAATTACATCAATTGGTTACATGATTCGGGACCACAATGGAAGAGTCGTCAGCCTTAATGCCATAAAAATAACTTCAACTCGGTTCAAATAGCTAAAGCTTTCGCCCTTAAATCAGGCCTTCAAGAGACAATTAGAGTAAATATCAAATTTTATCAAAATTGAAGGGGATAACCTCTGTGTTATTAAGACACTCAAGGATGTTGGAGTTGCTCTTGGGAGATCGAGATGATTATTTCCGACTCCAAACCGGACCTCCGTTTTCTTGACGAGGTCCAGATTGTGCATGTCTTCAAAGAAGTAACTGGTGTTGCTGACCGCTAATCCATATGAGAATTTCAACACCCAATTGTAACACCCCAAATTCTTCGAACTCAGGGAGCTACTGGTTAGGACCTCACAATGGGTCCCGACCTTGGTTTAACAACTTTACTAGGATCTTACAACAAGGCACAAATGTATTTAAAGTAATTTTAAAACATAATATTATATTGTATGAATGTACACATGTGACAGCCTTACAAAACATATCTATATATATACAATATGCATGCCGAAAGGAAGACTCCCCCGTCCTCATCTAATGAGTACGTGGATCCGGCTGACCATCCGTCCCGGATCTCTCTACAACTGTTTATCTCTACAAAATCTACAACACTGATAAACCATTAGCTAACAATCTAAATATAAGCAGAATAAAGATAGCACAAACACAACCAAGATAACATAAAACAATCATCATGCTGGCACACAAACCGGTTATTATCTAGTAGTTAAGTGATTCACCTTATTCCATTTTACAGTTGTGGCACGAGAAATCTTAAGAGTTCCCGCCTCCGTTTCTTATCCAACTTGGTGTAGGTCTAGCTTACCTCCGCCGGTAGCATCACTACAAACCAAGTGTGGACTAGTCCCTAAAGAAACCCCAGCGCCCTCGGGCTAATTGAGCAGAATGCCACTGCCCGTTATTCTTAGGCCAATGTATAGGTTGGTAGATAATTAATACTAAGTATAACTATAAATACATCATTCAAACACCACTATCATTATTGACACTCATATCTAGAACCTAACTAAGTAAGCCCAAAGGACTTACCTAAATCAAATCATAATCCCGTTATCTCGACTCGGTCCGCAACCGCAGGAACTCAACCGCCTGTTATAAAAGGCAAGTGGATCAATAATGTATCCCACTTTATTAGAAGTCTCCAACTTCTAAGATATTTAACTCTATCATCAGATGGCAAATGACTATTTTGCCCTTAGTGTCCGAAACCCTAGAAGTATTCTTAGAATATTTCTAATTCATATGAAGCCTAAAACCATAATCTAACACTCACAAGAAAGATCTAGCTAAGTTGGAAGATATTTTCCAACTTCTTAACTTCCATGAAAAATTCACGATCTCACTTTGACCTAACTTAGAACGCTCATACAAAAATCTAAAAATCTCAAATAATATATCTAAACCTTATATGCAAAGCACTCTACTCACTAGAAGAAATAAATCTCAAAAAGAATAAAAAACTAGTCCCACACAAAAATCCCAAGTTGACTCCTCAACACAAATTCTCCCATACTTGGGCAAAAACCTGCATTTTACCAAACTGCACAACTAGCCTACTTTGGAACCTAATAAGTCTAGATTCGATCGCTGGATCGACCACAACTTTTAATACATCACAGTCTGCATCTCACTCTATGTTCCATCAAAATTTCATGTCCATCAGATAGATCTAACCCATTCATATCTAGATCCAAAAACTACTTCCACACACAATGTTTTTCCCATACTTAGAATATTTCACCAAAAACAGAAAAACTGCTTACTGTCTCAACTTTGAAAAATCATAACTACTAAACTTCTTGATGGAATTCTCTCAAATTTTGATATATTATACTATGAAATTCTAAGTATGACATATCCAAAATTCAAGTCTAACCAAGGAATATAACCAAATCAAATCGGCACCACAAAACTGCTTCACAAGTAGTTTCCTCAACAACTCAGCACCACCTATAAACTGTTCAAGGTCTCTACTTTGGGACACCATAGCTCTTAAACTATAATGCGGATTTCTCTCAAATTTCAGTATGATCTACTATACTATACTGTTAACTCCACCTTGATAAATAAGACATTACTTATGGTTGATGAAAGCCAAAACCTTGGTTTCCAGGTTTTTGTAAGACCTTACAAGTTTTGGTAAAGTCTTTACAGTGTCTGGTAAGGCCTTACCATATTACAGAAAACCTTGGTTTCCAGGTTTCAGTAAGGCCTTACATAAACTGATAAGACCTTACCAAAACTGGACAAAAACTACAATTAAGTTACGTACGTACGTCCAAGTGGTTTTTCCTTCTTGTTGAGTTAATTAAGGGATTTGATTTTAACAAATCTTTGATTTGTTTTAATTAAATCTTCTTGAGATAAAATTGGAAGATTTCCTCAAACCGTGCTTGACTTTGACTGCTTGACTTCAACAAACAAAATCTCAACAAACCCAAGATCAAATCTCAACAACCCAAGATCTCCGAGGATCACGAAGGAAAAATCGTTCTGGATCACGAAGGCAAGATTTTTCTCAACGTTAAAGAATGCTGATACGCTTGCCTATTTAAAGAGACAAAGAACAGGAGACAATACATACGTTCATTGCCTACTTCGAAAACACGAGTGATAAATTCGACTTATCTCACAAAGTGCCGTTCTCACATTCGAAGCTTCATCATTCTACTTCCCTGAGAGTGTGAGATCTTTTTCGAGCTGATAGTACAATTCAACTAGGATCATACAAACCGTTATCACTTCTAGACACGTTGGATACGAGTGTTGTATCTGAAGTACTTTAGTTTTTCTTTTCGAGTGAGTGAGTTGCTAGATAGGAAGTATAAGACTTCTGAGTTTAGAAGAGGGAAGGTCTTCTGAAGATTGTATCTGGAACTCATCAAGAAGAAGGAAAATAAAGCTACTTGAATCCTAGGGTTGAATCAATCCTAGGCGGGGACTAGGTCGTGTTGGTGACCGAACCTCGTTAACATATCGTGTGTCCTTTACTGCTCTTTACATTCCTGGTTTGTCTAATCTTTTACACTTAATATCAATCTTAGAGAAACGTGTAAGGTCTTATTTTTACGAATAAGACTTTATCTTATTTGATAAGGTCTTATCTCTTTCGATAAGGTCTTACCTATCCTAAGATTGCGAAAAGATTCCATACTCTATTCATCCCCCTCTTCTAGAGTATTGGATAAACTATTTTATCTGCCTATTCCGCATTTCAATTGGTATCAGAGCCTAACTCACGTTTTCCTAGATATTATTATCTGTGAGGCTAACTAATGGCAGGTGAAGGTCAAGGCGGATTTGGTCAAGGAAGATCAATTTCTCGACCACCTCTTTTTGTAGGGAACAATTTTATGCACTGGAAATCCTTAATGCAGATGTTTATCATCGATCAAGATTTAGAGCTTTGGCATATTATCAAAAACGGACCTCTCACTCCTACCAAGGATGGTCCCGACAATACAACAGTAAACAAGACAGAAGCTGGATTCAATCAGAAAGATCTAGAGAGCGTGGCGAAAAACTACAAGGCGATTAATCTATTATATTGTGGTTTAAGTACTGATGAATTTAATCGTATATCTTCATGCAGATCCGCTAAAGAAATATGGGATAAATTAGTGGTCACCTATGAAGGAACCAGCCAGGTTAAAGAAACCAAAATTAGTATCTTTCTGAGGCAATATGAATTGTTTAAAATGATCCCAGATGAATCAGTCAAAGTAATGTTCACCCGTTTTACGGAGATCATTAACAATCTAGACTCACTGGGAAAGACTTTCAACAATGAAGAAAAAGTCAGAAAGATACTTAGATGCTTGCCTAAAACAAAATGGGGTCCCAAGGTAACTGCTATAGAAGAAGCACAAAATCTCAATACTCTTGCTCTTGATGATTTGCTGGACAAATTAATCACCCATGAATTGATCCTCAATGAGGACGATGGGGATGTGCCAACAAACATTAAGAATTTGGCACTCAAGGCAAAGAAAGAGGAACCACTAGAAGATTCTGAAAGTGATGATGAAGCTCCTTTTGCTCTTATCACAAGAGGACTAGCTAGAATATTAAAAATGAAAAAGCAATTTTCAAACAAAGAAAATGCTGGATCTTCTAAATACAAAGGTAAGTCTTCTAACCCCTTGAAGAAGAATCGTGTTCTAAATTGCTATGAATGTGGTGAAACAGATCATCTTGTTAAAGAATGTCCTCAAAAGAAGAAGAACAAATTCAAGAAAAAGGAATTTGGCAAGAAAGCCATGGTAGCAGCTTGGAGCGACTCAGACTCCTCGAGTGATTCAGATTCTGAAGATGATCATGCAAACTTATGTCTTATGGCAAAATCCGACAAAAATCAAGATCAACATTTGGATGGAATGGTAAGAGATCTTATATCTAGTCCTACCGATGTTTTGTCAGAAGTATTGAAAAACATGATTTCTAATGAAGAAATTTACAGCAAAGAAATCAACATTCTACAAGAAAAGCTTAATGATCAGGAAAATTGCATAAGACTGCTTTCGCTGAAAGTTCAAGATCTTGACAGCATACAATCAGATCTTAACACTGAGGTTAAGGCCTTATGATTGGAAAATTCCGATCTAAAGGCAAACCTCTCATCTTTTAAGACATGTAATACTGACTTAGAGATTGAAAAAGTGAAACTTTCTGAAAAATGTCAAGAACAGCAAATAGCTCTTGTGTAATTTACTAAATCTAAAGCTACTCTTGATAAAATGCTTGGAGAACAACAATTATCCTTAAATCGAAGTGGAATAGGATATAACAGGAATTTTCCTGCTAAACCCACTACCACATTCGTTAAAGCAAAAGGAAATTGGAGATCTCCTACGTGTTTCTTTTGTTGTAGAAAGGGTCATGCAAAGGAAACTTGTCCGTATAGGAGAACGGATCCATACATTATTAGAAATACCTTTCTTGTACGTCTAAATGAACGGGTAAAACATATATGGGTTCCTAAAGGGACTAGGCCACCTAACATGGTCTACCCCCATAATGGATCTAACTCTGTTTATTGGTCAAGCCGGAAAGGATGATTTTCTGTCTTGCAGGATATCACCAAGACTCAAAAATGGATAATGGACAGTGGTTGTTCAAGACATATGAGTGGGAAAGAATCTCTTTTCGACACTCTAAAGAAGAAAATCACTGGCACTATAACTCTTGGTAACAAAGGAAAATGTGACATTCTTGGTATCGGTAACGTTGGTCTTAGTTCAAATAATAATATTAAAGATGTTTATTTGGTGGATGGCTTAAAATATAACCTTCTCAGTGTTTCTCAGCTTTGTGATAAAAGGAAATTGTGTTAGCTTTGACAAGAGGAAGTGTGAAGTTCGAGATGAGATGACAGGAAATTTAGTACTAACAGCTCACAGAGATAATAATATATATGCTGTTAATACTAACCAAATTGCAGGGACAAATTTAAAATGTCTCAAGGTCTTATCAGATGACTCAAGACTATGGCATAGACGACTTGGTCACATCAGTCTACATTCTCTTAACAAACTCAAATCAAAAGATCTTGTAAGAGGTCTTCCTGACCTAAAGTTCAAGGTAGATGAATTATGCAATACTTGCTCAAGAGGTAAACATACTCGTAGTTCTTTCAAAAAGAAGCAAGTGGTAAGTACTACTAGACCTCTTGAACTACTCCACATGGATCTTTGTGGACCTATGCGCGTCAAATCTCCCAAAGGCAAGCAATACATTCTTGTTATTGTTGATGATTATTCTCGATTTACTTGGGTTTTCTTTCTAAAAATGAAATCTGAAGCACTTTTATACTTCTCAAAACTTTGTAAGGAGTTACAAACTTTGAAAAACCTACCAATCGTTTCTATTAGAAGTGATCATGGTAGAGAATTTGATCAATCAGACTTTGATGCATTTTGTGAGAAATATGATATTTCTCATAATTTTTCAGCTCCTAGAACACCTCAACAAAATGGGGTAGTGGAACGAAAGAACCGCACCCTAGAGGAAATGTCTAGGACAATGCTATTAGAGACTGATCTGCCTAAGTCATACTGGGCAGAAGCTGTTAATACAGCAAATTACATTCTTAATAGATGTTTTATTCGATCAATGTTAAAGAAAACTCCTTATGAGCTTTTTAAAGGAAGAAAACCAAGCATATCTTACTTTAAACCATTTGGATGTACGTGTTACGTGCATAATAATGGGAAGGATAATCTTGGAAAATTTGATGCTCGTAGCGACGAAGGTATATTTCTAGGATACTCGACTCAAAGCAAGGCTTATCGAGTATACAATAAACGTACCAAAGTAGTCGAAGAAAGTATCCATGTTTTGTTTGATGAAAACGATAATGGTATCTTGAGTGAGAGTGTTCGCTCCAAACGGTGTGTGCAAGCTTTAAATTTATAACCCTAGACTTAAGCTTAAAACAAGGATGCGAACCCGCAGTGTACGGGTCAATCGTAGTAAAAAGCAAGAAATTCCAGGGGTCGATCACAGGGACTCGGTGAAACAAAGTCGATAATGGTAAGCTTCGTAAATACTAACCACAAAGAGCAATTAACACAATCAAAGATGAATAAGAATTCAATAAAGCAAACATGCAATTCTAGGGATTAAAGCGTCTAGTTGTGGTTCCAACTCAAGATCTAAAGATAAGCGGACAAAACTGAGGTTTTTGCAAGGGGAAGGTGTTACTAAAGTGGAATAGATCACCGGGTAAGTCTCACTACTCACTAATCCTAAACCGTAACTCCTATTACCGGGTAAGTCTCAAGGAATCAAGATAAAGAACTATAACCTTAAACTAACACACCATCTAAGGGAATAGAATCAACCTTTACCGGGTAAGTCTCAGGCTAACTCACAAAGATGGGATGGAAGCACACTCAAACCCCAATAAAGGATAAACCTTTATTACCTACACTTATGATCGTCGGTAAACAAACAAAGGAATTACCGGGTAAGTCTCATCCTAGGCTTGCATTGAACCAGGAAAGGTGTAATAAGAATAGGATTTGGCAAACTCTAACACTTAACTCTCAGTTTCGGATCAGATAAGTCACCTTGGTCAGCCAAATTCCACCCCGGCCGAGATGTTCATCGACTGAACGAGATGCTTAGGGTTAAGGTTAAAGACTCGAACTTTCAGGGTCCTACTGGAATCTAAGATTATTCTATCATTGTTTTTCCCACAACCTTCAGTCAATCACCCTAGAATCACACAAGGAAATTAGCCACTCATCATCATTATGAAAGCATTAAATATATGGGAAGACGGTGAGTATTTGAACAAGAAGAATTTAATGAAAAAGACTTCAATAACTGAATCAAATATCACAACAAAAGCGTTCCTTGGATATCAATCCAACAAGAGAAGATAATAAGGAAGGGAATCAAAGACAATCTTACAAAACCCTCCAAAAGCTATAAAAGCTATGATCTTCAATCTTCCTTCAACCTTCAAAAAGGTTCTTCATAACTCCCTAACTGGAGTATGCCGCAGCGATGTATGCTGGCTGTATGCAGATTGTATGCGAGATTTTGCGCTGATAGCGGATGCTGGATTTGTGGGAAATCCAACCCTTTTTATAGGAAAATAACCCTCCAAAGATAAGATATCTTAGAAAGATCTCTTCCCATAAAAATAGGTAAAATATAAGATCTTCTTCCTTCCAGGAGCCAAGCCCAAAAATATAAGATCACTTTCCAAAGATAAAAGATCTCAGCCAAGAATAAAATATTCTCGCCGCGTCCTAGGTGTTCGCCTCGGTCGAGTCGGCGTCTCTGGATCACCTCGGTCGAGATGAATCTCTGGTCAACCGAGGTGAGTCACAATTGAATGTGAAATCTCTCAAAACTGGTCCAAAGTGAATCTTCAATCCATGGCTATGCTTCCTGGATGGTTCCTTATGTTCTTCAATGTAGCTCCGATGACTCCATAGCTCCTTTTTAGATGCAAAACGTGCCATTTTACCTACAATTACAACAAACCTAGGTGTAGACCTCAATTCTCGCAAAGGTAGATGAAATGGTAATATAATCACATAATATACATGCAATCATGCAGATTATGAAAGATAAAACGTCCAAACAAACCCCAAAATATAGACTATAATTCATGCTATCAGAGAGCTTTGCAGATCTTGATCTAAATAAACATGACGAAGAAGAAGAAGAAGTTGATAAGAACGTCAGAAACATGCAAGAGCCATTTCAAGACCTTACAGACGTATCTCAAGATCTTACAGACGTGTCTCAAGACCTTGAAGCACCTCCTCAAGGTCTTACAAATGAAACCAGTCCTGAAGATACATCACTACCTGAGCAACAAGAGCCCTCTTCTCCACTTCCTATTAATTATGAACCCGATGCTTACAATCAGAGAAATGTCCGGAGGAAATTCAAACATGCATCATCCCATTCAACTCAGGATATTATTTCTGATCCCTCATCCGGAATACAAACTCGCTCTAAATTAAAAGACCTATGTGCTTTTCATGCTTTTGTATCTCTTGTAGAACCAAAGAAGTATACCGAAGCTCTTCAAGAACCTGATTGGATTATCGCTATGCAAGATGAGCTAAACGAGTTCGAGCGAAACAAAGTATGGACACTTACCGCAAGACCCAAAGGTAAATCAGTTATCGGGACAAGATGGGTCTTTCGAAACAAGCTGGATGAAAGTGGTAATGTCATTCGGAATAAAGCTCGTCTTGTAGCTCAAGGTTACAATCAAGAGGAAGGTATTGACTACGAGGAGACTTTTGCTCCCGTAGCCAGGCTTGAAGCCATTCGCATACTTCTTGCTTTTGCATCTTACATGAGTATCAAACTTTTTCAAATGGACGTAAAGTGTGCCTTTTTGAATGGTTATCTAGATGAAGAAGTTTAGGTCGCTCAACCTCCTGGTTTTGAAAGTAAGAATTTCCAGATCATGTTTTCAAGCTTGACAAAGCTCTTTACGGCTTAAAACAAGCCCCAAGAGCTTGGTACGAGCGACTTTCAAAATATCTTCTAGAAAATAACTTCAAAAGAAGATTGATTGACAAAACTCTATTCATTAAAACTCATGGAAAGAATATTCTTGTTGTTCAAATTTATGTGGATGATATTTTATTTGGAGCAACTAATGAATCTCTGTGCAAGGAATTTTCTGACATCATGTGCAAGGAATTCGAGATGAGCATGATGGGAGAATTAAACTTCTTTCTTGGACTACAAGTTCATCAAAGTAAAAAGGGTATCTTCCTCAATCAAGGAAAGTACACAAGAGACCTTGTGAAGAAGTTTAAGATGAATGAATCGAAAATTGCTAAAACACCAATGAGCTCTACTCTCTCTCTGGATCAAGACCTTACTGGTAAACAAGTAAATCAAAAAGAATATCGAGGTATGATTGGATCCTTACTATATCTTACTGCTAGTAGACCTGACATTATGTTTAGTGTTTGCATGTGTGCTAGATTTCAAGCTAACCCAAAGGAATCACATCTCATTGCGGTAAAAAGGATATTAAGATATCTTAATGGTACAAAAGATATAGGTCTATGGTATCCCACACAAAGTAGTTTCGGTCTTATCGGATATTCCGATGCTGATTTTGCAGGATATAAAGTGGATAGAAAAAGCACTTCAGGGTGTTGTCAATTTCTTGGTACATCTTTAATAATTTGGCATTCCAAGAAGCAAAATTCAGTGGCTCTCTCAACAGCCGAAGCTGAATATATTGCGGTTGGAGCTTGTTGTTCGCAAATCTTATGGATTGCGCAACAACTCCAAGATCTTGGATTCAACTTTAAGGACATACCAATAAAATGTGACAATACCAGTGCTATTTCTATCTCGAAAAATCCTGTACAACATTCAAGAACGAAACATATAGATGTGAGACACCATTTTATACGTGATCATGTAGAAAAAGGTGATGTGTCTTTGACATTCATTTCTACTGATCTACAACTAGCCGATATCTTTACAAAACCTTTACCCGAAGAGAGATTCAATTTTATAAGGTTAGAACTTGGTATGCTTAACAGGGAGGCACAAATGTAGGGGGAGCAATTATTGTTTTACAATATTTATCTTATTCCCTACATTAAGACCTTAACATGCATTTCAAGGTTTTACTACAATCGTGTTACAAACACTGATCTTATTCTTTATAATAAGATCTTACAATACATTTCAAGGTCTTACTAAATAATAGTATGCTCTTGATTTTTATTGTTAAAAGATTAATTTGGATCAAATCTTTTAGTTATTATCTTAATAGATAACTAACTAATAGATAATTTTTGTGGAAATCTGTCGGTTTTAATTTTGATCTTTTAAATTTTTTTTTTAAAAAATTTTATGAAGATATTTAAAAGATTTTCTCTATCTCCCTCTTAATACCAAATCTTCAAAGATCTTGGTTCATAATGTGTTTCTGCGCTTCATAAGTTCTTCTACCGTCTCTTCGACATTCCTCTCCAAACCCTAATCTGCGATGGCTCCCAAACGTTCTTCGACTCAATCCTCTGCTCCAACATCCAAGAAGCAGCGATCGTCGGCTAGAAAGGGCAAAGCTGTTCTAAAAGAGTACAATCCAGATTCCGATTCTTCGATGTCTACTCCCTCTCCTTCTCGGCAAGTGGCTCAAGCCATTTATCCCCCAGCCGCAAAGGATATACCTCAACATCGTCTTCGATCACCACCTTCTGGGTTTGAGGTTAGTAGTGAAGAACCTTTTTCTTGGTTCTTAAACTATACTAAAGCGGGGATGTGGAAAGATGGTTTTGCCAATCGCCCCTTAAGTTTCTGTGAAAATGTTGATGAGCGCTTTCTCGAGTCTATGAATCTACCGTGTGTTAATCTGTTGAAATGTTCTAATATATGGAGCTTGTTTAATCTGGGTGATTTTGCATTTCCTCGTCTTACTCGCCTCTTCTTTGTCAACCTCACTGCTCACCGAGAAAAGGGAATTCTGACTTTACATTCCCAGATCAAAGGGCGACAAATTACCCTTTCTGCTTCTTCCTTGGCAATCATTTTAGGGGTCCCTGAGGAAATTGACACCAAAACTCACCCTTCAAAAAATGTGTGTCTTGCCCATGCCCAGAAAACATTTTTTGAGAAACAAATCCCTTTTGTTGCTACTTCCTCAAAGCCAAAGTAAAAACAAACCCATAATGTCTTAACTTTAGAGGCCAAGATTGTGTTTACTTTGCTTGCTAGGTGTGTTTTACCACGAAAGCACTCCAGAGAGATTGTCACTGACAATCTTTTGGAAATTCTGGATTTGGTTCTTACTGGGTATGCTATTGATGTTCCTAACCTCATTTTATCCTACATGATGCATATTGTAAACACTCCTTTGACAGCCCCTCTTCCTTATGCCAATTTATTTCCAAAGATCTTCGAGTTCTTTGAAATTGATACTATAGATGAGGATAAGGTTTATCATAAGGGACAAATTGATGAGGACTGTTGGGGGAGGCTTGGGGTTGAGAAAACTTTGTCTGGGGATTGGATTCTGAAGAAACATCAACCAACTGCTCAGCTCTCATCTGAACAGAGAATTCAGGATTTAGAAGCTGAAGTGGATGCTCTGAGGAAAGATCTGAATACTGCTCGTGCTGATATTGTGGATAGACAGGATGATACACATGAGAAGCTGTTAATGGTAAATGAGAAGCTAAACCAGTTACTGTTTTTGACATCTCTATCTCATAGGGCAACTACTACAATCATGCCTTTGGATGAGGATGCTGTGGAACACGTTCAAGAAGTGTGTCAAAATGTTGTAATCAATTGTGAACGCAAGGTGCTAAAAAGAGGCATCCTTCGACCCATAGTACCTGAGCCATCTATCTTGACAGTGGAGGAATATGGGTTAGTCAAGAAATATAGAAATGAACAGGAAAAACATTTAGCAAAAATTAATGGCTTGGACCACAACTGGTGAGGCACATGATAGATGGAGGGAAAAGGTGCGTGCTCGTTTTCGTGGACGACGAGCTGGTTCTTCTTCAAATTATGGGAAATGGTTTGATGAAGTGGTTAAAGTCTCGGATGATGAAGATTGATCCTTTCACATTTTCAAATTTTCTTGCTGAAAGACAAAAAGGGGGAGAATATTTCTGTCTTTTGAATGTTTTGAAAACCTTTGGTCTGTTTTGGTTTGGTTATTTTTGGTTTTGAAAAACTTGCATGATTCGATCTTTTTCAAAAATTTGATCCTACATGTGATTATGCTATATTGTTTGTTGTGTTGTTCAAATGCATGAAATAGATCATAAGTTTTGTCTTTCATCAAGGGGGAGATTGTTAACTCCACCTTGATAAATAAGACATTACTTATGGTTGATGAAAGCCAAAACCTTGGTTTCCAGGTTTTTGTAAGACATTACAAGTTTTGGTAAAGTCTTTACAGTGTCTGGTAAGGCCTTACCATATTACAGAAAACCTTGGTTTCCAGGTTTCAGTAAGGCCTTACATAAATTGATAAGACCTTACCAAAACTGGACAAAAACTACAATTGAGTTACGTACATACGTCCAAGTGGCTTTTCCTTCTTGTTGAGTTAATTAAGAGATTTGATTTTAACAAATCTTTGATTTGTTTTAATTAAATCTTTTTGAGATAAAATTGGAAGATTTCCTCAAACCGTGCTTGACTTCAACAAACAAAATCTCAACAAACCCAAGATCAAATCTCAACAACCCAAGATCTCCGAGGATCACGAAGGAAAAATCGTTCTGGATCACGAAGGCAAGATTTTTCTCAACGTTAAAGAATGCTGATACGCTTGCCTATTTAAAGAGACAAAGAACAGGAGACAATAAATACGTTCATTGCCTACTTCGAAAACACGAGTGATAAATTCGACTTATCTCACAAAGTGCCGTTCTCACATTCGAAGCTTCATCATTCTACTTCCCTGAGAGTGTGAGATCTTTTTCGAGCTGATAGTACAATTCAACTAGGATCATACAAACCGTTATCACTTCTAGACACGTTGGATACGAGTGTTGTATCTGAAGTACTTTAGTTTTTCTTTTCGAGTGAGTGAGTTGCTAGATAGGAAGTGTAAGACTTCTGAGTTTAGAAGAGGGAAGGTCTTCTGAAGATTGTATCTGGAACTCATCAAGAAGAAGGAAAATAAAGCTACTTGAATCCTAGGGTTGAATCAATCCTAGGCGGGGACTAGGTCGTGTTGGTGACCGAACCTCGTTAACATATCGTGTGTCCTTTACTGCTCTTTACATTCCTGGTTTGTCTAATCTTTTACACTTAATATCAATCTTAGAGATACGTGTAAGGTCTTATTTTTACGAATAAGACTTTACCTTATTTGATAAGGTCTTATCTCTTTCGATAAGGTCTTACCTATCCTAAGATTGCGAAAAGATTCCATACTCTATTCATCCCCCTCTTCTACAGTATTGGATAAACTATTTTATCTGCCTATTCCGCATTTCATATACCAACTATAACATTTCTAAAATTCAAGTCTAACGGAAGTCAATAACCCATCCAAATCTATTCCACAAAACTGCATCCCAAGCAGTTTTTCTCAATTTCAGCACACTTAGAAAACTACCCGAGGAGCCAACTTGAGAAAGTCATATCTCCTAAACTAGAACACGGAGTACGCTCAAATTTCAGTATGTTCTACACTGCAATACCGGCAAAAACATATCCAAAAATCAGGAGCAAATGATGAGTCTAGCTTACCCAAATCTAGACTCGAAGTTGACTGTTCCTCAATGTTGGAAAACTGAGAGATGTAACAGCTCCTTGCAACTGTTCCTTTGGCTGAATTATATGGACTCCTAGATGGTTTGACATCAGCTATAAGCACATATATGATTGAAGTAAAGTAAGGAAGAAGGATTGAGGTCTTACACATCTACAAGGCTCACACGATGAGGAGGACAACGAGATTGAATTGTAGGGCGATGAAGACTCTCCCTGGGCTTTGCTGTCTGTGGCGCAATTGGGGTTGGCGAGGAGAAGGAAGAGGAGAGGGCTAGCGGACAGAAGGAGAGGAGCGCCAGATGGGGTGTGCAGAAGAGAAGAGGAGCGCCGGCTGGGGTGTGCAGAAGAGGGGAGGGCTAGCGTTGGTCGTCTCAACGTGCAGTCGTAGGGTTGATGGTTGCTACTTACGGGGCTTCTCCGGTGGTTAAGGCCTCGGTGCAAGAGGACGCAAGCCCGAAGATCCTAGGCTGGGGCGTGTCGACACAAGGAGGAGTCACGATTCCTGTACGTGGCTGGATCATTCCGAACAGGTGCAGCGAAGGAGGATGGAAGGAGATCAGCAGCGTGAATGAGGCGTGAGGGAAGGGATCTGTTGAGATCTTGCAGCATGAACCTGGACGTGAGGTAGAGGGGCGTGATTCCAGGAGACGTAAATGGTAAGCGTATCTCCTCTCTAACTCACCACACCTACACATAGACCTGTAAAATCCGGGCTCGGGCCGGGTTCAGGCTGGGCCATACCTCAAAACTCTACCCAGAAGGTGCGGGCCGGGCCAGCCCGGCCCGGCTTGTCCGGGCTCCAAACGCTACCCATGTCCACCCATGTAAAAAGCGGGCGGGCTACCGGGCCGGCCCGGATGGCCCGTGTGTACTTGCTTGTGCGTTTTTTTCCAGAATTTATCGTTAAAAAAAGTAATACAATGAATTTAATACACACTTTTAATTCAATTATACTTGAATAGTACACTACCAACAAGTTCAATAACAATCAACACACAAAAATGAACAAGTCCAAATACCTAAAAAAACAATAAGTACCATTACAATCAAGTTAGTCCTACAATCTTGTGTTGCAAACGAATATAACTCGTCAAAATACTCCAAACAAACTAAATGAACAATCAGAATATGTAACACTCAAAACAATATCAATTATTTACACATACATATAAAAATATTTTATGTATAAAACTATATTCGGGCTGGGCCGGGTTAGCCCACGGGGCAAAATGTTTACCGTACCCGTCCCATCAAAATGCGGGCCGGGCCGGGCCAGGCCCGAACGGGCCAAACTTGCTGCCCATACCCATGTTTTTTCCCGGGCGGGCTGGACGGGCGGCCCGGTTTTGTACAAGTCTACCTACACACATGCTGGAGATCTTTCACAGCTGGGCTAGCGTCTCCACTGGGTTGTGCACATCTCCCTTGCTGGGCTCGTGTAGAAGGAGGCATCACAGAGGGAAAGAAAATCCAGATGGGTCCAGACAAGGTAAGTAGTGTGGTGTGGCATGGCCTGAAGCAAGGCTGCGGCATGGGCTTGTCACAAGGCCCAACTGACATGGTAAAAGTGGGCTGGAAGGTAAGGCCTTGTCAAGACTTGTCATGGCGTTTGTCCTAAGCTTGTCAGTGACGTTGTCATGGCCTCGTCATGTTCTTGTCAAAACTCGTCAGGTGGTGTCGTCATGGCGTCGTCATGATCTTGTCTAGGATATAAACTAATGGTTGCAAATTTAGGGTTTAAAGTAATTTTTCTATCATTTTATGTGAAAGAAGGTCTAACATAAAATGATAGAATTTGTGATGAAACCGGAAGTTAGGTGAAATGAAAAGATCAACGGATCGAAATCCGGTTTGACTCATAATTGATTGAAAGAAAAATTCCGGATATTACACCAATCATATCCTCTTTGATGATCTTGTACTTAATGTTCTCATCCGTAAGGATGCGTTAGGACGGACTATATCTAAAAGATAGTTTCTTCCTAACCGCTTTCCGTTAACAAAAATAATAAAAATTAAAAATAAATAAGGAAAAATAGATCTCCGAGCCACTTTTGAAGCAAACTTAAGTCGAAAGAAGGAAACCATTTCATTAATATTTATCGGCTTTCCAATGATAACAACTAAATTATATGAGAAAGGGTAGGAATGGATTTTTTTCTAAAATAATAAAAAAGGACATTTTTCATAATAGGAATGGATACGGATGAAAACTATTTGCCACAATATGTAGGTTGGAGCAGACCCGTAGTTTAAACTACGAGTTTACATGAATAACCCGTAATTTTAAGCAACGACTTTCATTGGAAATTAAAATAAAAATGAAGGACCCGTAGTTTGATTTTATCGATTTTTTTTAAAAATATTTTAAAAGGAACCTGTAGTTTAGTACTACGGGTTTGTTTGGAAAATTTTTAAAAAAAAGAAGAAAGAACCGGTAGTACTAAACTACGGCTTACGCAAGAAAAAAAAAATATGTAAATACTACGGTTTAGTTTTGTCAACTTGTTCATTCCCATCAAATCTATAAGTAGGGTTGTAGGGGTGGGCACAAATCCCGCCAATCCCATCCGGCCCCGATTCCGGCGGGATTTCATCCAAAATTATAAAATATGCCCCGCCAAACCTATCTGGGACGGGATATGTGCCTTGACTTCTTCATCCCATTGTGCTCATCCCGTCCCGTATATAATAAATTTTTTAATTTAAAATAATACATATAAATAAAGTCCCTACATTATTGATATCGGTATACTTATATAGTTATTATATAGTTATGCTTATATATTTTAAAAAACAAACCATGTTGGTCAAATTGTCAAAATTGACAAATGACCCAGATTTATTAAAATGTGTAATGTGTTATTATGCATATTTGTAAACTTTAATGTAACCTATAATATGTTGTTATGTATATTTAGAAACTTTTATGTTTTTGCATTTTAAGTACGATATATAGATATTTTTGTGAATAAAACCTAAAACTTAAACACATTAAACAAATTAATGAGCAAGCGGACTTCAGTCCACCCCGCCGCGATCCCAACCGAAATAGGACCCGGTGAGGTTTAATCTAAAAAAATCTAATGCCCGTTCTGATCCCGTCATATATAACATAGCTGGGACGGGACTGAGATGGACCTCAATCCACATCTTGTCCCATGCTCACCCCTATCTCTAAGGATTCATTCTTTAGTGCTAAAACAAGCCACAACTCAAACGCCTCCATACCTTGTGATCATGTTTTAGTTCGCTTGTAACAGATATGTGGGTAATCAAGAACCCCTTGGGCATTCGAGGATTCGATTAGTAAGCTGATTCCTATTAACTTCATGGTTAGGAGAAGACAATTGGTTTTGTCTAGAATAGTAAGATTATTGAGAGCTGCAATGTCAGTATGGAGTTCCTCCAAGGGGTTATAATCTCGGAGATCGAGTATTATGAGGTTGGTGAGCTTACAAACTGAATCCGAAAGCCTTGTGATTGTTGGCAATCCCTGCAGACTTAAAAGCCTTTAATTACTTCATGTTCTTCAGAGCAACGTCAATGCCCGAGATAGAACACATACAAATGCCCCATTTTAGAAAACCATTCGGGTTTAATGTTGATAAGGGACCCTTTGGCGTTGAACGTACAATGTCACCAAATTACTCAAACTGGAGCGGGTGACGGTGACATATGAAGGAAGGTAACTTTTGATGTCAAAGAAACCTACAAGTTGAGCTTGTTCTTTCACAAAAAATAAATTATAATATACATATTCAAATTTTATTCCTATGTAATCCGTAGTTTAGTACTACGAGTTATTTTAATTTCGCAAACAAACCCGTAGTACAAAACTACAGGTTCTTCCTTTTTAAAATTTTTGGAAACAAACTCGTAGAACTAAACTACGGGTTCTTCATATTTTTTAATTTTCAATGAAAGCGTAGTTTAAAACTACGAGTTATTCATATACACTCGTAGTTTTACATTACGGGTCTACTATGACCCTAACTTCCTTCCTATTGTGGGAAATAATTTTTCTCCATGCCTATTATGAAAAATATTTATCTTTTTTTGATTATTGGGGTATCCCCTAGGACTTCCCTAGCTCTCAGGCCTCGTAATAAAATTTAGATGTCCCATAGTCAATAGGTGAGTTATGATATTATTATTATTAGGTATTAATAAAAGACCAAATTACCAAATTATTACCAAACTATTGGTTGCGATATAAATAATTAAAAGGTAATACCTTAAAAGGTAACTTGTGAATTTATGTAATATGTTAAAATACCTGGTGACATTAAAAAAGAATGATGAATCAGTGATCTAAACTACAAAAAGGCTTTAGATGGTGGAATTAGTGTATCCCTCTAGAAAGACAAAGATTGGTTATGACATACCATGTGTACTTTAACATTACCAAGTTTGTAAATTGTTGCATCTTATGTTAAATCTCCATATATAATGAATTATATGTTAGATAATAAATTCGACAATTAATTTCCCATCGTTTTTATAAGGAAAGAAGCATCATGCATTATAGTAATCATCCATAATCAGATTACATAAATCAGAAGGTAAAAAGGTTAGAAGAGTTAGAAAATAAATTACTCGAACGACTATGGGCTAACCAATTAGCCGACTTATTAGCATGCTTACAAACATGTGACAACACACTTCATCAAAGTTTCGTCTTCTAGAATGAAGGATGTCAATAATGTTTCCCAACTTGCCTCATTGAGACTTAAGAGTCTCCACTAAGAAGTTTGTTAATGACAACCTTTGAATCAGATTCAAAGATTACCTTTCTCCATCCGTAACTGCTTGCCCACACCATCGCCTAAACCCAGGCTTTACATTCACCATGATCAACCGTTAACGTCCCCTAAAAGGGTTTAGAAGCAGCCACAAAGATATCCCCTTATCGCCTCTAGCAATGACTCAGATCCCGCCGAGGCTATCCATGCTCATTGAAGTGTCACAGTTGAACTTAATTGTTAGGATATAGATAAACCCGGTTCGAGTCAACCCTTTTTAAGTGTGTTTGAGATCTGAGTGTTAGACCAGTTTGGTTTGATGAAGAGTTGGACATGGTACTTGTGTTATATTGGTGATGAGCTGAATGCAGAGCTGGTTGGGCCTAGTTGATCGAGGTCCAACTATAAGAGCTCCAGTCCATCTCACCTGATTAAAGCGGAATGTGTGTTATCTTGAGCTGTTGAACGAAGCGTTAAGTGATGAAACGTTGCGTTGCTAAGGGTCACTGGGCACTGTGTACTTAAGCTCCCTTCCTTCTTCAACCCTAGCGCGCCGAAACACATCAGCTTAAAACCCTAGATCTGAGAAAGTGAGAAGAGAGAAACCAGAGAGAAATTGTGAGAGAAAGATTAGAGCCGAGTGCTTCACTCAAGATTGGTCTTGAAGTGTTCTCTGTCGTCTTGATCTTGCTTTGCCTCAAAGCATAGATCGTTACCTTTGGTGGTTTACAAACCTCTCATCTATCCCATGTTTTTCGTTGTCTTTCACTTTGATCTTTTATGGTTTTTGGTTGTTGTTTTGTCTATCCTATAATCGTTCTATACTGTACATCTGCCTAGTGGATTGGGCTGACTCTCCCCTCCTGAGATCCCGCATAGTAGAGATTAACTCGAACTGCGTCACCAAATTGATTTTTGTTCATGTGTTTTTGAATGATTGGATCGCTCTAGATCCGGTACTATTTAAATTGAATCTTCGATGGAGTTTTATCATTAATAAACTCATAAGGAGCCACATACCAAACTTAGGCTACTTCCGCAACCCCGTGACTAGAAGAATGAAGAAAAGCAAGGTCAAAGTTGACGCCCAAAACTCGTTAAGCATATCCATAGTCTGAGTGAGGACATCATTAGACAATAACTCCCTCCCTTCAAAAACTCTTAAGTTTGTATTCCTTCAAACGTTCCAGACAACCATGGATACAAAAACGGCTTTCCTACACCAATTTTCTCTATTTGGATAGTTCCTTGCAAAATGCAAGAGTCGAGTTTCTAATCTTCCTTTGTTATATGTTCTTCAAGGTGTTGATGACAAAATGCGAGAGTAAGGTCACTCATGCCTTCATACTTCGTTCGATGTGAAGAATAAGCATCGTCTTGGGTACGTGACAAATGACAGGGGTGACAACCATTAATATATGTCAAGAAAAGTCTTTACCACGTGACAATCAAACAACGTTATTTCCCTCATAATATGACTTACATTTAATCGTGAAATTATCAATTGAGATCTATTCATATGCATATTGTAGTTATCTTGATCTTGAGATTGATTTATTGATTGATATTATTCTCATTCTCCCACTCTTGAATTATTTGATTCTAGTTATGAAAAATACAATATATTTTCCTCTCCCTTATTGCTACTAATTTACTTACGTTTCCGGTGGAGGTTGGTCGACAAAGGACATGCTACTAACTAAAATAGTTAAGTAGACAATTATTGCAGCATTGACCATAATTTGTGCAATTATGTTTGTAGGTAGACAAAGTAGATCCTTTAATTTTTTGTAAAAAGATTTATTATGCAGAAATTAAAGATTTTACCTAATATATTCATTTTCTCTCCTATTAATTTCCTCAATTAAATAAACTAAGTATTCTCTATTAACCATTTAATAAGGAAACAATCTTTAACCTAATATATTCATCTTCTCTCTCCTATTAATTTTAATTAATTTCAATAATTAAATAAACTAATTATTCTTCATTAACCAATTAATAAGGAAACAATTTGTAACCTTCTCCTTAAATCGTGGGCAGTATTATCATGACCATTCTTTCCGGAAACACATTGTTGCAAATCTTCTTCTCTTCCTAGCTGCATCGATCGTTGCTACATGCCAAATTGCTCGATATATGTGTGTGAATCGACATATCATCAAATCTTCTACTTCGATCATTGAGTTTTCTCTTGCGTATGTAGAAGGCAACGAATATTCGTCGATTCTGGGTACTCTTTTTTCGACATATTCGATGTTTTGAACAGTCTATGTCAATTGCTTCAACGGTGTGTAGATTTTAAAGATCTGGAAAACGTAAGTATACTCAATCGCAAACAAAACACTGACACAAAATACATCTTCATATCGTTTTTTCGGATTGAAAACCATCCAGTTTGTGTTCCTGGTAAGTAGTAGGTTTGTAATTGTGTTTTGAATTTTGTGTAAGCTAGTATGGTTGTGTATGTGTTGATATTTGTACACAACTCTTTGGTTGTTGTGTTCTATATCTTGTTATATAAATGTATTGATGTTTGTACATATGGATGAATGTTGTCAGGAGTGTACAATATGTATATGATATATTGAATTTATGTTTGATAGCTAGTTTGGTACATTATGTAGATTGCTAGATTTTCCGTCTGTTGAGTTTGATATACTACTTGTGTACGTAAGACAATAATATGAACTTTGTGCTTGTTTTGACTGTGACGTATATGTATCTATAATATATACATTTATATATAAGTTATGTATTATGCGTGTTTATGTATCATATATTACTAATTTGGGTAACTGTTGGTTTGTGTATTTGTGTATCAAGAATGACATTTGTGTTCGTCACCTTATATTACGGGGGAATGGGAAGTGGAACAAACAGTAGAAGACAACGGTTGAAGACGATTGTGAAAAAACAAAGGTTGAAGACGAATGTTGAAAACGAAGGTTGAAGGGTCGGTTTTCTCTGTTGTCGATGAAAGAAGGCGGTTGAATTGATTTGAAGATTTCAGCATCTGGCGGATAATAGGCGTTTAAACAGATTCACCAAATCATCAATATTCAGTTGCCAAAATTTTAAAACGGTTTCTCTTTTATTTTGGCAGTTTATTATATCCGATTTTAAAAAGTTTCCCCCAATCTTCTTCATTTATATCATGCTTAAATCATGTAATAACCGAAAAATTTATTTCCGATTAATTCCGAGTAAAACCGAGATTTAGGGACCGTTGACCTCTTTAAGATACCTAACTTTATGACTAGCATTAATTTTATCATTTTATGTAAGTATTATAACCACATAAAATAATGAAAAATACACCAAACCCTAGTTATATATATATATATATATCTAGGTCTTTTGACGAGTTTTGACGAGGTCATGACGAGACCCAGATGAAGTCATGACAACTTTTGACAAAGTCAGGACATGAGTTTGACAAGCCCATTTTCAGCCATGAACCCTACCATCCGGGCCCGTTTCGAGTAAGCCAATTGGCCCGTTAAGTCTCCTATCTCCCATCTCCTCTTCCTGCGTCTCCTTGCCCTAAGCGCCGCTTCTCTCTTCACGTCTCTCCTCAGCGCGCAGCAGCCTATCACGCAGCAGCCAGTGCCGCTAGCAGCCGCTCGCCTTCGCCTCCACACCGGTGAGCCGCAGGCGTCTTCGACTGGACAACAGCACCCTCCTCTACTCCCTTATATCTTCAGACGGACTCCACGCCAAGCCGCTTGCCTCCGGATCCAAGCCACTTCACGCTATTCTACCTACAGCGACGGTTACACAGCCTTCAGTGCAGACACTCCTCGAGCAGCCGACGCCTTGCCCTAGGATCTCCCGCTGCACATGAGAGGTTCAACAACGCCTAGGACAGCCGCATAGTGAGTGCATCTTTGCTTCCTGCTTCGACGGTTACACCGCCCTTCAGTGAACGTCCCCTCCATCCCTTCCATTCTGCAGTGAGTATATATTCAGACCCTCTCCTACTCATCTTGTTTAGATCAACCAAATCACCACTTAATCTATCTCTCTTCCTCTCCTCGATTACATGAGTCCGGGAAGGGTTTTTCTTGCAGTCCGGCACACGTACCAGGTCTCCCTTCCACTCTGACCATCAGCGAATCAAGTCTCATCCGTGCTGCAGAGAGGGGGTCAAGTGTTTGGGTCAGAATGGGAGCAGCTCGAAGGAAGGTTAGGGAGACCGAACTCAAGACGTGTGAATGGAGCCAGAAAGAAAACGAGCGGCTAGTGAGACTAGAGACCCAAACCTCCTTGTGTATGTGCTGATGAGAGTATCCATAGGGGTCTTTAGACCTTCCCTAATAGCCTCGGAAGATAGCTTGAAGAGCTGAGGCATTTTCAGAGTTTTTCGGAAGTGACAAACAATCAACTTCGGGTTCAGATTTGGGTAAGTTAGATTTCTTCTTTTTGGCTGGTTTTCGGATATGTCATCGTCGGTATTGCATAGTACATCATAATAAAAGTTTAGAGGAATCCATGTCATAGTTTGAGAGTTATGGTGTTTCAAAGTTGACTCCTCATACAGTTTTTATAAAAGTGCTGAGTGTTGAGAAAAACAGCATGAGATGCTTTTTTGTGAGATAGTTTTGATTAGGCTTTTGATCTCTGTTGGACTTGAATTTTGGATATGATATAGTTGGCATATTGTGGTAGAACATATTAAAATTTGGGATGAATCCAGCAAGTGGTTTAGGAGTAATGATTTTTCGAAGTTGGGACCTTAAACAGTTTTCTGGATGTTGTTGAAATTGTTGAGTGCTGAAATTATTTGGTGTTGTGAAGTCATGTTTGAGCTTAAGTTTGGATACCTTAGAAACATAATTCACCGTTCAGTTGTTAGTATGTTATAGAGTGTCATGCATAGTGTGGTATATCAAAAGTTGGGGTTGATCAAACGGTTGGATTTAGATGTATGAAGGTCCAAAGTGGACTGGCTGAGCAGTTAAAAATTACTCAGTTTTTGGCTAAATCTGAATTTCTGGTTTTGGAACCGACTTTGAGAATTTGTGTAGAAGTGATTATTATGTATTTTTGGGAAATTCTGGCTACTATGGATATAGTGTATAGTATAAAAGACTTAGAGATTTTTATTAGACTTTTTATATTTTTATTCGGTTCTCATATCTTAAGCCAAAGTCGGACCTTAACGACTTTTTATGAAAGTCAAGAATGTAGTTAACTCTTCTAAATCTTTAGCAAACTTTCCTTTGAGAGTTTGAGTGTGGTTTTGAGTTCCAAAGAATATTTTGGAACTTTGTTATGGAATTTTATAAAGTTTCGGGACCAGGGGTAAAATAGTCATTTATCATTATAAGGGTATTTTGATAATTAATCTGATGATAGAGTTAAATATCTTAGAAGTCACAAACTTCTAATTAAGTGGGATACATTATTGATCCACTTGCCTTTTATAACAGGTGGTTGAGTTCCTGCGGTTACAGACCGAGTCGAGAACACGGGATTATGTTTGAATTCAGGTAAGTCCTTTGGGCTTACTTAGCTGACTTCTAGATATGAGTATGAATAATGGTAGTGGTGTGTGAATGAGATGTTTATAGTTATATTTTAGTAATAATTATATACCGACCTATACCTTGGCCTAAGAGTAACGGGTGGTGACATTCTGCTTAGTAGCCTGAGGGCGCTTGGGGTTTCTTTAGGGACTAGTCCACACTCGGTTTGTAGTGATGCTACCGGCGGAGGTAAGCTAGACCTACACCAATTGGATAAGGAACGGAGGCGAGAACTCTTAAGATTCTCGTGCTACAACTTTAAAATGGATTAAAGTGAATCACCTAAGCTATCAGATAATAACCGAATTGTGTGCCAGCATGATGGGTGTTTATGTTACCTTGTTTGTGTTTGTGTTATCCTTATTCTGCTTATATTTGGATTGTTAGCTAACGGTTTATCAGTGCTGTAGATTTGTAGAGATAGACAGTTGCAGAGAGATCCGGAACGGATGGTCAGCCGGGTCCACGTATTCATTAGATGGGGACGGGGGAGTCTTCCATACGACATGCATGTTATGTATTTATATATATGTTTGTAAGGCTGTCACATATATACATTCATACCATAAAAATATTATGTTTTAAAATTGTTTTAAATACATTTGTGTCTTGTTGTAAGATTCTAGTAAAGTTGTTGTTAAACCAAGGTCGGGATCCATTGTGAGGTCCTAACCAGTAGCTCCCCGAGTTCCAAGAACTTGGGGTGTTACAAATCACTCATTTTATCTTTATTTTATTTGTTAAATTGTAGGAGCTAGTTTGTATCCATGATACAAAAAAGGATTTTCTACACCAATATTCTCTAATTTATTTGCGAGATATAAGACTCACGTTACAACCCTCTTCATTTACCACAAAAAAGATACAAACAAACATTTCAACTTTCAAACAAATATTTCATTAAAAACAAACACAAACATAACTATAGTAACTTCTGTTATGAGTAACTCGGTAAGATTTTAGTAACTTATTAAACTTAATTTAAAAGTTTGATCAATTTATAAACGGGAATTTTAGACGTACTGGCAAAAATCACTAATTGTAACCACAACTACGCACGCAAAGTGCGTAGTTGTGCTTGGATTCAAACTACGCGTTTGACAAACGTAGTTGGAGCCGACCTGAGCCGGTGAAGAACTTTTTTTTAAAAAAAATTAACTCCAACTACGCTAATGGTAAGCGTAGTTGGAGTTTGTTTTTTTTTTAAATCCAACTTTGGTAATAAGAACTAAAATTGAAGTTTTTTTTTAAAAAAAAATTCACTCCAACTACGCTTACCATTAGCGTAGTAGGAGCTTCTTTTTTTTCAAATCTAACTTTGGTAATGAGAACCAAAGTTGAAGTTTTTTTTTTAAATTCACTCCAGCTACGCTTCCCATTAGCGCAGTTGGAGCTTTTTTTTAAATGCAGCTTCAACTACGCTTACCACACAAGCGTAGTTAATCGGCTCCTATCGGCTCCAACTACGCACGCCACAAGCGTAGTTAGAATCCGGAGTTGGAAAATCAAACTACGCACTTCGCGTGCGTAATTGTGGTTACAATCAGTGATTTTTGCCGGTACGTCTATCATCCGCCTTTATAAACTTCAGTGATAAACTTTACATAGAAAGAACAAATAACTCACTCATAGTACTTTACTTATCCCAAACACATAAGTTATAAACTGAAGTAGTCAAAGATGCAACAAATAAATATAGAGAAAGAGTCAGTTTATAACTTTAGTTATCAGAAGAAGAAAAATCAGATCACTCACTCACAATACTCACATTCACAATCTCACCAAGTCAGTTTACAACTTAAGCATATCACTCAATAACTCACTCACATCATAGAGTCACATACATACAAAACAAATTCATCACTCAATCACTCACAAATCACAATGTTCAACGAAATTGTGTTCAGTTCAAAGCATGTAAGGATACGAGAAAGATTCTTAACGAGATGCTTTGGAGGAGAATTGAAGATGAAGGATGCAGATTGAAGAACTTACCGGTAAACGAAAAGGAACCCTAACGAGTTGCTTTATAGGTTGAAGATGAATTGAAGACGAATATTGAAGAACTCACAAACCACACTTCAGACGAAGAAGAAGAGACTTGAGAACCGTTAAAGGGCAATCACTTGTTGGGCAAAGAGGAGACAAATAGGGATTGTCGACTCTCGATTTGAAGAAGACAAAGAGGAACGTTAGGGTTCAAGCCTCAAGGCTTAAGGCAATCAGGCGACTTTCACTTCACTTGTTGGGCAGCATATAAATAAACTAGATTTGAAAGTTGGAAAAAAGAGTTTAGGGTTTTAGTAACTTTTTTATATACTAGGTAAAATTATTTTCAATTTTTCCTCTTGGTGCCCTCAAGTTTTGGACTTATCTCTTAGCATCCACCAAGTTTCAATAATTCTCTTGGTACTCTCATGGTTTTACTTGTTTTCTCCTTATACCCATTCTTGATATATTTCATTAAAAAGTCATTACAAAATAATAAAAAATAAGAAAAAAATAAATTTAAAATTAATTATGACCTCATTAAAAAAATAATGAACTAATTAGGGAAATAGGACCCCTTGAAATTCTCTTTTGCAAACTAGGTCTCTATACAAAAGGAAGAAAAAATAGGTATGGAAACTAAAAAATAGGGGTAAAAATTATCTAATTGAAATGATGGTGATTAGATGTTTACTTTTGATTTATATATCTTTTTTACATGGATTGGTTTTGTAGTATATTTCTTGGGTATGCTTTTGGTTATGATTGTGAAAATAGAGGCAATATATTTCTTGACAAATTTATTTTTTGGGTATGATTATGACATTATTTGGGTAAACGGGTTTTTGGGTATGCTTTTATATGTGTATTGACTTTGTAGTATATTTCTTATTATTAAGTATATTTTTAAAGTGATATCGTGGGTATGTTTTATGGTTACTCAAACTGTGTTATAATGATCAAATTCAAGCGAATTTTTGGGTAATGATCAAATGTCATTTGATATTGATGTTTGTGTATAATATCGAGTTTTGAAAATTTTGGGTATGACAAATTTAAATTGGGTATGGTTTTTGTATTAAGTGATATTTAAATTGTGTATAAATATAAAATATTATCCAATTTATGGATATGATTTTATTTTGATATTTGATTTTTTGGGTATGTTGTTTTCGAGTATGTTTATGTACTTTGACAAATTTATTTTTGGGTATGATTGTGACATTATTTGGGTAAGCGGATTTTTGGGTAATAGGTGATAAAGTAAGAATGTTGAAAAAAAAAATTCTGATTGATGTGACATGTGAGATAGTACAACATGTCACATCCGATGGGTTGTCAAACTTTGCCCTCTTTTGTACTCTGTTTCCTCTATTCTATTTTATAGGGGGTCAAAATATCAATCCCAAATAGTATGAGTCTTCTTTCTCAATTGATTTGCTTAAAAGGCTAGTTTGTCAATTTTGCCAAAAATAATCTAAAAAATTTATGATAGAATTTTTTTTTATATATAAATTTATATAGAATTAATGATAATATTTATTTCATGAATTAAAATAATTTTTTTTATCTTAGATTTAAAATAAAATATATATAAAATTAAACTAAAAAAATTTCTTTAAAAAAAATTATTTTTTTTAAGGTGCTAGAATATTAAACATATATTAAATTTTTTTTGAATTTAATTTATATAATTTATTTTAATTCGAAATTTTATATAAAATTATTTTTTTTTTAAATTTAAGAATCTGTAAACTAAAGAACTAAAAATATAAAATAAAATAAAATTTTCGAATTAAGATGTTATAGAACTTTAAAAAAAATTACAATAATTTTAAATTTCTAGACTCTTAAAAAAAATTTTATTATTTTTAATTTTATTTTATATATTTTATTTTAAATCCAAAATTTAATAAAATATTTTCATTAAAAAAGTAAATTTATCTTTCATTTTATTTTTAATTAAAAATATAAAAATATAATTCTATTATAAGTTTATTAGTTTGATATTGAATGTGGTCAAAATTAGTTTTAAAATTATTTTTCTGATTTTTATTTATTTTATAATGCATTTTTAATGTAATATATAATGAATGGTTATAAAGAGGAAACAAATATAACCATGAAGGTATTAAGAGGATTTTTAAAACTTAGTGGATATCAAGAGAATAAGTCCAAACCTTGAGGGCAGCAAGAGAAAAAACCCAATTATTTTAAAACAAATTAACGGGTAAAGACGGATCGGGTGGTGGTTGGCTAATGGATCGGTGATAGGTGGATGAAATGTCAACCAAAATCCTACCCGATCCATCATCGCTTTCACCCACTTTATATTGAATTTTCGCCTTTCTTTATGGTTTGGGTGTTCGAGTATCATCGGGTTTGGATAAAATTGTCAACCTTGAACCTAGAGTTCCTGGCCTTGAAAGTCTTGAGATGATATGCACATTGTACAAAGGATCGATTAGACGGCTTTGAACCCAACCTTTGCACAAAAAGTCTTACTTTAACTAGACGTCAACATTGGCTAGGAGGTATGGATATATACTTAGGGCCTGTTTGGTTTCAACTCCGAAATCGGAAACGAATTTAGTCCATACATATACCTTTATTCATTAAAATTTTTGAAATCATTCCTTGTGATTTGAAGTAATTGGAGTAGAGTTTAATTACTTTTGATACTCTATAGGGAAACAAAATGTGGAGAAACAAGTACATTTTGCAATAAAACAATAAGGAATGATTTCATAAAATTTCATGAATAAGGATATAGATATGAACTAAATTCATTTCCATTCCGTTTTCGTTTTCGGAGTTGGAACCAAGCGGGCCCTTAAAGTCTATAACACATGATTATCTTCATTTAGATACTTTTTCAGCTTTAGTGTAGTTAAAAAGAAACAATCTTCCATTGTCATGTCTGGGGGACAATGTGAACATCACATGGGTGGACAGTATCAGTAGCATCAATTTTGACCCTACGGCTTGTTGATTTGGGGTGTAGACTCAAAAGTATTCTCAGGGACTCCAACACCATTAGTTACATATTTGTCCATCTAATCAACCATAAAATTTGAATTTGTTAACAAAATACAACCAAAAATCAAAACATAAATATGAAGAGAAAAAAATCCTTAAAGAAACGGGATTAACGTGTAGAAACCGATATATATATATATATATATATATATATATATATATATAGTTTTTCTTGTTTTTGTTAAAAAAGTTGTTCCATACATTTTTTATTTTCTCGGAAAAAAACCTAAATACGCCGAAGAAAAAACAGTTTATGCGAAAGTAAGTTAGAAACTACGGAATCCTTCATGTGTTGTTTTGGTCACTCAAAACACAAATTATGCGGCTTTAAGCGAATTTCATAATTAAGGCTTTATGATTTTATATAATAAACTGCATGCACAAAACCTAAACAACGGAAAATATACCGAATGAATAAAATGACGAAAAGCTAAACAACAGAAATTCTCCACCGTTGCAATTACTCTACCATTACGGCATTACCCTTGATCTGATTTTCAGATGGCTTTGTGTCCCGGCACCTTATACTTACAAAGATTGTTTATGGACTTGGCTTGGTAACTCTAGGCCTCCTAAACACAACTTCATCGGCCACATCCGTATTGCCACCATCACCTGCTCCATCTACTCGATCAAGAGAGCTTGAAATGAGCTCATTTATAACCACATTCTCATCCATGAGTCATCCAGTGCCCACCTTACCATTCAAGCCATCAAGAATCATGCTTCACATCACTAGAAAGATAGATCTCAAACCACCCTTTCTGATCGATACAATTAACCTTTAAAAAAAATAAAAAACAGAAAATATGTAGAGGCTAAACACTTTTTCTTAATTTTTAATATCACCCGTTAATTATCGATTCGTATCCCAATATAAAATTGCAAGATTTTCTTATTTGTGTAACCAAATTGTAGAAGCTACGAAGTATATGTTTTTCAAATGTGAAAAACAGAAAACAAATAGAGAGAGATGAGAGGTTGTGTCTTTTCTGATGTGTGTTTTGAATGAGAAAGATTGAACTCATTATATATATAGAGACATAATTCATGGATTCTCGCAGAGACATTAAGGCCCATTTAAGAACCAAATTTTACAAATATGTATTAACAAGCTCTTAAATTCCATTGTCGTGCCGACATATTTGTCTGCATCAAAATTCAAAACATATGTGAGGATATGTTTCAAAAAAACGTGCGAAGCAATCACAAAGAACGAAGAAATTATTCACCTACGAAAGCCTATACAATATTATCGACCAATCATCCCTTATTCTGACAGTTAAGAGAATCGTGACATTTCAAGAGTTCAGAATGTACCTTAGGATTTGACAAACTTCATAAACTATAAAAAAACGTTGTTCTATACATATTGTAAGCTTTCAAGATAGATCAAGAACTGTCAATAATCGAAAATGCGGGGCGAGTTAGCCACGAGAAGCTACCTCAAGCTTGAGAAGAAGAAGCTGCTCACCTGGGCAATCTTCGGTTGCTTTGTTATGATAATGAGCTTCTGTGCTCTTATCATGTCATACATGGGTCCTCATTCTCTTGGTAAGTCACCTGCAACATAAGAATTCAGAGTTCTTATACTATAATTTTTTTGATAAGTTAAGAGAATTAGGTGTATCAGTTTCTGAAAATCGATCGACCTAAACATCCATGCGGATGAAGTATTGAACATCTTCAGGAATAACATTCTAACGAGAGATTGTAACCATGCATGACAATTTTTTCCGCGACCGTATTAATTTTCTTCTATATATGTTGGGTTGAGGAGTTTGAAAATACCGAAATCATGTTAGCATGATAATGTCCATTTCCCATGGAGGTTTTCATATTCGATTGATCGCATTGAAGGAGTTCTTATACTATATTCATTTGCTGGAAAAGGGAAGCAAATATAAAGACTAATTTATATATATCTTCCTTTTGGCAGTGAATTTTCAGATCACAAGTCTTAACCTAAAGGAGAATTTGATCATTAACTCGAGCAATGTCACGAGAGGTGGCACTTCAGAATCACCACCAGGTAGGCTACTCTTCCTATTGTCAATATAGCACGTTTGTACAGCTATAGACGTTTTATCTCATCGTCATTTCTTGCAGGTATATGCAACTACTCCCTTCCGAGATCAGACTTTTGTGAGATCAATGGGGAAGTGAGGATCCATGGAAACTCGTCATCTATATATATCTCTCCTTCAATCTTGAACAACGAAGAAACGAAAAACAGCACGTGGAAACTCAGGCCGTATGCTCGTAAGACGGACAGAACTGTGATGAAGAAGGGGAAAGAATTATCATTAGGATCACCTTCCTCCTTTGGCCTTGATAAGATGCCAAATTGCTCAATTAACCATACTGTCCCCGCAGTTGTTTTCTCAGCTGGTGGATACATAGGCAACATCTTTCATGAATTTTCCGACCTCTTAGTTCCGCTCTACATCACATCAAAGCCGTTCGACGGAGCAGTTCAGTTCCTCGCCACAGGCTTAAAGCCTGGATGGCCAAACAAGTACAAAGCCATCTTTGATTCACTCTCAAAATACGAGATAATAGACATGGACAACTCGAACGACGTCCATTGCTTCCCGAGTTCAATACTCGGTCTAAAGAATCCTATCGATTTCGGCATAGACCCTTCCATGACTCCACAAGGCTACTCCATGAAAAGCTTTACGCAATTTGTTAGAAGTTCATACTCCTTGACGAGAAACATGGTAGAAGCATCGAGAAAGCCGAGGCTGTTGATCTTATCAAGGAAGGGAAGGCGGGTTTTGCTGAATGAAGATGAGGTGGCAAAAGAAGCTAAGAGAGTTGGATATGATGCAGTGATCATGGAAGCGAGCTGGAATATGAAGGATTTCTCAAAGATGGTGAACTCGTTCGACGTGATGATAGGCGTGCATGGAGCAGGCTTGACAAACATGGTGTTCTTACCGGGAAAGGCGGTCCTGATTCAAGTTGTTCCGATGGGGCTCGAATGGGTGGCGAGGAATTGCTATGGGTTACCTGCTGTTTCCATGGATTTGAGGTACTTGGAGTATAAAATAAGTAGAAATGAAAGTTCTCTAACGGATGATAATTTCATTGAAGATCCAGTGAATGGGAAGAACTCGAAGATGTTGAAGCCGCTACATTGGGATGAATTTAAAGTGGTTTACTTGGATGGACAGAATGTAACGATTGATGTAGAGAGATTCAGGCCAACCTTATTGAAGGCTCTTGAGTTTCTTCAGAAATAGAGGACTTGATATACAAGAAATTATCTACATCTTGCTTTCTCAAGAATAAAGGGGTAGTTTTTGTAAATAGGAGGAAAGGAGTAATTACCCTAATATAGTTGTTGGAGTTTGTTAGAAGTGCTTAGCGCCCGGTTTTAACTCCGGAATCAGAAACGAAATGGAAACGAATATAGTCCATACGTATACCTTTATTCATGAAAGTTTTTTGAATCATTTCATTCCTTGTGTTTGAAGTAATTGGAGTAGGATTTGATTACTTTTGATACTCTATAGGGAAACAAAATGTGGGGAAGCAAGTGTATTTTGCATGAAACCACAAAGAATGATTCCATAAAATTTCATGAATAAGAATATTAGACTAAATTCGTTTCCATTCCGTTTTCGGAAATAGAACCAAACGAGCCCTGAGTATATATACTCAATGTAATTAGACAAATGAAATCATCAGATAATATACATTTTCATTCTCTCTTTTCTAACTACATTACATTTTAAGATGGTATCAGAGCAACAAAATTCTCATGATACAGGATCAAACTAGATCCACAATTTCTCTTCATTCTTACCTTCCGTTGCGACGAAGAAGATTTGTAACCAGCCATGGTAGGAGAAGGCAGAAACCTTAATCAAAATCAAAATATAACAGAGCGATTCAATGGAGCCAATTCGAATGATCCACTCTATCTCTCCAACTTAGACAATCCTAGTATGCAACTTGTATCCACTCTTTTTGATGGATCTAATTTCATTTCTTGGAAACGGAATATACTCATGGCCTTGGGAGCAAAGTTAAAACTTGGATTTATAGATGGAACAATTGAAATACCGGAATCTGACGGATCTAATGATGATAAGATAGTTGGATGGACAAGAGTACATTATATATATGATTTGATGCTGGCTAGTTCATTCAATGAATTGAGATATAACAGAGCATTTTTCATAAGTTGAATCTTCCAAATAACTTTGGGATGAATTACACAGATGTGGCTAATCTGAAACAAGAAAATCTTACTGTTATTGTTTTGTTTCAACAAGATTAAGAAATTGTGGGATGAATTACAGTCTACTGATGGCTTACCTTCATGCACTTGCAAATGCATTATTCATTGTAAATGCAAAATTTTAAAGCAATTATTTGAAAGAGAAGCCAATACTCGGATCTTGCAAATTTTGATGGGGTTCCGAGATCAGTTTGATCATATCAGATCTACCATTTTAGCTCTCGATTCTTTTGCCGACTATAAGTTGAGCATATCATATAAGAACTTATTAGACAAAAGTGCAAATAAAATAATCTAAACTCTTTACCATGTGCAAAATAATTCAACCTCTAGTGCTACTTGTTTATACAAAATTAACCTAAAGTATACCAGAAAGAAAGAATAGTAAAGTAACATAATAGAAAGAAAAACAATAGAAGCTAAATTGCAGTTTCAAAATTTTAACTTTGAGACACTGGATCATCCACCACTGCTTCAATGCCTTCACATTGTAGATAAACCTTGATATATGTGTGAAAGATGACAAAATGGAATTGTCAGTGTTACTTGATCACTCATTAGTGGATCCAGCACAGTAGATTGTCAGATAGAGTTAATGTTTCATAGGTTCTCATTGTAAGTATTATACTTATTGCTTAACCGGTTGAGCTGACTATGACAAGCAACCTTGTTTTTAATGATTTAAACATTCTTCTAGTCATGATGATATTAGAGGTTATGGTGAAGTACTCAATGAAACAGATCTGTTCAAGTTCGTAGCAATTTGGGCATCAATCGAGCTGGCGAGCCAAACAACCACGTAATAGAAGTTGTCGAGTCGTTGTTGTTCGTCTGGGTCGTTCGCCTCATCTGGGTTGGAATCGAAGTCATCTCTGCACTCGCCGCCAGGCCCCGCAGATAAAGGAAGAATGAAGTTGGAGGTTGAAGATGAAGAAGGAAGAATGAGGTGGAGCGATGTTTTGTTTCTGATAAAAGAGCGAGAAGGGTGCCCAAATGGTTCCCATATTTCAAATCTACCGTTACCAAAATTCGGTAACCTATTTTTTTTTAACCTAATTAATATATTCAAAAATATTAATTATTTTTAACGGTTACATTAACTACTTTAGAGACCTCGTTAGTATTGTAAAAAAAAATACCTTAATAGCTTAATTTTCTCAAAACTTTTCTTTGTAAAAATTACTTCAAACCTTATTAACCTAAGTAAAATTTATCCTTAAACCTATATCTATTCATTTAATAATATTTTTTCCTTTCAATACATATTTCTTATGGTACTTTCATGATCATCGCGTATTTTTGTTACAATTAATAATCATCTAAACTGGTCAAAGTATCCATGAAGCAACAATAGTACGTGAGTGACGTGAGTCGTATATGAACCCCATGTAAATCCCACTCTTCCAACCTTAAAATACATTAATACAATTGTCCAAAACAGATGTATACCAATTCATTAAGGCTGGCAAATCATACCAAACATGTATTAAGGTTACCGAAATTAACATTTATTATTATTAATATAATCATTACATTAGTATTAAAAACATAACAACTTTCACGATCATCTCTTAAATTCCATTGTCGTGCCGACATATTTGTTAGAATCAAAAGTCAAAACACACGTAGAGGATCTGTTACAAAAAAACGTGCGAAGCAGTCACAAAGAACGAAGAAATTATTCACCAGATTCACCTACGAAAGCCTAATCAATACTATCGACCAATCATCCCTTAATCTGACAGACATTTCAAGAGCATTCTGAACAGAATGATCCTTTGAACTTGACAAACTTTCTAAACTATAAAAACGTCGTTCTATACATCTTGTAAGCCTTCAAGAGGGATCAAGATCTGTCAATAACCGAAAATGCGCGGCGAGTTAGCCGCGAGAAGCTACAGCAAGCATGAGAAGAAGAAGCTGCCCACCTGGGCGATCTTCGGTTGCTTTGTTATGATAATGAGCTTCTTTGCTCTTATCAATTCATACATGGGTCCTCTTTCTCTTGGTAAGTCACCTCTTCTTCAATTTTCATTTGCAGGAAAATGGAAGCAAATATAAAGAGTAATTCATATATATATCTTCCCTTTGTCAGTGAATTTTCAGATCACAAGTCTAAAGGATTATTTGGTCATTAACTCGAGCAATGTCATGAGAGGCGCCGCTTCAGAATCGCCACCAGGCAGGCTACTCTTCCTATTGTCAATATGTTGGATTTCTGAAACCCATGTTATCTCATCGTCCTTTTCTTGCAGGTATATGCAATTACTCCCTTCCGAGATCGGAGTTTTGTGAGATCGATGGGGAAGTGAGGATCCATGGAAACTCGTCATCTATCTATATATCTCCTTCAGTGTTGAACAATGTCGAAGACAAGAAAAACGGGACGTGGAAAATCAGGCCGTATGCTCGGAAGACGGATAGAACTGCGATGAAGAAGGGGAAAGAGTTGTCATTAGGATCACCTTCCTCCTTTGGCCTTGATGAGATGCCAGAGTGCACATTTAACCATACCGTCCCGGCCGTGGTTTTCTCGGCTGGTGGATACATAGGCAACATCTTTCATGAATTTTCCGACCTCTTAATTCCGCTCTATGTCACATCAAAGCCGTACAATGGAGCAGTCCGGTTCCTCGCCACAAGCTTAAAGCCTGGATGGCAAATCAAGTACAAAGCCATATTTGATTCACTCTCAAAATATGATATTATAGACATGGACAACTCGAACGAGGTCCATTGCTTCCCGAGTTCAATAGTTGGTCTAAAGAATCATATTGATTTCGGCATAGACCCTTCTATGACTCCACAAGGTTACTCCATGACAAGCTTTACACAATTTGTTAGAAGTTCATACTCCTTGAGGAGGAGCAAGGTAGGAGCATCAAGAAGGCCAAGGCTCTTGATCTTATCAAGGAAGGGAACTCGGGTTTTGCTGAATGAAGATGAGGTGGCAAAAGAAGCTAAGAGACTGGGCTATGACGCGGTGATCATGGAAGCGGTCAGGAATGTGGAGGATTTCTCAAGGATGGTGAACTCGTTCGATGTGATGATAGGTGTACATGGAGCAGGCTTGACAAACATGGTGTTCTTACCGGAAAACGCGGTCCTGATTCAAGTTGTTCCAATGGCGCTCGAATGGGTGGCAAGGAATTACTATGAGTTACCTGCTATTTCCATGAATCTGAGGTACTTGGAGTATAGTTTAAGTAGAAATGAAACTTCTTTAACAGACGATAATTTCATTGAAGATCCAGTGAACGGGAAGAACTCGACACTGTTGAAGCCGCTACATTGGCCTGAAGCAAAGGTTGTTTACTTGGATGGACAGAATGTAACAATTGATGTAGAGAGATTCAGGCCAACCTTATTGAAGGCTCTCGAGTTTCTTCGGACTTGATATACAAGACATTATCTGCATCTTCCTTTCAGCTTCTGTCAAGTTTCTTCAGTAAGTTATTTGTAAATGTAATTAAGCAACTCATTTTGTATGCCAGATTCATATTTTATCCAAAAAGAAATTTTTTACAACATCTGTGTTCCTATAATTCTGATATCGAACTGATATGTTTTGATACCAAGATACCAAGATATGTTTTGATATCGTGAACTATAATAAAAGCTAGGAAGGCTAATTAGCAATCACCCAATAAACAGACAGTAACTACTACAGAGTTATGGTAGAATCAGATGAACAACTTCTTTCTAATCCTTCATAAAAAAAATATTAGGTGTTTGACAAAGACCAAAGAACACATTTAAGCAGACTATAGGAACTTCAGAAGATTTAATTAGAAGGTTCAATTCAGATAGAATATAATGATGTACTTCTAGGCGTCTAACTCATTATCTATATTCATAAATGATCATGCAAAGCACAAATGAGTTCACGTTCTCTTGTCAGATCTTCTAAACCAAAAAGGTTATTAAAGTTCAATTATTGTTTTAAATAAATAAATGAAATAATCATTGTCCTCTAAACTACATAAATTCCTTCCCTCTACAGTAGAAAGTACAATGAAGGTCATTTTCTGTAAGTTTTTAATTTTTTAAAATCGATAAATAAACATATAAAAAAGAGTATCTTTTAACTAATCAAGGCCGGCAAACCATAGAAAGCGTGTAATAACATTAGAGGACTACTAAACTCGGCATGAATTATTTATGCTTACCAAATCAACAAAAAATACCTTTTTTCATCTGTCTCATTTGAAAGTCAAATATAAAAGCAGACACTTGTTTGAACATCAGCTCCTGTTGTATCAAGTTACAAGTACTTTTCAAAGTACAGGAGGCAGTAGATCAAGATGAAACGAATATTAAGAAAGACAAACGTGGGGAGCAATATATCATCATAAACAAAGGAGAGACTTATAAAAGCCATATATTACACCATTCACCCCCTTCTTCTTTATGCCCAGTTGCACTGAAACTTGATTGGTTTACAACTTCTGTTTAATCTTTTTCCGCATTTTATAATGTATGACAAAAGATCCAAAAGAAGCTTCAGCAAGCATGAGCAGAAGAAACTGTTTACCTGGGCATTCTTCTGTTGCTTTGTTATGATGTTTAGCTTCTGTGCACTTTTCATCTCTTATAGCAGTCCTCTTCTGCATTGTAAGTTACCTGCAATCTTCATTTGTAGGATAAGGGAGACCAATATGACACTATTTATTCCTTTTTGCAGTGAATTTTCAGCTCGCGGGTAATCTTAATCTAAATGAGTCTTGCATCATTGACACAATCAATGACCAAAGGGACGATAGAGAAGTAATCTTTCGAACAAGAAACGATTATGAGGTGCCACCAGGTAGGTCGATTTAATAAGGTTGGCGGAGTACTCGTCACGTTGTCGTCTACTTGGCTTATGTGTTGGGCTTGTGCTTATTTTAACCCTTATGTGAAATCCCTGACAGTTGAGAAGATTGGCCATCAAAATCAAATGAAAACTGTCAGGCCAACACTTGCAGCTTTCTGCAATTTCTCCTTTCCCAGATCAGACTTTTGTGAGATCAATGGGGATTCAAGGATCCACGGGAACTCATCAACAATCTACATATCTCCATCTCTCTTAAGAAATACTGAAGGGGGCAACAACATCACATGGAAACTAAGACCGTATGCTCGTAAAATAGATAGAAATATCATGAGTAGAGTGAGAGAGTTGGCATTAGGATCACCTTCCTCATTTGGCATTAATGAGATGCCACACTGCTCTATCAACCATAGTATCCCAGCTATTGTATTTTCAACTGTTGGATACACAGGGAACCATTTTCATTCCTTCACCGACGTCCTGGTCCCACTCTACATAACCTCCAAACACTTGAATGGGGAGGTTCAGTTTCTCATTACAAACTTTAAGCCTGGGTGGATCATCAAGTACAAGGCCCTTCTAGATTCATTATCCAAATATCCAATCATAGACATTGATAACTCGAAAAAAGTCCATTGCTTCCCGGGGATGATAGTGGGTCTAAAGAATCACAAGGAGTTCAGCATAGACCCTTCTAAAACCCCACAAGGCTACTCCATGAGAAACTTCACACAATTCGTAAGAAAGGCATACTCGTTGAGGAGGAGCGAAGTGAAGCCTTTAAGAGCCGGAGACATCCGGAAGCCAAGGCTTTTGATCTTATCAAGGAAGAGATCGCGTGCTATCCTTAATATTGATGAGCTAGCAGCAGAGGCCAGGAGAATAGGATACAAAGTGGAGATAATGGAAGGAAGCAAGAACTTGCAACATTTCTCGAAGAAGGTGAACTCAATTGATGTGATGGTGGGAGTGCATGGTGCAGGCTTAACAAACAGTGTTTTCCTTCCAGAGAAGGCAGTCCTGATTCAGATTGTGCCAATAGGGCTTGATTGGTTGTCGAAACATGATTTTGAGCTGCCAGCCATTTCCATGAATCTGAGGTACTTGAAGTATAAGATAGGTGGAAAGGAAAGCTCTCTAGCAGATGAATATCCACTTGAGCATCCGATGATAAGGAAGCCTTCCACGAAACAACATGGTTGGAGTGGATACAAGAAGGTTTACTTGGATGGACAGAATGTAAAGATTGATATGAGCAGATTCAGAGACACCTTATCAAAATCCCTTGAGCTTCTACAACAGTAGACAGTAAACTAGATTTACATCTTCCTTTGAGCTTTATTAACTTCCTGGTCACAGAAGTTGGCAAAACCGGATATGTATTAAAAGGTGAAACTAGAATTACATCCTTCTTTTCTGGTTTATTTGTAAATCTGTGTAACTAAGTAGCTCATTTGTATGCAAATTTCATGGTTTTGTTGGACATGAAATGAAACAGCATAACTATTTGCATGTTTTTCAACCTGATGGGTTTTGTCAGCATTTGGCACAATCACTAAATTCCTAGGAAGCAATTAGTAGAGGTATCAGCATTCCAACAGCTTGTTATGAGGAAATTAACAGATAAACAAGATCCTCTTAATGAGTTGCTTTGCTGATCACATGGTGATATGCATAAAACAGTAGAATGGCCCATCTACAAAGAATTGCACGCTCGAATCTATGATACAAAACAAGAGCTACTAAATCATGATCTTCCCCAACTTCCAGTACAAGAGATGACATGAGGAAGTTTTACCTGCAAATCGGCATTGAAACATTTGAGTCACCGTCGAATTCCAAGCAGACAAGGGAAGGGGAATCATTGAAGTAGAGAACGCCAACGAATCATCTGACTTCCATCTATATAGAATTGCAGGCTTGCAGTCATGAGATATTTAGGATTGTAGGCTTGCAGGCTCGACCTATGCCTTATATCCAGATAGGTGAATCCATCGGCGAAAAGCGATGGCAATTTCCCACGCCATTCGATATCCATTGGTTTGAAGGTCCGAACTATGATCAGGGTAATCACCGTCGTTAGCAAGCCTCGCAAAATCATTGTTCGGCCAAAACCAAACCGTGTGCTGGGATGTGTGGCTCACCAACGCGTGTCTTTCACGTCGAGACGAGTACAAGAAAATGTCTGATCCGGATCGTTTTTTTTATTTATTTCGGATTAGCGAAAAAGAGATTGAATCACTGAGATGAGATGGAAAACTAGCGTAATTATCGGGTTTTGTACGGATTTTTTAAAAAATTTTAAAATAAAATGTATTTTTATAATTATATTTTCTAACAACTTAAAAGTTATTTTTTTATTATATCTTAATACATGATTTTTGGATTTAAAAATTAAGTTTGAAAAAAATCTACCAATTCAATTCAAGTACATTAGGAAATGACACAAAAAATAATTTATTTATCAAAATTTAAAATATATTTAAAAGGTACAAATATCAATTAGATAAATATTGTCTTTTTAGATTAACAATATTTTATTTTATCATGATTTATATAAGTAAAAATTGATAGATTTTAGTTATTAAAAACTATGATAAAAATAAACAAATAAAAAATACTAAAAGGTAAAAGATAAATTGTGATAAATTGCAATTGTATAAATAAATGACACGTGACTTTAGATGTTTTTGTTTGTATGTAGTATATAGATTAACATTATCTTTCTTATTCTTCTGTTGTCCAAACATTTAAAATCTGGAAAGTGTGTATTTGCCTCCACTTATACAACACTAATCGATGTTGGAGAGCCAATATCGGCCGCAGAAATTGGGTCACGATGGTCAATTTCAAATAACTCGCCTAAGGTTTGGGTTTACGACAAGCTATGGGCAATTGATTCATAATGGTAAATTTCAAATTAATTAGATTTTATAAGTTAGGTTTTTAATTGGACAAGGATCTTGATAGTTATTAAGGTTTGATTCGGTTATGAGTTTTGACACCAAATATAGTAAATATCTAATCAATAACAGTCAAGGATTTTTGTAGGACATTGGTCATTTTAAAAAGTTTAAAGTTATTAAGATTTGTTTCAAGTGAGAGTAGAAGGTCATGAATCATGATGCTCAACTTAATATATGTATAAATGAACAGTGAGCCTCGTAAAATGAGGCTCGTCTTAATTTGGGCATTGTGTAACATAACTTGTTACACATGGAATTAAGTCGGGTATACACGAGAGGTAAACTTACTTTGAATTACCGACAAATCCTTCTCCACTTCAAATCCCAAACAATTATTTCAACACTTCGAACTAATATTAGAAACGTTCTTCTATAAAGATTCAAATCAACCCCAAAACAGTTTAAACATCTTTTACTTTTCACCAAACTTCACCAATTTGTCTCAAGAGTCGAGATGAAACAAACAAAGCAAATTACCATATACTTTGGGTATTTCATTTGCTCAATCTTTTGTATATGGTCCAAAATTCACATACCATACATATGCTTCACCTCCGAATTGTAATAGCCAAGTTATGCACAATGGGCAACAAAATGTGTCAAGTCTCAAGGACATATAGATAACCCCTGAAGCGGATATCACTCTCCCCAAAACATGAAGGATGGTTTCAAGTTCAACTTGCAAACCAGCTCTACCAACCTCAAAATATCACATCTTTATTTCATTTCATGTTTTTATTAGCATTGGGATAGGGCTCAAAGCCACTTACTATCTCGGGAAAATATTTCCTTTCTTTTCAAATAATTTTCTTTATTGACCACAATTCTCCATGGACAATATTCACGATTCTTTTGGATATCTTCATTCTTTTGGATATCTTCATTCATCGTCCCTCTTTAAACCATTGTTTTGAGTCACTCAAGTAGTTTATTTTGGCCCGTACGAACAACTTGCAATATAATAATCGTACCTCCCACAATGGTAGGAAAGTCTCTAACCCTTCGTACTCGACCGCAAACTATTTTATGTTAATGAAAATGGTTGATTTCAATAGTTTATTCAAGTCTATTTTGACACAAACACTAACAAATCATCCTCTATTGGATTGTAAAGTATTTTGGCCAATGGTAATAGAGTGTTCAATTCCTGATGTCGTTAACCACAAGACTCGTTGATTGTACCATTGCATAGGTACATCCCCACTTTTGGCCCATGTTGGAGTTGTCATTATCGGAACGGGCGTAACAATTGTCAATGTCCGTCTCTTCATAGACAAGCAGCGCCCAAACATTATCCACAAACCGTCAAAGAACACCATCAAAATTTGATTCTCACTGTTAAATAAAAAATGTTATATTTCTCCAAAGTTTCCATAATTCTCAAACCTTACGCTCCATAACCAGGAAGACTATCAGTTTACCTAAGACCTTGAGCATGATAGAGTTCTTCCAATTCACTTCAAGAGCTTATGTAACTTCTTTGTTGATCTCTATCACTAGCTTGCCATCACATCCGAAAGGAAAGGTTATGCCCGCCTTTATTACCTTCAAAAGATTTCTAGTCTCGACCTTACCACAAATCTTGGAAATGGAGCCACTAATAGTTCTCCACTTCCATTAGCAACCTTTGTTCCTTGGGTATGAATAGCTTCAGCTATCTCAATGTCAACACCATTTTCAATAGTTCGATCCAAATCAATTGATCTCACTATTACACTCTCTCATGTCATACGGAGCCACCGAAGAAGGTATATGTCAAAGTCCGATTTAGACGGACCGGTAGAGCGGGGGTCGTGTGCTTACGAGCGCACATGCGCATTAGACCCAAGCCCAGCACATAAACCCGGCGAGGTTCCATCCTAAAACCAATTGGCAATAGGAGGAGTAGCCCACCGACCTTATATACTAGGCTCGGAGTGTCTCCAACACACCCCCGCAAGTGCAACTAGAGGGACCGAGTTGCACTTGTCCACAGGTTAGGATCGCGAGCCGAATTGAGGCTAACCGCTCTGATACCATGTTAAAGTCCGATTCGGACGGACCGGTAGAGCAGGGGTCGTGTGCATACGAGCGCACATGCGCATTAGGCCCAAGCCCAGCACATAAACCCGGCGAGGTTCCATCCTAAAACCAATTGGCAATAGGAGGAGTAGCCCACCGACCTTATATACTAGGCCCGGAGTGTCTCCAACAGTATCACCTTCATTGGTGACGTTAACCGCCGGCAACTGGAGTAACTCTATACTTTTCACTAATTTACTAGATTTCTAACCACATAGTATAATATTCGTGTTGGTCTAGTTACTCAATTGCTCTCTTATTGATGCGTATCTAGTTTGAAATTCTAGTTTACTTTGATGTGAGTTTTGAAATTTTTGAGTTTCATATATGGCCCTCAACCTTGGTATCATGAAACATGAATTTAAAAACTGAAAATGAAAAGTGATGTGTGTCATGCAGTGGTTCATATGGTTAGTTCGTGTAAAACCTCTAAGACCAACTGCAATGGTTGGGTTTCTAGCAAAGTTTCTAAACTTTTTTTTTCCTTCCACCAACTTAAAATTAAAAGATAATTATAGTGAATATTTATGCATATTCTGTAAATAAAACAAAAATAATCAAAAGCTGTAGCAAGGACCCACCAACAAGTGTACAAATGAAGAAAATTAAAATTAAAATAATCAAAAGCTGCAAAAAGTACGTTTTATAAAGGTTTTCATCTAAGAGATCCAAATTGAGGTTTTAAAATAAAAAAGTAATTTTAGCTAAGAGAATAATTATTTTTTATTGTTAAAAACAACCATTGTATGTGGTCTAATATTTTAGTTTTCATTTTTCCTCGAAATTCGAATAATCTAAATTTCACTAAGTTCTAGATCAATTTTTCGTTACTTGTGTTTTAATACAGAAAATTTCAATTTACGTACGTCCGATTTCAATATCTTTTTCTTTCCATTTTTGAATTTATTTTATGATAATTGCAGTTGTGCCGCTGAGTTTTTTTTACAAACTCCGTAATCTCGTTGAAAGGCAAACTCGCTTTCATATACATTTGTGTTTTACGAAATACTTTAAAAACCTTATCTTCAATCATTTATTTTATTTGAAATAAAAATAAATCCTATATTTTTTGAATAATTTTTATGTTGGAAATTGTTCACCGAGTTTGACATTAAACACGAGCTCTTTTATATGCGTTAATTTTAATCGAATAAAAATAGAACATTTACGTACCTACTAATATAGTGCGACTCTTCGGATAATATATATTTTTTTATTACACCAACATATAAAATTTCCTCTTTTGTTTCCTTTTTTTATATTGGAAAGGGATTAGGTTAAATCACTTTTCGGAAGTGGTCTAACATATAACATTCGTACGAATGAGAACATGTAGTTGTAGCTCATCAAAGAAGTTAGTGTGGGTGGCTGAATGCCTCGGATGGATCAAATGGTCAACAACAAGATTAAGTTTCTTGAAAATTTGCTTAATTTACACTTTTTGGAAACAACAAAGGTTCAACAAAGAGTCAAATATAATCATTTCGACCTCTCACATGCAACTTCATCGGTCTTTGAGTGTCGTATAACACATAAGTTGTCCCCCTCGGTCTCAATCTTTTGGACTTGGAGGTTAACAACCTCTTGCATGCCTACTTTAAAGGCATAAGCTTCCGCATTGATAACCGAGTTTGGATTAATTTTATGCACCAAAACACACAATCTCACCATTATGATTCATGATGACATACCCAATGGAAGATTCTTCATGTTTTAGTCTAGATCCATAAAGGTTTAGTTTGTAGAAGCCTTGTTTTGGTTTTTCCATTTGATATTGTTCCTTTAACGATTATAAGCATTTGGAATTTTGGCTGGAATATGATAGCATCCATTTAGCGTATTTTTCTATCATCATTCTGATCCATCTCTTAAACCTTTTGGCATAATAGCATTGCTTATTGGTAGATTTCCTTCCATTTTGCGTTTTGGAGACCTACTAGTGCGCTAATGACATTACCGACATTTTATGCGTTTTTAGAGAAAAAAATGGAACTATTCGCGAAAGAATGACCTCACCATACTAAGGTTCTCCTTGTGGTAAAGGAATCAAGTTCGTGATGAAATTGTTTGATATTCGAGAGTGAAGAATGAGAATTTCTCAAAGGTTTAGGATAAGATATGTTGACTACCGGTCGGCCGACCACCGACACACTTGTCAAGCACGTGATCGTTTTTCCGAGAGCAAACTCATCCGATTCATTCCCGAGTGATCGGTCGACTAGGACCCACTAATCGGCCAAAGGGCTTGAAAGGTACTCAACCTTAAAACATTCTTTAAGGAACATGATGTTTATACCATGATAACTAACATTCAAACATTCTTTATGGAACAAAGGGCTTGAAAGGTACTCAATCGTAAAACTATCATGAGCAATAAACTCGACAAAGGGTAACCAGTATGTCCCCATGTGTATAACATGATATGCTTGTTTAACAAGATGGTCCGGCTTGGTAACAAGTTCACATTAGAGACGTCGAATGATATGATCCTCAACTCTCTTTATGATGACTTTACTTATTTTTGTTCGGCGTATTATAAGAATATCATGGAAAAGCCCCTAAAAGAGCTACATGTAATGTAACACCCCAAATCCGCGGGACTTGGAGTGTCACATTGGGCTAGGATCTCACAATGGATCCTGACCCTAGCCTGACAACAAGTTCACTAGATCTTACAACAAGGCACATGTAGATTAAAATCAAATACATAAAAGCTGAGTAAGATACATCAAAAGAGTTTACAAACTCATAGCCGAGTACAAAACAACAACATAAACCACAACCACAAAAGATCCCACATCCCACGCATCCTAATGTACAGAAGTCATCGGCTTGTCACACCATCTGACTCACTCTGCAGTATTCCTAACCTGCAGAACACTACAACACGGTATGAAACCGTTAGTGATAACACGATTTATGACTAGGGTTTAAGTAATCATTTAGATAGATATTTCACTCATTCATGCATGGTTTAGCACTAGTTCACGACGTTTGCACTCAATTCACGTATTTTGTCGAGATAGACGTCTACGCGGACTTTTGCATTGCTTTGTAGGTATTTTGGGAGATTTAGGAGCTTAATCGATACGTTTGAGGATCGTTCATCAAGGTGACACACCCTCGGACTCATTAGGATGCATGCTAGAGGCTAAGGAGGACTCATGGAACCTTGTCAACACAAGCCATGCACCAAATCGAAGCTTAATGAACCAAGGCAACGCTGAAGCACCAAACCACGGTCACTGAAGGGTCCACGGCCATGGAACCAACCGTGGTTTTTGCCAGGCGGTTGTGACAGCTGTGCCACGATCTCTTGGCCTTCTCTAGCATGGTGGTAGTATAAAAGTGGTCCTGCAAGGCTGAGAGAAAGCAATCCCCTATCATCCAATCAAATTGGGAATCAAAATACACTCTCTCAACAAGAAGATTGTCTAAGGAGGAGAGCTACCATTGAAGGAAGGAGAAGAGCTCCATTAGAGAGGAAGAAGAAGAACACACCATTGCTAGCACTTGATAGGTTTTGTAGTGAAGGATTTCGTAATCGTTTTCTAGGGTTGTAAGAATCGATTAAACCTTCTTTGGAAGGGTTGTGAGTATTTCTAATCTTAATTTCAGCTTGGTTTTGTTTGTTTAACTTGTTCATCTCTTCTTCTTCATTATATTGCAAATGGAAGCCATGATTTTATGCTTGATGATTTCGATTGTTATGATGCATGTTGTAGGCTAAATAGATGCGATTCTAGGGTAAGGAAAGGATGGTTATGGCTAGGACTATGATAGGATGACCTTAGGTTTACCTTGGATGACTTGTTATTGGAACGATGCCACTGCTATAGTCCACGGTTCGTTCTTGCCCTTCCACGGCCGTGGAAGTGCTAGAACAACCCGTGGTTTCTCTGGTTCGATGGATCTAAGTTCTAGATTGTTAGAATGTTGAAATCCTAGTGTTTGTTGAGTTAAATCTATCCTAGGGTGACCTAGTGTTAGCAACTAAGTGTTAGAAGAGACCTACCCGGTGATTCTTACTCTTAGACTTCGAAGATGACAAACTCTAGGTAGTGGTGAGCCTCATAAGCCGCCATTTGACTAAGTGTGCTAGGATAGTTGTTTAGGACTAACCCTTTCGAGACTTACCCGATATGGATAGGTTAGATCCCTAGGTAATAATCCGGTTTGTGTAGAATTCCTTCCCTTAGGCTCTTTGAGACTTACCCGGTGATGAGACCTTAGGAATGGACTAGTGGACCATGAGACTTACCCGGTGATTGATCCCAATCTAGAAACACTTATTCCCAACGTGTCATAGTTAATCCAAGGAATGATTAGAAAGCTTGAGTCCTATGCCATAACCGGAACTTCCAATCCCTAGAATCCGCTTTTCTCTCTTTGATCTATATCTTGTTTTAGCTTGTTTGTTAGTGTTGATTTGTTAGCATAGTTAATTGTCCATCTTGCATGATTTGTGATCCTTGATTGATCACCTAAAAACCCACCAAAAACATTTAGATTTTCATTTCTTTATTCCCTTCCCTTTTCTAAGGCTTAGATCTTCACTAGACTTAATCATTAATCGAATCAATCTCACCTTAGTCTTTGTGTTCGACCTCGGAATACTATCCCTACTACAAACGTCACGTACACTGCGGGTTCGCTAGGAGTTAGGAGAAATATAACGAGTATAAATTTAAAACCTATTGCGTATCACACACATCCTGAGCGTAACAAGTTTCTGGCGCCGTTGCCGGGGACTAGGTCTAGATTGAGTCTATTTTGTGATTGTTTATAGTGTAGGTCTTTCTTGTTGCTTTTGATCTCTTTTTTGTTTGTGTCTTTGCTTTTCAGGACATCTCTTACTCTTTAGGTGTATGCGAAGGTCTCGTGGCAAGGATTTAGCCCCATTCGATCCCGAACCGGAGAAACCCGTTAGATCTAGATCCATGAGCATTCGAAAAGGAAAAGAGATGGCCGGAAGAGATGTCCAAGCTGAGTTGGATGAGGCTTTAGAGCAAATTAGGATAAGGGATGAAGCTTTAAAGAATGAAAGGAGACTTGCCAATGAGAGGCAAGAGGCAACTAGGAGGGAGATTGAGGAGATTAGGCAAGCTCTTGTGCAAAGAGAGCTTAACCGTCAACAACCTCCTCCACCTCCACCACAACCGCGGCCGGCGGTTAATATTCGGGTTGTGCCCATTGCTATGGAAGAGCCACAAACGTTAGGGCAACGTATGGATCCGGCACAAAGAGCATACCGTCCGGGTGTGAACTTAGGAGATCCCGCAGCCCATGATTACGAACTCCGCCCTCAAGTTCTACAAATAATCCGGCATAATCAATTTGGAGGGATGGAAGGAGAGTCTCCTCATCAACACTTGATGAATTATGAGATCTTGATGGAGACTCTTAGACCGCCTAGATTGGAGAGCAACAACCATAAGCTTAGGGCTTTTTCCTTCTCTCTTAAGGATAAAGCCTTGGCTTGGTATCAATCTATTCCACAAGGGCGAGTTGGTACTTGGGAGGAGATGACAACCGAGTTTTTGACTAAGTTCTTCCCACCTTCCAAGACTACCGAGTTAAGAGGGAAGATCAATGCCTTCGTGATGAAGGATAGAGAGAGTTTGTTCAAGTCTTGGGAGAGGTTCAAAGACTTTCTCCTAGATTGTCCACACCATGGTATACCAAAAATTGAGCTATTGGAGATCTATTTCAAGGGACTTGATGAAGATAGCCAATTCAAGCTCCAATCTCTTTCCGGTGGGACTTTCATGGAAAAGCATGTGGATGAGGCTTGGGAGTTTGTAGAGAAGCAAGCTCTAGTGATTGAGAAATACTCCCATAGGAAGAGTGAAGGGAGAAAGGCGGAGCATATGAGGTGAGTGAAGTCACCATGAGAAACTTCAAGCTTGATGCCATCAATAATGAATTGAAATCTTTGAGGGAGTTGTGTGCTATAACTTTGAAGAGTCAAGCAAGCCCTCAAGTGCAAGTGCAAGCTAATTTGTCTTCCAAAGAGGAAGATGTCAATTACATGGGAAGGGGCAATTACAACAACTACCAAGGCCCAAGGAACTTCAACAACAACCGGCAATTCAACAATTACCGGCCTAACCACAACCATCCCGGGTTTTCCTATTCTAACCCGGATGGAGCCTTGAACCCTCCCGCTTCCACAAGCACAACTCCACCACCAAAAGCTTCACAAGAACCTCCACCCGGATTTACTCAACCTCCAAAGGATAGAACCGAAATGATGTTTGAGCAATTGCTTGGAAGGTTGATTGGTCTTGAGAGCACGGTGACTTCTATTTCCAAGGCTCAAAAGGTGTTGGAAGCACAAGTGTTCCAAAAGGCGGGTGAAGCCCATAGAGATCCGGGAAAGCTTCCCGGAAGGACCGAAGACAACCCAAGAGGCTAAGTGTTGGCCATCACTACAAGGAGCGGGTTGAGCATGAAGGATCCTTTGCCCAAGGAAAATGCTAAGGGAAAGCAAGTAGTGGTAGAAGAAGAAATATTGCAAGAAGATGGAGGCAAGAGCAAGGATGTTGAGCCAACCTATGTGGCACCGCCTCCATACAAACCACCACTACCGTTCCCACAATCACGAGCAAGAGCTCGCTTGGACAATCACTTTGGTAAATTCCTTGAACTAATGTCTAAATTGCATATTAATATTCCGTTCATGGATGCTATTTTAGGAATGCCGGCATATGGCAAGTTCTTGAAGGAGATACTCTCTAACAAAAGGAAGTTGGAGGAATATGGGGAAATAAGAATGACAAAGAGGTCCTCGGAATTGATCCAAACAATGAAGGAGGAGATGCCTCCTAAGCTGAGAGATCCGGGTTCCTTTTGTGTCCCAATTGGAGTGGGAGATGTGAAGTATGAAGCCCTTTGTGATCTTGGGGCAAGTGTAAGCATCATACCGCTTGCACTATGCAACAAGGTTGGGCTAGGAGAGCCAAAAGCGGTCAAGATGACCCTCTATATGGCGGACCATTCAATCACTCACCCGGTTGGGATCTTAGAAGACATTCCGGTGCAACTAGGAAGGTTCTATGTGCCGGTTGATTTTGTTGTCTTGGACATTCTGGCGGATTATCCGGTTCCCATCATCTTAGGAAGACCTTTCCTAGCCACTTCCGGATGCCTAGTAGATTGCAAGAATGGAATTCTCTCCTTCAACATTGGAGAAGAGAACATCAAGTCCAAGCTGTCCACAATGATGAAAGGGCCAACCCTTGATGAGGATGTCTTCAACATAGTCGAGCAAGAGGAGTCTAGAGAAGTTGTAAGCTCGATCTTTATCAAGGACCCCTTGGAGAAGGTTCTTACCTTAAGTTTGATGGAGGAAGGTGTTGAGGAGGCGTGCAATGAAAAAATCAAGGCCTTGGAAGCACTAGAAAAGGAGACAAGAGCTGAATTTGAGGTTCACGAAGGCATGCTCAGCACCTGTAGAAACCACGGGCGTGGAATGTGTTCCACGGCCGTAGAACTCTCTGGAAAGCTCCAACGAGCAAGCTTGGCAACTTCCACGGCCGTGGATGTGCCAGGAACCGTGGAGTTGGCCGTGGTTCCCCCAGAAGCAGCCCTCATTGATGATCAAGCTTCAAGGAGCCTTGAAGGGTCTTCATTTGCTTTGGATTCATCTCATCCAACGTTATTTGGATCGTCTCCACTCGATAAAGGTCCTCCTAAACTTGAACTCAAACCCCTCCCCTCTCATTTAAAGTATGCTTTTCTTGGTGACAATTCTACATATCCGGTGATTGTGAATGCATGCTTGAATGATGATGAACTTGCTAAGTTGTTGCATGAGCTAAGATTGCATAGGAAAGTCATTGGCTATACTATTGATGATTTAGTTGGCATTAAACCTTCTTTGTGCATGCATAAGATATTGATGGAGGATAACCATAAACCCTCTATTGAACATCAAAGAAGACTAAATCCTATAATGAAAGAGGTAGTCAAGAAAGAGATCATTAAGTTGCTAGATGCGGGAATCATCTACCCTATTTCGGATAGTAAGTGGGTTAGTCCCGTTCATGTAGTTCCTAAGAAGGGTGGGATGACCGTAGTGACTAATGAGAACAATGAACAAATCCCAACTAGGACGGTTACGGGATGGAGGATGTGTATTGACTATAGGAAATTGAACATGGCCTCTAGGAAAGATCACTTCCCTCTTCCTTTCATTGACCAAATACTAGAGAGGTTAGCTCAACATTCTCATTTTTGCTACTTAGATGGCTATAGTGGATTCTTCCAAATCCCTATCCACCCCGATGACCAAGAGAAAACCACATTTACATGTCCATGGGGTACTTTTGCATATAGGAGAATGTCATTTGGGTTGTGTAATGCACCCGCCACCTTCCAAAGGTGTATGATGGCTATCTTTTCGGAATACATTGAAAATATCATGGAAGTGTTTATGGATGATTTTTCTGTTTATGGTTCTTCCTTTGATAATTGCTTGGCTAACTTGTCATTAGTACTTAAGAGATGTGAGGAGACAAATCTGGTCTTGAATTGGGAAAAATGCCACTTCATGGTAAGTGAAGGTATTGTGTTGGGACACTTGGTGTCCAACCGTGGCATTGAGGTTGATAGGGCCAAGATTGAGACGATAGAGAAGTTGCCACCACCTACCTCGGTGAAGGGGGTAAGGAGTTTCTTAGGGCATGCCGGTTTCTACCGGAGGTTTATTAAAGACTTCTCTAAAATTTCTAAGCCTCTCACTAACCTACTAATGAAAGATGTTGAGTTTGTTTTCTCCAAGAATTGCCTTGAGGCTTTTTGTAGGTTGAAGAACGCTTTGATCTCCGCACCTATCATGCAACCTCCGGATTGGAGTTTACTGTTTGAGATCATGTGTGATGCAAGTGATGTAGCCGTTGGGGCTGTTTTGGGGCAAAGAAAAGATGGGCGCACACATGCCATTTATTATGCTAGCAAGACGCTAGATGATGCCCAACTCAATTATGCTACCACCGAGAAAGAGTTACTAGCGGTTGTGTATGCATTTGAGAAGTTCCGCTCATACCTTGTTGGAGCAAAGGTCATTGTTTATACGGATCATGTTGCGATCCGTTACCTCCTTACAAAGAAGGATGCCAAGCCTAGGTTGATTCGGTGGATCCTTCTTCTTCAAGAATTTGATTTGGAAATCCGGGACAAAAAGGGATCCGAGAACTCCGTGGCGGATCACCTTAGTAGACTCCCACCATTGGAGCTTGAAAGAGATGACATCCCGATTGATGATTCATTCCGGGATGAGCAATTGCAAATGGTGGAAGAATGCTTGTTCCAAGTGTCTAGAGGAAGTGAACAATGGTATGCCGACATCGTGAACTATCTTGTGTGTGAGGAAGTGCCTCCCGGATTGACATATGCCCAAAGAAAGAAGTTCTTCAAAGATGTGAGGCACTACTATTGGAGTGAACCACTTTTGTTCAAGAGAGGGCCGGATGGAATGTTTAGAAGATGCATACCGGAGGATGAGGTGGAGAGTGTGATCCGCCATTGTCATTCCTTGCCATGTGGAGGGCATGCTAGCTCACACAAAACATGTGCGAAGGTGTTGCAATCGGGCTTCTTTTGGCCAAGTTTGTTCAAGGATGTGCAAAGCTTTGTGGTAGCTTGTGATGCTTGCCAAAGGACGGGCAACATCTCAAGAAGGAATGAGATGCCCTTGAACAACATACAAGAAGTGGAAATATTTGATGTATGGGGTGTGGACTTCATGGGACCATTCCCATCTTCTTGTGGCAACCTCTACATCTTATTGGTGGTAGACTATGTTTCGAGATGGGTGGAGGCAATCGCCTCTCCTACAAATGATGTCAAGGTGGTGGTGCGGTTCTTCAACCGAGTAATCTTTCCTAGGTTTGGAACACCAAGGGTGATCATAAGTGATGGAGGGGAGCACTTCACTAATAGGAACTTTGGGGAACTTTTGGCTAAGTATGGGGTGACTCATAAGGTGGCAACACCTTATCATCCCTAAACTAGTGGCCAAGTGGAGATCTCCAACCGGGAGATAAAGGGAATTCTTGAGAAGACGGTCTCTAGGACAAGAAAGGATTGGGCTATGAAGCTCGATGATGCCTTGTGGGCATATAGAACCGCTTTCAAGACACCAATTGGCACAACTCCCTACAAGTTAGTCTATGGCAAGTCTTGCCACCTTCCGGTAGAGATGGAGCATAGAGCTTATTGGGTCATTAAGTGGCTAAATTTTGACCTCAAGGAGGCGGGAGAGAAGAGGTTGCTTGATATGAACGCTCTTGAGGAGATCCGGTTGGATGCCTATGAGAATGCCCGGATCTACAAGGAGAGAACCAAACGGTGGCATGACAAACGCCTCATCCCGAAGGAGTTGAGTGAAGGCGACCTTGTCCTTCTTTTCAACTCAAGGCTGCGGCTCTTCCCCGGAAAGCTAAAATCAAGATGGACCGGGCCATATGTAGTGAAGAAGATTTTCCCCCATGGAGCTATTGAGATAGGAGGGGAGCATTGTGGAGATTTCAAGGTGAATGGGCACCGGTTGAAGAAGTATATCCCGGGAGCTCCGGTGGATATGATTGCCCCACTTCACCTAGAATAAGGCGCCCCCGAGTTTGGTCAAGCTAATGACCTTAAAGAAGCGCTTGATGGGAGGCAACCCATTGGTAACGTTTTTCCCTTTTTCGTTTTGTTTTTGATTTTTCTGTTTTTGTGTGTTTGGTGTGTTTTGTGTGTGTGTGCTAGAGTCTTGGTAGCATTGGAAGCCTTGCTTGGCATGTGAATGATGATGATGAACCCCTCATCAATTATGGGTGGAGCGGACGCGGAACTTGGACGGCTAGCGGTGCCTAGCGCGGATCCCGACGCTTTGATGAACACTTCGATCTCTCTGCCATTGTTGATAGGATCATCCACCATCAATCCACTTGAGAAATCCCAAATACCATAGCAAACCATTTTTACATTGTGAGAACCTTCTTTCACTCTTCTTTACTTCATTTACACATTGGAGACAATGTGTTTCTAAGTATGGGGTGGGGTTTGCATGATCTTTTGCATGATTAGCATCTAGGGTAGTTTAATATTATCACATGTCTTGCATTGTATATACTCATTTCGAAAAATCCAAAAAGAATCAGAAAATTTAAAAATTTTGTGCTCTCTAGGCTTGGATATGACCCTAATGATGAATCTTGTCTTGTGGATTGGCTATGGATGGCCTTATGTGTTAAAATTGATGAATGCATATGTGGACTTGAAGTACTTCTCTTGAATCCCATGAATGATTCGTGATCATGATGTTTGCCTAGAATGGATTGAGTATTGAAAGTCGAAATTACATGCTAGTTCTTACACACCATCTAGGAACGAATGAGGCAATTCATCTTTCTCTTCTTCTCATCTTGATCATGATGTTTGAGCACCTCAATTGATATAAATTTGACCTCTTTTGACCCATCCGGGAATAGGAGCATGTTAGTGTGTTGATGTGTGTGGAAAGCAAGTGTGGGGTGAAGATGTTGATGAAAGAATGTCATGAATAAAATGCTGAAATTGTTGTGAAAGTGTAGACAAAAATATAGGTTTGAGGACGTTAGTTTAAATGACGAGTAACTCGGCACCATTCACATAATCGGGTGTTTGTGCCTTGCCAAAGTCAAATAAACCAATAGTCCTAACGAGCTTTGGTATGTGTGCCCGGTGTGGATGCACCTCGAAAAATAGAAAAAGCCCGAGGATGGCTAATCACCAAGGTTTCGGCTTTTGTACACCAATGCCATTGTTTCAAAAATAAGTGAAGGAAAAAGAAAAGAAAGAAAAGATGGAGAAAATATACACTTGAGGGATGTTGATCGAGGACAAAATTGTGGAGTTAGTTCCATTCCCGGATTAGCATCACATAGCCTAGAAAAATCCCCACCTAATCACAACGTTTCTTGGCCTTTTATTTCATAAGACCTTATGACCTATTTGCATGTTTGTAGGACTTAGTAATTTAGATTGGATATGCTCTTGATCATCTTGACTTCTTCATTTTTACATTTCATGCATGCTTTCGAGTTAAGTATAATTGTCTTTCCGTGCCTTCATTTATTTGATACATAATTGCTTGTCCGTTGCCATGAAACATGACTATGAAGGTGATCCAATAGTAGAAGCACAAACCCAAAAAGATTTTGCCATTTTTCTGCATACATAAATCATGTCATCTCTTAGTCTATAGTTGGGAATTTGCTCGGGGACGAGCAAACCTTAAGTGTGGGGTATTTTTGATAACACGATTTATGAATAGGGTTTAGGTAATCATTTAGATAGATATTTCACTCATTCATGCATGGTTTAGCACTAGTTCACGACGTTTGCACTCAATTCACGTATTTTGTCGAGATAGACGTCTACGCGGACTTTTGCATTGCTTTGTAGGTATTTTGGGAGATTTAGGAGCTTAATCGATACATTTGAGGATCGTTCATCAAGGTGACACACCCTCGGACTCATTAGGATGCATGCTAGAGGCTAAGGAGGACTCATGGAACCTTGTCAACACAAGCCATGCACCAAATCGAAGCTTAATGAACCAAGGCAACGCTGAAGCACCAAACCACGGTCACTGAAGGGTCCATGGCCGTGGAACCAACCGTGGTTTTTGCCAGGAGGTTGTGACAGCTGTGCCACGATCTCTTGGCCTTCTCTAGCATGGTGGTAGTATAAAAGTGGTCCTGCAAGGTTGAGAGAAAGCAATCCCCTATCATCCAATCAAATTGGGAATCAAAATACACTCTCTCAACAAGAAGATTCTCTAAGGAGGAGAGCTACCATTGAAGGAAGGAGAAGAGCTCCATTAGAGAGGAAGAAGAAGAACACACCATTGCTAGCACTTGATAGGTTTTGTAGTGAAGGATTTCGTAATCGTTTTCTAGGGTTGTAAGAATCGATTATACCTTATTTGGAAGGGTTGTGAGTATTTCTAATCTTAATTTCAGCTTGGTTTTGTTTGTTTAACTTGTTCATCTCTTCTTCTTCATTATATTGCAAATGGAAGCCATGATTTTATGCTTGATGATTTCGATTGTTATGATGCATGTTGTAGGCTAAATAGATGCGATTCTAGGGTAAGGAAAGGATGGTTATGGCTAGGACTATGATAGGATGACCTTAGGTTTACCTTGGATGACTTGTTATTGGAACGATGCCACTTCTATAGTCCACAGTTCGTTCTTGCCCTTCCACGGCCGTGGAAGTGCTAGAACAACCCGTGGTTTCTCTGGTTCGATGGATCTAAGTTCTAGATTGTTAGAATGTTGAAATCCTAGTGTTTGTTGAGTTAAATCTATCCTAGGGTGACCTAGTGTTAGCAACTAAGTGTTAGAAGAGACCTACCCGGTGATTCTTACTCTTAGACTTCGAAGATGACAAACTCTAGGTAGTGGTGAGCCTCATAAGAAGCCATTGGACTAAGTGTGCTAGGATAGTTGTTTAGGACTAACCCTTTCGAGACTTACCCGGTGAGGATAGGTTAGATCCCTAGGTAATAATCCGGTTTGTGTAGAATTCCTTCCCTTAGGCTCTTTGAGACTTACCCGGTGATGAGACCTTAGGAATGGACTAGTGGAGCATGAGACTTACCCGGTGATTGATCCCAATCTAGAAACACTTATTCCCAACGTGTCATAGTTAATCCAAGGAATGATTAGAAAGCTTGAGTCCTATGCCATAACCGGAACTTCCAATCCCTAGAATCCGCTTTTCTCTCTTTGATCTATATCTTGTTTTAGCTTGTTTGTTAGTGTTGATTTGTTAGCATAGTTAATTGTCCATCTTGCATGATTTGTGATCCTTGATTGATCACCTAAAAACCCACCAAAAACATTTAGATTTTCATTTCTTTATTCCCTTCCCTTTTCTAAGGCTTAGATCTTCACTAAACTTAATCATTAATCGAATCAATCTCACCTTAGTCTTTGTGTTCGACCTCGGAATACTATCCCTACTACAAACGTCTCGTACACTGCGGGTTCGCTAGGAGTTAGGAGAAATATAACGAGTATAAATTTAAAACCTATTGCGTATCACACACATCCTGAGCGTAACAGTTAGCTACAACAATGAAAAGCATGAAGGTAATAGCACAACCACACATCAACATCTCAAACATGCAATGCTACACACATTCATTTATTATCTTTCATTACGTTATTCCATTACTAATTCAACTTCTTTTGTAACACGAGGAGCCTCAAGAACCCCGTCCCATCCAACGTAACACAGGAGTTTTGCATGGGGGTGACCTTCACTCGTCCCCTCCTGTGAGATCATCTTCAGGGCACCTCCTCCTAACCAGCAGGCGGAGACCGGCGGTTACCGCCCGTTATAATACACTTGGGCCAAATAAATGTAATAAATGGTCATCCTAGTCCGGTTTAGGTTATAAATGCACAATCATATGAACACACACAACCATCACAATCATACAATCCACAACTGCACGCTAAGTAAGTCCTATGGGCTTACCTAATATACCTGTACCACGTCACAGCTTCCCCTTGGGGAAGTAATCAACGCCTGCAATAGCAAGGCACACACAATCACATACAGCAAAGGTTAGGAGACTCGTTTGACTAACCACAACCAACATATATCTCAAATCTAAACCTCAGATCCTCAACACATTCATAAATGTCTAAGGCATATCCTCAACATAACATCTCATCATACTCGTACACATACTAATCCTTAAAGCCATAACCGATATTCATAACATCATCATGATCCTCAAATCATTCTGACACCTAGCATGCATCTAATCAGTATTCCTCAATCTCAAATTTAATCCTAATTTAATTAATTAACCTTTAATTAATTAATTAAATTTCACCAGAATAACGTTTTGCCTGCAAGCCATTTCTAAACCCACCTATCATCAGATTTCATCAACAAACAACCCATAAACACCAGAATAATATAATGATCATAATGGAATTTCTAATTATCCATTTTGAAAAGCCTAAGGTCGATTTAGGCCAAATCGCAGTACGGAAAACGAATAAATTCATAACTTATTCGTTACTAACCCGATTGACGATCTGAAAGAAGATTCGGAATCACAACGACGCAGGCTACGCATGTACAACATCAAATTCACCGGAATCTGAGCGACGGAACTGCCCTGGTGACATATATGCTCGGCCAGGTCTTCATCTGCTCGGAAATGCAGAAACTCGGTACCGATATGAAGAGAATGAAGAGAGGAATCCAAAAACTCAAACGGAATTGAAATCGAATTAGAAACGGAGAGTAGATCTGAGTTTGAAGTTTGAGAGAATCGGAGCTTTTACGAAGAAACGTGAAAGGAAATGAATTAATAAACGATTTTCCGCTATTTATAGTGAAGTCGATAATTATCCTTTAGCGAAGTCGGTAATTATCCTTTTATCGATCCAATGGCGGGTTGAACCCCCTTCTCCAAACTTCTCGAAATTGGAATAATAGATCTTGAATATTGTAGGGATAATTATTCCACAATTGCCTCGAAAAACGTGTATTCTTAAGCCGTCTTTCTTTGCCGTTAAGAAACGAAATAGCGACTCTTTTGTCCGTTTTGCCTTTCCATGTTATTTCATATTTAGGACATGTCCGATGTCTTGATCATTTCTCTCAACTGCATTTTTATTAATTAGACCTCCCAAATGCTCCAAATAATACCGGAGGGTAAAAATAATTACCCGGGGGAAAAAGTGAAAATTTCACCATAAGCCCAAAATTACACCAGGAACATAACGGTGGGACTTATACTCAACACTTACGAAATCTTAGCAAGTTATATGTCAATTACTATCACTGATTAAGTTAATCAACATTAATCAGAATTCAGATTCCTAGCTATTACATCACACACCCCTTAAAAAAAAGTTTCGTCCCGAAACTTGAACAATTCTCAGTCTCAGATCCTCTCGGACCCATACGCCGAGGTATAAACACTCTCTCTATCGGAGGTATCACATCTCCGTTCAAACGTATCAACCTATAACACTCTATAACCTCAAAACACAGCATGGAGGAATCACCAACTCCAGCAACAAGATCATAACGCTATCCAAAGGCATAGAGGAAAAATCATCTCTAGCCAACTACTAACCACGTCACAAGGCATGGAGGAGGCCGTCTCCAGCCAATCGTACTCGTAACACAACTACGTGGAGGAAAACCGTCTCCACTCACACTATGTCCATCAAAGATAGCATGGATGAAAGAACCATCTCCTGCTAATCCTAACACATACACCGTAGCATGTAGGAAAGAACCATCTCCAGCTATACCTATCTCGTACTAGCAAACAAGATCTAACAGATCATATGCACAACTCACAGCTAGCACGAAAACACAACATATCACATAAGCACATAGCATAACATACACTCACTAAGATAGCACCAAAATCTAATCCTGGATCTGATAGCATGAATTATAGTCTATATTTTGGGGTTTGTTTGGACGTTTTATCTTTCATAATCTGCATGTTTGTATGTACATTATGTGATTTTACTACCATTTCATCTACCTTTGCGAGAATCGAGGTCTACACCTAGTTTCGTTGTAATTGCAGGTAATATGGTACGTTTTGCATCAAAAAGGAGCAAAAGGAGTCAAGAGTCATTTGGAGCTACATACAGGAAGCACAGCCATGGATTGAAGATTTACTTTGGAGCTGAATTGAGAGATTTCACATTCTGTCGTGAGATCACCTCGGTTGACCAGAGGTTCACCTCGACCGAGGCGATCCAGAGACACCGACTCGACCGAGGCGATCCAGAGACACCGACTCGACCGAGGCGAATACCTAGGACGCGGCGAGAATATTTTATTCTTGGAAGAGATCTTTTAAATTTGGAAGGTGATCTTATATTTTTGGGCTGAGCTTCTGGAAGGAAGGAGATATGCAGAATATATATTTTACCTATATTTATGGGATAATATCTTCTTAAGATTTATTATCTTTGGAGGTTTATTTTTCCTATAAAAAGGGTTGGATTTCCACAAATCCGGGGAGCCGCTTACAGCATACAAATCTCGCATAGCCCGCATACGACGCAGCAGTAGCATACTCCAATTTGGGAGTTGTTGAAGAACCTTTTTGAAGGTTGAAGGAAGGTTGAAGATCATAGCTTTTTATAGCTTTTTGAAGGGTTTTGTAAGATTGTCTTCAATTCCTTCCTTGATTGTCTTGTCTTGTTGGATTGCTATCCAAGGAACGCTTTTGTTTGTGATATTTGATTCAGTTATTGAAGTCTTTTCATTAAATTCTTCTTTGTTCAAATATTCACCTTCTTCCCATATATTTAATACTTTCATAATGATGATGAGTGGCTAATTTCCTTGTGTGATTCTAGGGTGATTGGCTGAAGGTTGTGGGAAAAACAATGATAGAATAATCTTAGATTCCAGTAGGATCCTGAAAGTTCGAGTCTTTAACCTTAACCCTAAGCATCTCGTTCGGTTGATGAACATCTCGGCCGGGGTGGAATTCTTCTGACCGAGGTGACTTATCCGACCTTAAACAGAAAGTTAAGTGTTAGAGTTTGCTAAATCCTATTCTTATTACACCTTTCTGGTTCAATGCAAGCTTAGGATGAGACTTACCCGGTAATTCCTTAGTTTGTGTACCAACGATCATAAGTGTAGGTAATAAAGGTTTATCCTTTATTGGGGTTTGAGTGTGCTTCCATCCCATCTTTGTGAGTTAGCCTGAGACTTACCCGGTAAAGGTTGATTCTATTCCCTTAGATGGTGTGTTAGTTTGAGGTTATAGTTCTTTATCTTGATTCCTTGAGACTTACCCGGTAATAGGAGTTACGGTTTAGGATTAGTGTGTAGTGAGACTTACCCGGTGATCTACTCCACTTTAGTAACACCTTCCCCATGCAAAAATCTCAGCTTTGTCCGCTTATCTATAGATCTTGAGTTGGAACCACAACTTGATGCTTTAATCCCTAGAATTGCATGTTTGCTTTATTTGACATCTTATTCATCTTTGATTGTGTTAATCGCTCTTTTGTGGTTAGAATTAACGTAGCATACCGTGTTGACTTTGTTTCACCAAGTCCCTGTGATCGACCCCTGGAATTTTCTTGCTTTTACTACGATTGACCCGTACACTGCGGGTTCGCATCCTTGTTTTAAGCTTAAGTCTAGGGTTATAAATTTAAAGCTTGCACACACCGTTTGGAGCGAACAAGTTTTTGGCGCCGTTGCCGGGGACTTGGTCTAGACCGAGCCGGTACGGTTTGCTTTTGGGGCACTTGCCCCCGTGATACTAACTACTCTTTCTATGAGTTTTGTAGTTTTCAGGATTTCCGATGACTACATTTGATCCAGCCTGGATAGCAAGACAAAGTGCTAGGGCGGACCATTATGAATACTTGGAGGAAAAGTACTCCTTCTATTGGTTCAACAATGAATGGGAAAGAGAAGAGGCCATTCAACATGAACTTGCAATATGGGATGAGAAGAATGTCCCTAAAAACATTTATGAGCAACCTTTTGAAGACTCTCTCGAATCAAGATTGGAGAAGTTGATGAAGAAGGTGGAGGAGCTCAAGGAAAGCACCCTATCCTATGCTAAGCCGAAAGAGGAGCATAAGGAAGTGTTGCACGTTCCAAGCATTCCTTTGGTCGAACCGGAAGTTTCTCCTAAAGCTTTTGTGGAAGATGGGGATGTGGAAGAATTCGATCTAACTGTTGAGACCTCGGTCGAGGTGGAAGAGATTTCGGCCGAGATGGAAGAAGAATCTGCAAAATCAGAAGTGGAAGATGAAGAGAACCTTGGCCAAATTACTGAGATTGTGGTCAAGGTGGAAGAAAGACCAGCGGAACTGAGAGAGGTTTCGTGGGTGGATTATCAACCCAACACGAAACTTATCTCAAGCTTTGAAGAACTTTGCAAGGTACATTCTCCTACTTCATTTGAATTCCCTATTAAAATTTCTGAATTTTTCAGGAATGCACCGGAGAGTTGGAGGTCTCTTCCGAAAGAACCTCCTAAAATCAAGATGAAACCTCCCATGAAACTGTTGGAAGAAGATGCTCCTTGGATTATAAGGAGTGAAGTTTGCAAGCACTACACCGTTAAGGCGATGAAGTGTCTCTTGTTCAAGTATGGGGTCCCTCGCATGCTAAGGACCTTGCACCATCCCCAAGCTAAAGATGGGGAAGCTACTAGGATTCTCGAGAAGCTGTTTTCTCGATCAAGGAAAGGATGGGACGCAAGGCTAGATTATGTCCCATTGAAGTGCAGGAAGGCTAGAAGGATTCCGGTGAGAATCAAACCGTACAAGCTTGTACGTGGGAGATCTTACCATTTGCCGGTGAAATTAGGGACCGGAACCTTTTTGGAAGAATTTTATGATGGATGTGATGAGCACTCCATGGTGTTCAAGGTACATTGAGTAATTCTATGGAGAAGGGTCCAGCTAGCGACCTTAAACCAAGCGCTTCTTGGGAGGCAACCCAAGGTATTGCTTTCTTCTCCCTTTTCTAGTTTAGTTTAGATAGTTGCTTTGTTTTTGTTTTCCTCTAGACAACAACCAGGTATTCCAAAAGGAAGGATCACAGTTCAGGAGCTACACTGGAAGAACAAAATTTCGAGAAGTTGAGGAAACGAGCTTTACTGAGATACATCTCGGGTACTGTCAGAACACCTCGACCGATATGTGCTTCGCCAACCGAGATGGTCTTATCTGGGAGCTGTTTCTTACTTCTTCATGCAGTTTAGCTATGTTCGGTGAGTATCCTGTCCTTAGACTTATTCTGACCCACTGGGACAGTGTGTCCTAAGTATGGGGTATTTATTTATGTGATGACTTTGATGTACTTATTTGATGATTTCGATGTACGCACATTTCATCGGATATTTTATTTATGCTTCACTTCTGCATTTATATGATTATCTGATATTACATGCATACCTACAGGTTATTTGATTGAGAAAAACGTCGAAACCGAAAAAAAAAAAAAAATGGTTTTAAAAAAAAATTTTTGACCTCGACCGAGTTAGTCTTGGCCAAACGAGGCATTTCACCTCGGTTGAACCAAGAACACCTCGACCGAGATGCGTAACAGAAAGTTTTCGAAACGATTTTGTGCTACTTATCTGGATATGATCTCAGTGAAGATTTTGTTTACCTACTGGTTTTAAATTCTTTGTGTGTTTGAAAGGTTTTATGATATGTTTAAGTTGCTAAATGCTTTGTTTGAAATTATTGGCATGTTTAATACTTTGTTTTTATCCAAATTATGTTGAATTTGAAGGTTGACACCGCAGGTTAAGTTCTCTCACTTTCTTCTTGGAAAGACCAAGGCAATTCATTCTCTTCTTCTTCTTCTTCTTGATCATGCTTAGCCCCTCATATACATTTTGCCTCCCTTTACCTATCCGGGAATTTGGAAGCAAGCGAAGTGGTGAAAGCAAGTTAAAGTTGAGAAGTTGGCTGGAAGTGAAAGTGTTAAGAAGCAATAATAGGTTTGGGGAAGTCAATCATGAAGATGAGTAACTCGGCACCATTCACATAGCCGGGTGTTTGTGTCTTGCCAAAGTCGGATTGAGCGGTATTCCTAACGGGTCATGGTATGTGCATCAAGGGTTTGATGCATCTCGAGAAATTGATGATTGCTGATTTCCTAGGCTTCGGTTATTGTGCACCTCTGTCCATGCATCCCAAAAAGTAAAGTAAAAAGAAAAAGTGTGAGATAAGCAAAGCTTATTGGTGGAAGATGTTGCAAGTCAAGGTGGAAGTGAAGTTCATCCTTTTCCCGGATTCTAGCACCACATTACCTTACACACATCCCTACCCTACACGTTTCTTAACCTTTTCTTTTGGGAAGCCCTTGAGACCTTGAGCTTGTTGATTGACTTAGCGGTTTAAACTGGATTATACATGATTAATTTTGATAATTATGATTTATTATGCATTCTAGGATTTTATGCAAAGATGAACAACTTTCTTATATTTATAAAATGTTTCGATCATATTGAGTTTTTAATTCCAGGAAGTACTCTCTTAGAGTGATCTATGATAGTTGCACACCATAAAATGTTTTTGAAAGACTTTTTCATTGATTTTCTTGACTTATAATCCATTCTATCTTGTCTTCTATATAAGGAACTTGCGTGGGGACAAGCAAGGGCTAAGTATGGGGTATTTTGATAGCATGAATTATAGTCTACATTTTGGGGTTTGTTTGGACGTTTTATCTTTCATAATCTGCATGTTTGTATGTACATTATGTGATTTTACTACCATTTCATCTACCTTTGCGAGAATCGAGGTCTACACCTAGTTTCGTTGTAATTGCAGGTAATATGGTACGTTTTGCATCAAAAAGGAGCAAAAGGAGTCAAGAGTCATTTGGAGCTACATACAGGAAGCACAGCCATGGATTGAAGATTTACTTTGGAGCTGAATTGAGAGATTTCACATTCTGTCGTGAGATCACCTCGGTTGACCAGAGGTTCACCTCGACCGAGGCGATCCAGAGACACCGACTCGACCGAGGCGAATACCTAGGACGCGGCGAGAATATTTTATTCTTGGAAGAGATCTTTTAAATTTGGAAGGTGATCTTATATTTTTGGGCTGAGCTTCTGGAAGGAAGGAGATATGCAGAATATATATTTTACCTATATTTATGGGATAATATCTTCTTAAGATTTATTATCTTTGGAGGTTTATTTTCCTATAAAAAGGGTTGATTTTCCACAATTTGAGGAGGCTGCATACATCGATTAAAAGGCCGCACACGATCCGATTACAGCAGTATACGCAGCAGCATAGTATACTCCAATTTGGGAGTTTCGAAGAACCTTTTTGAAGGTTGAAGGAAGGTTGAAGATCATAGCTTTTTATAGCTTTTTGAAGGGTTTTGTAAGATTGTCTTCAATTCCTTCCTTGATTGTCTTGTCTTGTTGGATTGTTATCCAAGGAACGCTTTTGTTTGTGATATTTGATTCAGTTATTGAAGTCTTTTCATTAAATTCTTCTTTGTTCAAATATTCACCTTCTTCCCATATATTTAATACTTTCATAATGATGATGAGTGGCTAATTTCCTTGTGTGATTCTAGGGTGATTGGCTGAAGGTTGTGGGAAAAACAATGATAGAATAATCTTAGATTCCAGTAGGATCCTGAAAGTTCGAGTCTTTAACCTTAACCCTAAGCATCTCGTTCGGTTGATGAACATCTCGGCCGGGGTGGAATTCTTCTGACCGAGGTGACTTATCCGACCTTAAACAGAAAGTTAAGTGTTAGAGTTTGTTAAATCCTATTCTTATTACACCTTTCTGGTTCAATGCAAGCTTAGGATGAGACTTACCCGGTAATTCCTTAGTTTGTGTACCAACGATCATAAGTGTAGGTAATAAAGGTTTATCCTTTATTGGGGTTTGAGTGTGCTTCCATCCCATCTTTGTGAGTTAGCCTGAGACTTACCCGGTAAAGGTTGATTCTATTCCCTTAGATGGTGTGTTAGTTTGAGGTTATAGTTCTTTATCTTGATTCCTTGAGACTTACCCGGTAATAGGAGTTACGGTTTAGGATTAGTGTGTAGTGAGACTTACCCGGTGATCTACTCCACTTTAGTAACACCTTCCCCATGCAAAAATCTCAGCTTTGTCCGCTTATCTATAGATCTTGAGTTGGAACCACAACTTGATGCTTTAATCCCTAGAATTGCATGTTTGCTTTATTTGACATCTTATTCATCTTTGATTGTGTTAATCGCTCTTTTGTGGTTAGAATTAACGTAGCATACCGTGTTGACTTTGTTTCACCAAGTCCCTGTGATCGACCCCTGGAATTTTCTTGCTTTTACTACGATTGACCCGTACACTGCGGGTTCGCATCCTTGTTTTAAGCTTAAGTCTAGGGTTATAAATTTAA
>BSUD01000002.1:143165829-143212316 GCA_033239045.1 Fagopyrum esculentum | reverse complement strand
ACCTAGGACGCGGCGAGAATATTTTATTCTTGGAAGAGATCTTTTAAATTTGGAAGGTGATCTTATATTTTTGGGCTGAGCTTCTGGAAGGAAGGAGATATGCAGAATATATATTTTACCTATATTTATGGGATAATATCTTCTTAAGATTTATTATCTTTGGAGGTTTATTTTTCCTATAAAAAGGGTTGGATTTCCACAAATCCAACATCCCGCTTACAGCGTACAAATCTCGCATAGCCCGCATACGACGCAGCAGCAGTAGCATACTCCAATTTGGGAGTTGTTGAAGAACCTTTTTGAAGGTTGAAGGAAGTTGAAGATCATAGCTTTTTATAGCTTTTGAAGGGTTTTGTAAGATTGTCTTCAATTCCCTCATTGATTGTCTTGTCTTGTTGGATTGCTATCCAAGGAACGCTTTGTTTGTGATATTTGATTCAGTTATTGAAGTCTTTTCATTAAATTCTTCTTTGTTCAAATATTCACCTTCTTCCCATATATTTAATACTTTCATTATGATGATGAGTGGCTAATTTCCTTGTGTGATTCTAGGGTGATTGGCTGAAGGTTGTGGGAAAAACAATGATAGAATAGTCTTAGATTCCAGTAGGATCCTGAAAGTTCGAGTCTTTAACCTTAACCCTAAGCATCTCGTTCGGTAGAAGAACATCTCGGCCGGGGTGGAATTCTTCTGACCGAGGTGACTTATCCGAACCTAAACTGAAAGTTAAGTGTTAGAGTTTGCTAAATCCTATTCTTATTACACCTTTCTGGTTCAAAGCAAGCTTAGGATGAGACTTACCCGGTAATTCCTTAGTTTGTGTACCAACGATCATAAGTGTAGGTAATAAAGGTTTATCCTTTATTGGGGTTTGAGTGTGCTTCCATCCCATCTTTGTGAGTTAGCCTGAGACTTACCCGGTAAAGGTTGATTCTATTCCCTTAGATGGTGTGTTAGTTTGAGGTTATAGTTCTTTATCTTGATTCCTTGAGACTTACCCGGTAATAGGAGTTACGGTTTAGGATTAGTGTGTAGTGAGACTTACCCGGTGATCTACTCCACTTTAGAAACACCTTCCCCACGCAAAAATCTCAGCTTTGTCCGCTTATCTATAGATCTTGAGTTGGAACCACAACTAGATGCTTTAATCCCTAGAATTGCATGTTTGCTTTATTTGACATCTTATTCATCTTGATTGTGTTAATTGCTCTTGTGGTTAGAATTAACGTTAGCATACCGTATTGACTCTGTTTCACCGAGTCCCTGAGATCGACCCCTGGAATTTTCTTGCTTTTACTACGATTGACCCGTACACTGCGGGTTCGCATCCTTGTTTTAAGCTTAAGTCTAGGGTTATAAATTTAAAGCTTGCACACACCGTTTGGAGCGAACATATATAAAGCCTTTTCTTTCTTCTTTTGTAGTTAGACAAGTTTTGTAAAAGTTTTGCTGAGAGCATTTCAGAATTGAATCCAAGAGAATTCTGATAGCATGAATTATAGTCTATATTTTGGGGTTTGTTTGGACGTTTTATCTTTCATAATCTGCATGTTTGTATGTACATTATGTGATTTTACTACCATTTCATCTACCTTTGCGAGAATCGAGGTCTACACCTAGTTTCGTTGTAATTGCAGGTAATATGGTACGTTTTGCATCAAAAAGGAGCAAAAGGAGTCAAGAGTCATTTGGAGCTACATACAGGAAGCACAGCCATGGATTGAAGATTTACTTTGGAGCTGAATTGAGAGATTTCACATTCTGTCGTGAGATCACCTCGGTTGACCAGAGGTTCACCTCGACCGAGGCGATCCAGAGACACCGACTCGACCGAGGCGATCCAGAGACACCGACTCGACCGAGGCGAATACCTAGGACGCGGCGAGAATATTTTATTCTTGGAAGAGATCTTTTAAATTTGGAAGGTGATCTTATATTTTTGGGCTGAGCTTCTGGAAGGAAGGAGATATGCAGAATATATATTTTACCTATATTTATGGGATAATATCTTCTTAAGATTTATTATCTTTGGAGGTTTATTTTTCCTATAAAAAGGGTTGGATTTCCACAAATCCGGGGAGCCGCTTACAGCATACAAATCTCGCATAGCCCGCATACGACGCAGCAGTAGCATACTCCAATTTGGGAGTTGTTGAAGAACCTTTTTGAAGGTTGAAGGAAGGTTGAAGATCATAGCTTTTTATAGCTTTTTGAAGGGTTTTGTAAGATTGTCTTCAATTCCTTCCTTGATTGTCTTGTCTTGTTGGATTGCTATCCAAGGAACGCTTTTGTTTGTGATATTTGATTCAGTTATTGAAGTCTTTTCATTAAATTCTTCTTTGTTCAAATATTCACCTTCTTCCCATATATTTAATACTTTCATAATGATGATGAGTGGCTAATTTCCTTGTGTGATTCTAGGGTGATTGGCTGAAGGTTGTGGGAAAAACAATGATAGAATAATCTTAGATTCCAGTAGGATCCTGAAAGTTCGAGTCTTTAACCTTAACCCTAAGCATCTCGTTCGGTTGATGAACATCTCGGCCGGGGTGGAATTCTTCTGACCGAGGTGACTTATCCGACCTTAAACAGAAAGTTAAGTGTTAGAGTTTGTTAAATCCTATTCTTATTACACCTTTCTGGTTCAATGCAAGCTTAGGATGAGACTTACCCGGTAATTCCTTAGTTTGTGTACCAACGATCATAAGTGTAGGTAATAAAGGTTTATCCTTTATTGGGGTTTGAGTGTGCTTCCATCCCATCTTTGTGAGTTAGCCTGAGACTTACCCGGTAAAGGTTGATTCTATTCCCTTAGATGGTGTGTTAGTTTGAGGTTATAGTTCTTTATCTTGATTCCTTGAGACTTACCCGGTAATAGGAGTTACGGTTTAGGATTAGTGTGTAGTGAGACTTACCCGGTGATCTACTCCACTTTAGTAACACCTTCCCCATGCAAAAATCTCAGCTTTGTCCGCTTATCTATAGATCTTGAGTTGGAACCACAACTTGATGCTTTAATCCCTAGAATTGCATGTTTGCTTTATTTGACATCTTATTCATCTTTGATTGTGTTAATCGCTCTTTTGTGGTTAGAATTAACGTAGCATACCGTGTTGACTTTGTTTCACCAAGTCCCTGTGATCGACCCCTGGAATTTTCTTGCTTTTACTACGATTGACCCGTACACTGCGGGTTCGCATCCTTGTTTTAAGCTTAAGTCTAGGGTTATAAATTTAAAGCTTGCACACACCGTTTGGAGCGAACAGGATCCTACAAGTGCATCTGTCCCGGCGTAAAAATCTGGATAGTTCCCCTGGATACTATCCTCAGTCTCCCGCATAGCCTCATCATTGGAATATCCTTCGAATGCAAGCGTCTCACACATCTCTGCCTAGAACCGCAAAAGGTTGTTTTGCAAAAGTGTGATCCGGCTCAACCACTAGATCATCATGACTCACAATGTGCCTCAGATCTGGTATGTACTTCCTCAGCTGAGACACATGAAACATAGGGTGAACACCCTCTAACTTCGATGGCAAAGCCAATCTGTGCACTGCTCTTCCAACTCTATCCAGTATCACGAAAGGACCGACCTATCGGGGACTCAACTTTCCCTTTATGCCATAACGTCTGACGCCTCACCTCAGAGATACTCTCAACCAAACATGAGCTCCTACCCTGAACTCTAGAGGTCGACGCCTCCAATCTGCATACGACTTTTGGCGACTCTGTGCAGCCATCATCCTTTCTTTGATTAACATTACTCGAGCTATATCATCCTGAATCTGCTCTGGCGCTAACCCATTGGTACTGCCAGGCTCATCCCCGCATAAAGGTGTATGACACCTATGTCTACACAATGTCTCATAGGGATCATCCCTATAGATGCATGCCAACGGTCGTGGTATAAGAATTCAACGAGTGAGAGATAAATAGATCGTCCCTGTTCCCAATCCATCCCACAAGCTTGCAACATGTTATCTACGGTCTGAAGGGTCCTCTCAGACTGACCGTCTATCTGAGATAAATCTCAATCATGAAGTGTAGACGCGTTCCCCAAGCAGTCTGAATCTGCTATCAAAACCTCAAAGTAACCCGTCTACTACAATCATAGTTGATCGTCCCTGGTACACTTATGGAGTCCCACCATCTGTCTAGTGTACTCCTTTGTTATTTCATTCACTGGCCACGTCTCTCAGTAAAGATGGAACGTGTCAACTTCGTAAATCTGTTACTAATAATCTGGATAACACCAAAACTCTTACTGGGTCTCAATCCCATCACAAGTCCACAGAAAGGTCCTCTCACTTCCACTACAGCACTGGTAGTGGATGAGCTCATCTCTAGGTCAGTAACACTTTAACCTGATCTACTACTTCAGGGTACCTCTTATTCGTACATGGATGTACTAAAGAAGGTGTACTATGGGTGTACTGTAATCTTCTCCACTCAACTCCGCATAAGCGGTTATACAAACGCAGTTGCGGCACTTCATACTCCTTCTGCTCCGTTAAAGAACTGTGGTGTCTCGCCATGAGACATCCTTCCATCAAATTCCCTCAAGGTCAGGCAAGTCCCCTGCTTTTGTTGGACCTCATCCAACAAATCAGGTAGAACCCCTAAAACATGAAACTAACGTCCTTATCAACAGTTGTAGGTCCAACTCTAACCAAGCTAGATCATTCTAGAACCGAGGCTGTACAACAATTCCAACAATCGCCTTCTCTTGAGGTGTCTTCTAGTTCAAGGTATCAGTTACCACATTCTCCTTGCCAGAATGGTACCAAACTTCACGATCAAACTCCTTGATCAACTCCAGTCAACGACGCTGACGGTTATTCAGCTTATGTTGCATAAAAATATGCTTCAAACTCTTATGATCAGTGGGAATCTAACATGAAATATCACACCGATATTGCCTTCAAATCTGGACACTTGAACTACCACTACTAACTCAAAATCACGAGTCGGGCAGTTCTCCTCATAAGTTCTCAGCACCGTAGTCACGTGATTCCAAAAATCTTCTGATTATCACCGAATAGAAGCAGAGTTCAAATGCTTCCTCTACTCTTCAAAAATCCGACATACTACTTCAACCACACACTTATGGTGGTCTTCCTCAGAAGACTCGTAATTGGATGCACAATCACATAGAATCCTTCCTCAAAGCATTGGTAGCAATCGGTTGGGCCGAGAACTATGCATTCCTGATAGCATGAATTATAGTCTATATTTTGGGGTTTGTTTGGACGTTTTATCTTTCATATTCTGCATGTTTGTATGTACATTATGTGATTTTACTACCATTTCATCTACCTTTGCGAGAATCGAGGTCTACACCTAGTTTCGTTGTAATTGCAGGTAATATGGTACGTTTTGCATCAAAAAGGAGCAAAAGAAGTCAAGAGTCATTTGGAGCTACATCCAGGAAGCATAGCCATGGATTGAAGATTCACTTTGGAGCAGATTCGAGAGATTCCACATTCTGAGTCACCTCGGTTGACCAGAGGTTCACCTCGACCGAGGCGATCCAGAGACACCGACTCGACCGAGGCGAATACCTAGGACGCGGCGAGAATATTTTATTTTTGGGCTGAGCTTCTGGAAGGAAGGAGATATGCAGAATATATATTTTACCTATATTTATGGGATAATATCTTCTTAAGATTTATTATCTTTGGAGGTTTATTTTTCCTATAAAAAGGGTTGGATTTCCACAAATCCGGGGAGCCGCTTACAGCATACAAATCTCGCATAGCCCGCATACGACGCAGCAGTAGCATACTCCAATTTGGGAGTTGTTGAAGAACCTTTTTGAAGGTTGAAGGAAGGTTGAAGATCATAGCTTTTTATAGCTTTTTGAAGGGTTTTGTAAGATTGTCTTCAATTCCTTCCTTGATTGTCTTGTCTTGTTGGATTGCTATCCAAGGAACGCTTTTGTTTGTGATATTTGTTATTGAAGTCTTTTCATTAAATTCTTCTTTGTTCAAATATTCACCTCCTTCCCATATATTTAATACTTTCATTATGATGATGAGTGGCTAATTTCCTTGTGTGATTCTAGGGTGATTGGCTGAAGGTTGTGGGAAAAACAATGATAGAATAATCTTAGATTCCAGTAGGATCCTGAAAGTTCGAGTCTTTAACCTTAACCCTAAGCATCTCGTTCGGTTGATGAACATCTCGGCCGGGGTGGAATTCTTCTGACCGAGGTGACTTATCCGACCTAAAACAGAAAGTTAAGTGTTAGAGTTTGCTAAATCCTATTCTTATTACACCTTTCTGGTTCAATGCAAGCTTAGGATGAGACTTACCCGGTAATTCCTTAGTTTGTATATCAACGATCATAAGTGTAGGTAATAAAGGTTTATCCTTTATTGGGGTTTGAGTGTGCTTCCATCCCATCTTTGTGAGTTAGCCTGAGACTTACCCGGTAAAGGTTGATTCTATTCCCTTAGATGGTATGTTAGTTTGAGGTTATAGTTCTTTATCTTGATTCCTTGAGACTTACCCGGTAATAGGAGTTACGGTTTAGGATTAGTGTGTAGTGAGACTTACCCGGTGATCTACTCCACTTTAGTAACACCTTCCCCATGCAAAAATCTCAGCTTTGTCCGCTTATCTATAGATCTTGAGTTGGAACCACAACTTGATGCTTTAATCCCTAGAATTGCATGTTTGCTTTATTTGACATCTTATTCATCTTTGATTGTGTTAATCGCTCTTTTGTGGTTAGAATTAACGTAGCATACCGTGTTGACTTTGTTTCACCAAGTCCCTGTGATCGACCCCTGGAATTTTCTTGCTTTTACTACGATTGACCCGTACACTGCGGGTTCGCATCCTTGTTTTAAGCTTAAGTCTAGGGTTATAAATTTAAAGCTTGCACACACCGTTTGGAGCGAACAGGATCCTACAAGTGCATCTGTCCCGGCGTAAAAATCTGGATAGTTCCCCTGGATACTATCCTCAGTCTCCCGCATAGCCTCATCATTGGAATATCCTTCGAATGCAAGCGTCTCACACATCTCTGCCTAGAACCGCAAAAGGTTGTTTTGCAAAAGTGTGATCCGGCTCAACCACTAGATCATCATGACTCACAATGTGCCTCAGATCTGGTATGTACTTCCTCAGCTGAGACACATGAAACATAGGGTGAACACCCTCTAACTTCGATGGCAAAGCCAATCTGTGCACTGCTCTTCCAACTCTATCCAGTATCACGAAAGGACCGACCTATCGGGGACTCAACTTTCCCTTTATGCCATAACGTCTGACGCCTCACCTCAGAGATACTCTCAACCAAACATGAGCTCCTACCCTGAACTCTAGAGGTCGACGCCTCCAATCTGCATACGACTTTTGGCGACTCTGTGCAGCCATCATCCTTTCTTTGATTAACATTACTCGAGCTATATCATCCTGAATCTGCTCTGGCGCTAACCCATTGGTACTGCCAGGCTCATCCCCGCATAAAGGTGTATGACACCTATGTCTACACAATGTCTCATAGGGATCATCCCTATAGATGCATGCCAACGGTCGTGGTATAAGAATTCAACGAGTGAGAGATAAATAGATCGTCCCTGTTCCCAATCCATCCCACAAGCTTGCAACATGTTATCTACGGTCTGAAGGGTCCTCTCAGACTGACCGTCTATCTGAGATAAATCTCAATCATGAAGTGTAGACGCGTTCCCCAAGCAGTCTGAATCTGCTATCAAAACCTCAAAGTAACCCGTCTACTACAATCATAGTTGATCGTCCCTGGTACACTTATGGAGTCCCACCATCTGTCTAGTGTACTCCTTTGTTATTTCATTCACTGGCCACGTCTCTCAGTAAAGATGGAACGTGTCAACTTCGTAAATCTGTTACTAATAATCTGGATAACACCAAAACTCTTACTGGGTCTCAATCCCATCACAAGTCCACAGAAAGGTCCTCTCACTTCCACTACAGCACTGGTAGTGGATGAGCTCATCTCTAGGTCAGTAACACTTTAACCTGATCTACTACTTCAGGGTACCTCTTATTCGTACATGGATGTACTAAAGAAGGTGTACTATGGGTGTACTGTAATCTTCTCCACTCAACTCCGCATAAGCGGTTATACAAACGCAGTTGCGGCACTTCATACTCCTTCTGCTCCGTTAAAGAACTGTGGTGTCTCGCCATGAGACATCCTTCCATCAAATTCCCTCAAGGTCAGGCAAGTCCCCTGCTTTTGTTGGACCTCATCCAACAAATCAGGTAGAACCCCTAAAACATGAAACTAACGTCCTTATCAACAGTTGTAGGTCCAACTCTAACCAAGCTAGATCATTCTAGAACCGAGGCTGTACAACAATTCCAACAATCGCCTTCTCTTGAGGTGTCTTCTAGTTCAAGGTATCAGTTACCACATTCTCCTTGCCAGAATGGTACCAAACTTCACGATCAAACTCCTTGATCAACTCCAGTCAACGACGCTGACGGTTATTCAGCTTATGTTGCATAAAAATATGCTTCAAACTCTTATGATCAGTGGGAATCTAACATGAAATATCACACCGATATTGCCTTCAAATCTGGACACTTGAACTACCACTACTAACTCAAAATCACGAGTCGGGCAGTTCTCCTCATAAGTTCTCAGCACCGTAGTCACGTGATTCCAAAAATCTTCTGATTATCACCGAATAGAAGCAGAGTTCAAATGCTTCCTCTACTCTTCAAAAATCCGACATACTACTTCAACCACACACTTATGGTGGTCTTCCTCAGAAGACTCGTAATTGGATGCACAATCACATAGAATCCTTCCTCAAAGCATTGGTAGCAATCGGTTGGGCCGAGAACTATGCATTCCTGATAGCATGAATTATAGTCTATATTTTGGGGTTTGTTTGGACGTTTTATCTTTCATATTCTGCATGTTTGTATGTACATTATGTGATTTTACTACCATTTCATCTACCTTTGCGAGAATCGAGGTCTACACCTAGTTTCGTTGTAATTGCAGGTAATATGGTACGTTTTGCATCAAGAAGGAGCAAAAGAAGTCAAGAGTCATTTGGAGCTACATACAGGAAGCACAGTCATGGATTGAAGATTTACTTTGGAGCTGATTTGAGAGATTTCACATTCTGTCGTGAGATCACCTCGGTTGACCAGAGGTTCACCTCGACCGAGGCGATCCAGAGACACCGACTCGACCGAGGCGAATACCTAGGACGCGGCGAGAATATTTTATTCTTGGAAGAGATCTTTTAAATTTGGAAGGTGATCTTATATTTTTGGGCTGAGCTTCTGGAAGGAAGGAGATATGCAGAATATATATTTTACCTATATTTATGGGATAATATCTTCTTAAGATTTATTATCTTTGGAGGTTTATTTTTCCTATAAAAAGGGTTGGATTTCCACAAATCCGGGGAGCCGCTTACAGCATACAAATCTCGCATAGCCCGCATACGACGCAGCAGTAGCATACTCCAATTTGGGAGTTGTTGAAGAACCTTTTTGAAGGTTGAAGGAAGGTTGAAGATCATAGCTTTTTATAGCTTTTTGAAGGGTTTTGTAAGATTGTCTTCAATTCCTTCCTTGATTGTCTTGTCTTGTTGGATTGCTATCCAAGGAACGCTTTGTTTGTGATATTTGATTCAGTTATTGAAGTCTTTTCATTAAATTCTTCTTTGTTCAAATATTCACCTTCTTCCCATATATTTAATACTTTCATAATGATGATGAGTGGCTAATTTCCTTGTGTGATTCTAGGGTGATTGGCTGAAGGTTGTGGGAAAAACAATGATAGAATAATCTTAGATTCCAGTAGGATCCTGAAAGTTCGAGTCTTTAACCTTAACCCTAAGCATCTCGTTCGGTTGATGAACATCTCGGCCGGGGTGGAATTCTTCTGACCGAGGTGACTTATTTGATCCGTAACTGAAAGTTAAGTGTTAGAGTTTGCTAAATCCTATTCTTATTACACCTTTCTGGTTCAATGCAAGCTTAGGATGAGACTTACCCGGTAATTCCTTAGTTTGTGTACCAACGATCATAAGTGTAGGTAATAAAGGTTTATCCTTTATTGGGGTTTGAGTGTGCTTCCATCCCATCTTTGTGAGTTAGCCTGAGACTTACCCGGTAAAGGTTGATTCTATTCCCTTAGATGGTGTGTTAGTTTGAGGTTATAGTTCTTTATCTTGATTCCTTGAGACTTACCCGGTAATAGGAGTTACGGTTTAGGATTAGTGTGTAGTGAGACTTACCCGGTGATCTACTCCACTTTAGTAACACCTTCCCCATGCAAAAATCTCAGCTTTGTCCGCTTATCTATAGATCTTGAGTTGGAACCACAGCTGGATGCCTTAATCCCTAGAATTGCATGTTTGCTTTATTTGACATCTTATTCATCTTTGATTGTGTTAGTCGCTTTTGTGGTTAGAATTAACGTAGCATACCGTGTTGACTTTGTTTCACCAAGTCCCTGTGATCGACCCCTGGAATTTTCTTGCTTTTACTACGATTGACCCGTACACTGCGGGTTCGCATCCTTGTTTTAAGCTTAAGTCTAGGGTTATAAATTTAAAGCTTGCACACACCGTTTGGAGCGAACAAGTTTTTGGCGCCGTTGCCGGGGACTTGGTCTAGACCGAGCCGGTACGGTTTGCTTTTGGGGCACTTGCCCCCGTGATACTAACTACTCTTTCTATGAGTTTTGTAGTTTTCAGGATTTCCGATGACTACATTTGATCCAGCCTGGATAGCAAGACAAAGTGCTAGGGCGGACCATTATGAATACTTGGAGGAAAAGTACTCCTTCTATTGGTTCAACAATGAATGGGAAAGAGAAGAGGCCATTCAACATGAACTTGCAATATGGGATGAGAAGAATGTCCCTAAAAACATTTATGAGCAACCTTTTGAAGACTCTCTCGAATCAAGATTGGAGAAGTTGATGAAGAAGGTGGAGGAGCTCAAGGAAAGCACCCTATCCTATGCTAAGCCGAAAGAGGAGCATAAGGAAGTGTTGCACGTTCCAAGCATTCCTTTGGTCGAACCGGAAGTTTCTCCTAAAGCTTTTGTGGAAGATGGGGATGTGGAAGAATTCGATCTAACTGTTGAGACCTCGGTCGAGGTGGAAGAGATTTCGGCCGAGATGGAAGAAGAATCTGCAAAATCAGAAGTGGAAGATGAAGAGAACCTTGGCCAAATTACTGAGATTGTGGTCAAGGTGGAAGAAAGACCAGCGGAACTGAGAGAGGTTTCGTGGGTGGATTATCAACCCAACACGAAACTTATCTCAAGCTTTGAAGAACTTTGCAAGGTACATTCTCCTACTTCATTTGAATTCCCTATTAAAATTTCTGAATTTTTCAGGAATGCACCGGAGAGTTGGAGGTCTCTTCCGAAAGAACCTCCTAAAATCAAGATGAAACCTCCCATGAAACTGTTGGAAGAAGATGCTCCTTGGATTATAAGGAGTGAAGTTTGCAAGCACTACACCGTTAAGGCGATGAAGTGTCTCTTGTTCAAGTATGGGGTCCCTCGCATGCTAAGGACCTTGCACCATCCCCAAGCTAAAGATGGGGAAGCTACTAGGATTCTCGAGAAGCTGTTTTCTCGATCAAGGAAAGGATGGGACGCAAGGCTAGATTATGTCCCATTGAAGTGCAGGAAGGCTAGAAGGATTCCGGTGAGAATCAAACCGTACAAGCTTGTACGTGGGAGATCTTACCATTTGCCGGTGAAATTAGGGACCGGAACCTTTTTGGAAGAATTTTATGATGGATGTGATGAGCACTCCATGGTGTTCAAGGTACATTGAGTAATTCTATGGAGAAGGGTCCAGCTAGCGACCTTAAACCAAGCGCTTCTTGGGAGGCAACCCAAGGTATTGCTTTCTTCTCCCTTTTCTAGTTTAGTTTAGATAGTTGCTTTGTTTTTGTTTTCCTCTAGACAACAACCAGGTATTCCAAAAGGAAGGATCACAGTTCAGGAGCTACACTGGAAGAACAAAATTTCGAGAAGTTGAGGAAACGAGCTTTACTGAGATACATCTCGGGTACTGTCAGAACACCTCGACCGATATGTGCTTCGCCAACCGAGATGGTCTTATCTGGGAGCTGTTTCTTACTTCTTCATGCAGTTTAGCTATGTTCGGTGAGTATCCTGTCCTTAGACTTATTCTGACCCACTGGGACAGTGTGTCCCAAGTATGGGGTGTTTGTACTTATTTGACTACTTGACGTTATTTGACTACTTTTGATGTATGACATTCTATTTCATCGGATATTTTATTTATGCTTCACTTCTGCATTTATATGATTATCTGATATTACATGCATACCTACAGGTTATTTGATTGAGAAAAACGTCGAAACCGAAAAAAAAAAAAAAATGGTTTTAAAAAAAATAAATTTTGACCTCGACCGAGTTAGTCTTGGCCAAACGAGGCATTTCACCTCGGTTGAACCAAGAACACCTCGACCGAGATGCGTAACAGAAAGTTTTCGAAACGATTTTGTGCTACTTATCTGGATATGATCTCAGTGAAGATTTTGTTTACCTACTGGTTTTAAATTCTTTGTGTGTTTGAAAGGTTTTATGATATGTTTAAGTTGCTAAATGCTTTGTTTGAAATTATTGGCATGTTTAATACTTTATTTTTATCCAAATTATGTTGAATTTGAAGGTTGACACCGCAGCATAAGTTCTCTCACGTTCTTCTTGGAAAGACCAAGGCAATTCATTCTTCTTCTTCTTCTTCTTCTTGATCATGCTTAGCCCCTCATATACATTTTGCCTCCCTTTACCTATCCGGGAATTTGGAAGCAAGCGAAGTGGTGAAAGCAAGTTAAAGTTGAGAAGTTGGCTGGAAGTGAAAGTGTTAAGAAGCAATAATAGGTTTGGGGAAGTCAATCATGAAGATGAGTAACTCGGCACCATTCACATAGCCGGGTGTTTGTGTCTTGCCAAAGTCGGATTGAGCGGTATTCCTAACGGGTCATGGTATGTGCATCAAGGGTTTGATGCATCTCGAGAAATTGATGATTGCTGATTTCCTAGGCTTCGGTTATTGTGCACCTCTGTCCATGCATCCCAAAAAGTAAAGTAAAAAGAAAAAGTGTGAGATAAGCAAAGCTTATTGGTGGAAGATGTTGCAAGTCAAGGTGGAAGTGAAGTTCATCCTTTTCCCGGATTCTAGCACCACATTACCTTACACACATCCCTACCCTACACGTTTCTTAACCTTTTCTTTTGGGAAGCCCTTGAGACCTTGAGCTTGTTGATTGACTTAGCGGTTTAAACTGGATTATACATGATTAATTTTGATAATTATGATTTATTATGCATTCTAGGATTTTATGCAAAGATGAACAACTTTCTTATATTTATAAAATGTTTCGATCATATTGAGTTTTTAATTCCAGGAAGTACTCTCTTAGAGTGATCTATGATAGTTGCACACCATAAAATGTTTTTGAAAGACTTTTTCATTGATTTTCTTGACTTATAATCCATTCTATCTTGTCTTCTATATAAGGAACTTGCGTGGGGACAAGCAAGGGCTAAGTATGGGGTATTTTGATAGCATGAATTATAGTCTACATTTTGGGGTTTGTTTGGACGTTTTATCTTTCATAATCTGCATGTTTGTATGTACATTATGTGATTTTACTACCATTTCATCTACCTTTGCGAGAATCGAGGTCTACACCTAGTTTCGTTGTAATTGCAGGTAATATGGTACGTTTTGCATCAAAAAGGAGCAAAAGGAGTCAAGAGTCATTTGGAGCTACATACAGGAAGCACAGCCATGGATTGAAGATTTACTTTGGAGCTGAATTGAGAGATTTCACATTCTGTCGTGAGATCACCTCGGTTGACCAGAGGTTCACCTCGACCGAGGCGATCCAGAGACACCGACTCGACCGAGGCGAATACCTAGGACGCGGCGAGAATATTTTATTCTTGGAAGAGATCTTTTAAATTTGGAAGGTGATCTTATATTTTTGGGCTGAGCTTCTGGAAGGAAGGAGATATGCAGAATATATATTTTACCTATATTTATGGGATAATATCTTCTTAAGATTTATTATCTTTGGAGGTTTATTTTTCCTATAAAAAGGGTTGGATTTCCACAAATCCAATATCTCGCATACGACGCAGCATACTCCACACACGCAGCAGCCGCAGTACACTCCAATTTGGGAGTTGTTGAAGAACCTTTTTGAAGGTTGAAGGAAGGTTGAAGATCATAGCTTTTTATAGCTTTTTGAAGGGTTTTGTAAGATTGTCTTCAATTCCTTCCTTGATTGTCTTGTCTTGTTGGATTGTTATCCAAGGAACGCTTTTGTTTGTGATATTTGATTCAGTTATTGAAGTCTTTTCATTAAATTCTTCTTTGTTCAAATATTCACCTTCTTCCCATATATTTAATACTTTCATAATGATGATGAGTGGCTAATTTCCTTGTGTGATTCTAGGGTGATTGGCTGAAGGTTGTGGGAAAAACAATGATAGAATAATCTTAGATTCCAGTAGGATCCTGAAAGTTCGAGTCTTTAACCTTAACCCTAAGCATCTCGTTCGGTTGATGAACATCTCGGCCGGGGTGGAATTCTTCTGACCGAGGTGACTTATCCGACCTTAAACAGAAAGTTAAGTGTTAGAGTTTGTTAAATCCTATTCTTATTACACCTTTCTGGTTCAATGCAAGCTTAGGATGAGACTTACCCGGTAATTCCTTAGTTTGTGTACCAACGATCATAAGTGTAGGTAATAAAGGTTTATCCTTTATTGGGGTTTGAGTGTGCTTCCATCCCATCTTTGTGAGTTAGCCTGAGACTTACCCGGTAAAGGTTGATTCTATTCCCTTAGATGGTGTGTTAGTTTGAGGTTATAGTTCTTTATCTTGATTCCTTGAGACTTACCCGGTAATAGGAGTTACGGTTTAGGATTAGTGTGTAGTGAGACTTACCCGGTGATCTACTCCACTTTAGTAACACCTTCCCCATGCAAAAATCTCAGCTTTGTCCGCTTATCTATAGATCTTGAGTTGGAACCACAACTTGATGCTTTAATCCCTAGAATTGCATGTTTGCTTTATTTGACATCTTATTCATCTTTGATTGTGTTAATCGCTCTTTTGTGGTTAGAATTAACGTAGCATACCGTGTTGACTTTGTTTCACCAAGTCCCTGTGATCGACCCCTGGAATTTTCTTGCTTTTACTACGATTGACCCGTACACTGCGGGTTCGCATCCTTGTTTTAAGCTTAAGTCTAGGGTTATAAATTTAAAGCTTGCACACACCGTTTGGAGCGAACAAGTTTTTGGCGCCGTTGCCGGGGACTTGGTCTAGACCGAGCCGGTACGGTTTGCTTTCGGGGCACTTGCCCCTGTTGATACTAACTACTCTTTCTATGAGTTTTGTAGTTTTCAGGATTTCCGATGACTACATTTGATCCAGCCTGGATAGCAAGACAAAGTGCTAGGGCGGACCAATTATGAATACTTGGAGGAAAAGTACTCCTTCTATTGGTTCAACAATGAATGGGAAAGAGAAGAAGCCATTCAACATGAACTTGCGATATGGGATGAGAAGAATGTCCCTAAAAACATTTATGAGCAACCTTTTGAAGACTCTCTCGAATCAAGATTGGAGAAGTTGATGAAGAAGGTGGAGGAGCTCAAGGAAAGCACCCTATCCTATGCTAAGCCGAAAGAGGAGCATAAGGAAGTGTTGCACGTTCCAAGCATTCCTTTGGTCGAACCGGAAGTTTCTCCTGAAGCTTTTGTAGAAGAGGGGGATGTGGAAGAATTCGATCTGACTGTTGAGACCTCGGTCGAGGTGGAAGAGATTTCGGCCGAGATGGAAGAAGAATCTACAAAATCAGAAGTGGAAGATGCAGAGAACCTTGGCCAAATTACTGAGATTGTGGTCAAGGTGGAAGAAAGACCAGCGGAACTGAGAGAGGTTTCGTGGGTGGATTATCAACCCAACACGAAACTTGTCTCAAGCTTTGGAGAACTTTGCAAGGTACATTCTCCTACTTCATTTGAATTCCCTATTAAAATTTTTGAATTTTTCAGGAATGCACCGGAGAGTTGGAGGTCTCTTCCGAAAGAACCTCCTAAAATCAAGATGAAACCTCCCATGAAACTGTTGGAAGAAGATGCTCCTTGGATTATAAGGAGTGAAGTTTGCAAGCACTACACCGTTAAGGCGATGAAGTGTCTCTTGTTCAAGTATGGGGTCTCTCGCATGCTAAGGACCTTGTACCATCCCCAAGCTAAAGATGGGGAAGCTACTAGGATTCTCGAGAAGCTGTTTTCTCGATCAAGGAAAGGATGGGACGCAAGGCTAGATTATGTCCCATTGAAGTGCAGGAAGGCTAGAAGGATTCCGGTGAGAATCAAACCGTACAAGCTTGTACGTGGGAGATCTTACCATTTGCCGGTAAAATTAGGAACCGGAACCTTTTTGGAAGAATTTTATGATGGATGTGATGAGCACTCCATGGTGTTCAAGGTACATTGAGTAATTCTATGGAGAAGGGTCCAGCTAGCGACCTTAAACCAAGCGCTTCTTGGGAGGCAACCCAAGGTATTGCTTTCTTCTCCCTTTTCTAGTTTAGTTTAGATAGTTGCTTTGTTTTTGTTTTCCTCTAGACAACAACCAGGTATTCCAAAAGGAAGGATCACAGTTCAGGAGCTACACTGGAAGAACAAAATTTCGAGAAGTTGAGGAAACAAGCTTTACTGAGATACATCTCGGGTACTGTCAGAACACCTCGACCGATATGTGCTTCGCCAACCGAGATGGTCTTATCTGGGAGCTGTTTCTTACTTCTTCATGCAGTTTAGCTATGTTCGGTGAGTATCCTGTCCTTAGACTTATTCTGACCCACTGGGACAGTGTGTCCCAAGTATGGGGTGTTTGTACTTATTTGACTACTTGACGTTATTTGACTACTTTTGATGTATGATATTATTTATCGGATATTTTCATATTCATGCTTTATCTGCATTTATATGTTTATCTGAGATTGCATGCATACTTACAGGTTATTTGATTGAGAAAAACGTCGAAACCGAGAAAAAAATTTGGTTTTAAAAAAAAAAATCTTTTGACCTCGACCGGGATAGTTCTGGCAAAACGAGGTGTTTCACCTCGGTTGACCCAAGAACATCTCGACCGAGGTGGGTTAACTGAGAGTTTTCGAAAGCGATTTTTGTGTTACTTATCTGGATATGATCTCAGTGAAGATTTTGTTTACCGACTGGATTTAAATTCTTTATATGTTTGAAATGTTTTATGATATGTTTAAGTTGCTAAATGCTTTGTTTGAAATTATTGGCATGTTTAATACTTTATTTTTATCCAAATTATGTTGAATTTGAAGGTTGACACCGCAGCATAAGTTCTCTCACGTTCTTCTTGGAAAGACCAAGGCAATTCATTCTTCTTCTTCTTCTTCTTCTTGATCATGCTTAGCCCCTCATATACATTTTGCCTCCCTTTACCTATCCGGGAATTTGGAAGCAAGCAAAGTGGTGAAAGCAAGTCAAAAGTTGAGAAGTGGCTGAAAGTGAAAGTGTTAGAAAGCAATAATAGGTTTGGGGAAGTCAATCATGAAGATGAGTAACTCGGCACCATTCACATAGCCGGGTGTTTGTGTCTTGCCAAAGTCGGATTGAGCAATATTCCTAACGGGTCATGGTATGTGCATCAAGGGTTTGACGCATCTCAAGAAATTGATGATTGCGGATTTCCTAGGCTTCGGTTATTGTGCACCTCTGTCCATGCATCCCAAAAAGTAAAGTAAAAGAGAAAAAAGTGTGAAATAAGCAAAGCTTATTGGTGGAAGATGTTGCAAGTCAAAGTAAAAGTGAAGTTCATCCTTTTCCCGGATTCTAGCACCACATTACCTTACATACATCCCTACCCTACACGTTTCTTGACCTTTCTTTTGGGAAGCCCTTGAGACCTTGAGCTTGTTGATTGACTTAGCGGTTTAAATCGGATTATACATGATTAATTTTGATAATTATGATTTATTATGCATTCTATGATTTTATGCAAAGATGAACAACTTTCCTATATTTATAAAATGTTTTGATCATGTTGAGTTTTTAAATTCCAGGAAGTACTCTCTTAGAGTGATCTATGATAGTTGCACACCATAAAATGTTTTTGAAAGACTTTTTCATTGATTTTCTTGACTTATAATCCATTCTATCTTATCTTTTATATGAGGAACTTGCTTGGGGACAAGCAAGGGCTAAGTATGGGGTATTTTGATAGCATGAATTATAGTCTATATTTTGGGGTTTGTTTGGACGTTTTATCTTTCATATTCTGCATGTTTGTATGTACATTATGTGATTTTACTACCATTTCATCTACCTTTGCGAGAATCGAGGTCTACACCTAGTTTCGTTGTAATTGCAGGTAATATGGTACGTTTTGCATCAAGAAGGAGCAAAAGAAGTCAAGAGTCATTTGGAGCTACATACAGGAAGCACAGTCATGGATTGAAGATTTACTTTGGAGCTGATTTGAGAGATTTCACATTCTGTCGTGAGATCACCTCGGTTGACCAGAGGTTCACCTCGACCGAGGCGATCCAGAGACACCGACTCGACCGAGGCGAATACCTAGGACGCGGCGAGAATATTTTATTCTTGGAAGAGATCTTTTAAATTTGGAAGGTGATCTTATATTTTTGGGCTGAGCTTCTGGAAGGAAGGAGATATGCAGAATATATATTTTACCTATATTTATGGGATAATATCTTCTTAAGATTTATTATCTTTGGAGGTTTATTTTTCCTATAAAAAGGGTTGGATTTCCACAAATTCGGGGAGCCGCTTACAGCATACAGCTCGCATAGCCCGCATACGACGCAGCAGTAGCATACTCCAATTTGGGAGTTGTTGAAGAACCTTTTTGAAGGTTGAAGGAAGGTTGAAGATCATAGCTTTTTATAGCTTTTTGAAGGGTTTTGTAAGATTGTCTTCAATTCCTTCCTTGATTGTCTTGTCTTGTTGGATTGCTATCCAAGGAACGCTTTTGTTTGTGATATTTGATTCAGTTATTGAAGTCTTTTCATTAAATTCTTCTTTGTTCAAATATTCACCTTCTTCCCATATATTTAATACTTTCATAATGATGATGAGTGGCTAATTTCCTTGTGTGATTCTAGGGTGATTGGCTGAAGGTTGTGGGAAAAACAATGATAGAATAATCTTAGATTCCAGTAGGATCCTGAAAGTTCGAGTCTTTAACCTTAACCCTAAGCATCTCGTTCGGTTGATGAACATCTCGGCCGGGGTGGAATTCTTCTGACCGAGGTGACTTATCCGACCTTAAACAGAAAGTTAAGTGTTAGAGTTTGCTAAATCCTATTCTTATTACACCTTTCTGGTTCAATGCAAGCTTAGGATGAGACTTACCCGGTAATTCCTTAGTTTGTGTACCAACGATCATAAGTGTAGGTAATAAAGGTTTATCCTTTATTGGGGTTTGAGTGTGCTTCCATCCCATCTTTGTGAGTTAGCCTGAGACTTACCCGGTAAAGGTTGATTCTATTCCCTTAGATGGTGTGTTAGTTTGAGGTTATAGTTCTTTATCTTGATTCCTTGAGACTTACCCGGTAATAGGAGTTACGGTTTAGGATTAATGTGTAGTGAGACTTACCCGGTGATCTACTCCACTTTAGTAACACCTTCCCCATGCAAAAATCTCAGCTTTGTCCGCTTATCTATAGATCTTGAGTTGGAACCACAACTTGATGCTTTAATCCCTAGAATTGCATGTTTGCTTTATTTGACATCTTATTCATCTTTGATTGTGTTAATCGCTCTTTTGTGGTTAGAATTAACGTAGCATACCGTGTTGACTTTGTTTCACCAAGTCCCTGTGATCGACCCCTGGAATTTTCTTGCTTTTACTACGATTGACCCGTACACTGCGGGTTCGCATCCTTGTTTTAAGCTTAAGTCTAGGGTTATAAATTTAAAGCTTGCACACACCGTTTGGAGCGAACAATTCCCTTAATGTTCAGCAGCATCATCCACAAGGCATCATACTCACTCCTCGTCACATCAACTATGATCCCGCTGGCTGGGGCAACATGACCAAAAAGGCACTTTGGCATTTCAACTCACATATAGGGAGCATAGCATTCAGGCTTCTATCTCTCGGGTTCTGCAACACCATCCTCAGATAACCGGTACGTTCCACGCAATTGTGAGAGTACTATTCATCAACTCTTATAAAAACCATTAGAGCACTCTTCAACTCCGATGACATCACTACAACTTGTAGTGTGCATAACAGGTATGGAATGTTGTCCTATGACCACGCTGCTCTCTCATCCTTAACTGATGATATCCTAAGCATATGGAAATCTTGAGAACACAATTGCTTCTCTTAGTTGATCTGACAAGTCATCAATACATAGCGATGAATATACTAGGGCGAATGAAGCCCATCTCAATCCACTCTTCAAATTGCTTCTTCAACTTCTAACAACTCAACAAGCCATATACCTCATAGGCCTTCTCCCAACCAATCTCGTACCATACTTCAACGCAATATCAAAGTCATCACTCCGCTGAGGCGGTAGATTAGACGGTTCAGTAACACGTCTATAAAATCATAAACCACTGGAATAATCTTCAGCGTGGAACTATCTCTTTCCTTCACGGCATACATAAAAAAAAACATCACCCCCTGGTGTTATCAACCTCGCTGCTCATATGGCACTAAAAACAACTCACCTCATCAAAGGTCCTAACCTCGAAAAACCTCTACTTAGTCAATCTCAGTAGAGACTATAATAGTCTTCCTACTGCTATATAAACCAACATGATATCTATTCTTGAGTAGGCGAATGATCTGGGACTCTCTATTGTCCCCGCGTCTGCTGCTGAGCTGTCTTCTGACCACCTCCCATCACACTAGCAGAAATAAAACTCTGTCGTGATGCCACTCCAGTTTGCTTACATAAGACAGTTCTATGACCCTGTCTACCACAAGTAAAGCAAGTCACTGGAGATCTTGGACTCTATGGTCATACATGTCCAGGCTTCCCACAATTGTAACAAGTCCTCAGTTCACCTGAAGTCCGTGTGAAACGAGAAGTACTCAAACGTCCACAAGTCGGGCTTGGTTTGCAACCCGAATATCCAACCTCGTCTTCTGCTGATTCAACCCGTTGTTTCTTCTTTAATCCAGAAGCTTTAGTTGATCTCACAGATGTTGGTAAATCCGGTGTAGATCTACCCGTTATCGCCGCCTCATATACTTGCTGCATATACTCTTGAAACTCGAATCTACTCATGGAGACACGATCAGCCTCTTCAAACTCGTTCTCTGCCATAGGCAACACAGCAGCGGATAATGGTCCCTGACTTGGCGCTACTAAAGGAAGAGGGGGTGCACCCCTATCTCGTCCCACTACAGACACTGCTCTAGTCTGAGCCTTCTGTAGAATATATGCCCCTAAACTTATAAGGCTATATATATATATAATACTCATTATTACATGCATACACATCAGCACATAAAAGATATCTATATATATATATATATATATATATATATATATATATATATATATATATATATATACACTGTCGAGATCCTCAGATGGGTGACGACTTCTGTACACACTATCCCAAAATATCTGTACTCGCTTAAAACCAAAACCTTTTGAAAAGTAAGACCCCATGTGGGTTCTGTGTATTTATCCACTCTACCTTTATTGCAGATAGCAAGTGCCATTGTTGTCAACCTAAGGCTCTGATACCAACTCTGTAACACCCCAAATCCGCGGGACTTGGAGTGTCACATTGGGCTAGGATCTCACAATGGATCCTGACCCTAGCCTGACAACAAGTTCACTGGATCTTACAACAAGGCACGTGTAGATTAAAATCAAATACATAAAAGCTCTGTATGATACATCAAAAGAGTCTACAAACTCATAGCCGAGTACAAAACAACAACATAAACCACAACCACAAAAGATCCCACATCCCACGTATCCTAATGTACGGAAGTCCTCAACTTGTCACACCATCTGGCTCACTTTGCAGTATTCCTAACCTGCAGAACACTACAACACGGTATGAAACCGTTAGCTACAGTAATGAAAAGCATGAAGGTAATAGCACAACCACACATCAACATCTCAAACATGCGATGCCACACACATTCATTTATTATCTTTCATTACGTTATTCCATTACTAATTCAACTTCTTTTGTAACACGAGGAGCCTCAAGAACCGGACCCATCCAACGTAACACAGGAGTTTTGCATGGGGGTGACCTTCACTCGTCCCCTCCTGTGAGATCATCTTCAAGGCACCTCCTCCTAACCAGCAGGCAGAGACTGGCGATTACCGCCCGTTATAATACACTTGGGCCAAATAAATGTAATGAATGGTCATCCTAGTCCGGTTTAGGTTATAAATGCACAATCATATGAACACACACAACCATCACAATCATACAATCCACAACTGCACGCTAAGTAAGTCCTATGGACTTACCTGATATACTTGTAACATGTACCACGTCATAGCTTCCCCTTGGGGAAGTAATCAACGCCTGCAATAGCAAGGCACATACAATCACATACTGCAAAGGTTAGGAGACTCGTCTCACTAACCACAACCAACCTATATCTCAAATCAAAACCTCAAATCCTCAACACATTCATAAATGCCTAAGGCATATCCTCAACATAACATCTCATCATACTCGTACACATACTAATCCTTAAAGCCATAACCGATATCCATAACATAATCATGATCCTCAAATCATTCTGACACCTAGCATGCATTTAATCAGTATTCCTCAATCTCAAATTTAATCCTAATTTAATTAATTAACTTTTAATTAATTAATTAAATTTCACCAGAATAACGTTTTGCCCGCAGGCCATTTCTAAACCCACCTATCATCAGATTCCATCAACAAACAACCCATAAACACCAGAATAATATAATGATCATAATGTAATTTCTAATTATCCATTTTGAAAATCCTAAGGTCGATTTAGGCCAAATCGCAGTACGGAAAACGAATAAATTCATAACTTATTCGTTACTAACCCGGTTGACGATCTGAAAGAAGATTCGGAATCACAACGATGCAGGCTACGCATGTACAACATCAAATTCACCGGAATCTGAGCGACGGAACTGTCCTGGTGATATATATGCTCGACCAGGTCTTCATCTACTCGGAAATGCAGAAACTCGGTACCAATATGAAGAGAACGAAGAGAGGAATCCAAAAACTCAAACGGAATTGAAATCGGATTAGAAACGGAGAGTAGATCTGAGTTTGAAGTTTGAGAGAAATCAGAGCTTTTACGAGGAAACGTGAAAGGAAATGAATTAATAAACGATTTTCCGCTATTTATAGTGAAGTCGATAATTATCCTTTAGCGAAGTCGATAATTATCCTTTCATCGATCCAATGGCGGGTTGAACCCCCTTCTCCAAACTTCTTGAAATTGGAATAATAGATCTTGAATATTGTAGGGATAATTATTCCACAATTGCCTCGGAAAACGTGTATTCCTAAGCCGTCTTTCTTAGCCGTTAAGAAACGAAATAGCGACTCTTTTGTCCGTTTTGCCTTTCCATGTTATTTCATATCTAGGACATGTCCGATGTCCTGATCATTTCTTTCAACTGCATTTTTATTAATTGGAGCTCCCAAATGCTCCAAATAATACCGGAGGGTAAAAATAATTACCCGGGGGAAAAAGTGAAAATTTCACCATAAGCCCAAAATTACGCCAGGAACATAACAGTGGGACTTATACTCAACACTTACGCAATCTTTGCAAGTTATATGTCAATTACTATCACTGATTAAGTTAATCAACATTAATTAGAATTCAGAAGTCCTAGCTATTACATGAATGTTCAAGACTATTGAGCAAAACATTATGGGTGACCCGATGAAAGAAATTTTCATGATCAAATAAAAGGAATATTATTATTTAGGAAAGTATATGATAACATATGTTATTATTATTGGATCCTACGAGGTCACACCCCATTTCATTGATAGACTAAATCGTTTGTTAGACGTCAATTATGACTTATGTATTTCATATTATAAAATATGTTGCTAATGTTATCGAATCCTACGAGGTCACACCTATTGCATTGATAAACTAGACCATTTGATAAAAAAACGATATTATATATATTATAAATTTATATTCGATATAATATGTGAGTATATATATTTCCTTACTATACTAAAGTGACAGTTTTTCATAGCAATAGTTAATTTTCGATTTTGCCCCCAATACGTGTCATCTACCACTTTCTTCCGATTCATTCATGTCGCCGCTCTTCTTTCTTCTTCGCCATTCCCAGCGGTTCTCCTCCATTGGCGATTCGATTCTCCTGTTTCGATCTTCCAACGGCAACCGAGTCTGAAGTTCTCTCCCATTCTCCACGATGGTCCGACTGGATTTGTAGGCCTATCTTTCATTCGGTCCATATGTGCAGATTTTCGTCCTCAGTGGTGCACATCTTCGTCTTTGTTGGTTCTGATTTTACCATGTCATTCCGACTGGTTTTCTCTGCTTCTAGTCGCAAGGTATGTCCATCCTTTTTCTTCTATGTCTCTTTTTTCGTTGGATTCAACAACTTCGATCCTTCCTCTTGATTTATGATGTTTTTTTTAACGGCTTGTTTTCTAGGTTTTGCTATTCTCTTTCTTTTTCATCTCACCTGCTTTGTTCTTATCCTTTTAAAAGACCATTTGCGTGATTGACGCCTCCAGCGAGCTTGGCCACCACCTTGTCTAACAACTTATTTTTCTCTAATTCCATCTTCCACATGTTCATACATTTTCTTTTAACTCAACCTTCCACATGTCTATAAATATTATTTTAGTTTAGCGATTGTGGTTAGTACTATGTCTCTTTATCTAATTTGTTAGTTATGTTGATTTATTAATTGTCGTTGTTGTAAGTGTTCACTACAGGTGCTCGATAAAATGCCTAAAGATGGAATGAATAATTATTCTCCTAGGACACTCATTTGCTTTTTGTGAGCGGCGTAATCTCCATCGTCTCAGGATACTCATTTGTGGTATCACAATGTTATTAATTTTTTTTGGTGTCATGAAGACCTCCAATCATGGATTTGTATTTAAATCTACGCATCTTGCGATTTTGGACTTTTTCTTACATTAAAGTTCTTATGTTGTACTCCCGGGATGATCATTTGAGGGATATTAACTTTTGTAATGTGAAAAAAGTGAGAGAAAACCTGTAATTATCTGCAGGACGTCTAAGATCATTTTGCTACGTAGCAACACGATTATTTGTGAAGTACTTAATCACTATCATGTTTCATTTTGTCTTTGGCTTTAGTTGATATTATTTGAGCGGTTACTTTACTGCTAACTAATAGTCAATGACTCTGTTTTTGGGTTTTCATAGGTGAAAGAGTAGGTCGTCTCATTGCTACTGATGCGATAGCTACATCTGTGGTCAACACTAATGCATACTTCTTCAAGAAAACTGTTGATATCATTGATTTCAAGCTATCAATTGTTTGTAGTGATTTGACTGTTCCATTCAATATGCATCATTAGCTGATATGATGAAGTGATGAGCTAATTGTCTAAATAACCGGTCCTTTAGAATGTAAAATGGTATCCCCACAAAAAATATCTTGTTATTTTGTGATGAGTTATGTGTTTGATTGTGATTCTATACTCATATTTTTCTGATTTGGTGCCTTGTAAATCTGTGCTAACTTACTGTTTTATAAATCTCTTGATTTGACATTTAATCTATTGATGTAAATATGCAATCTAATTTGAAAGAATTTGGTGAAGTAGGCTCTTTTTTACGGCCCTTTGTTTTGTAGACCCCTCTAATTTTTACATTCTAATTGGCTTACCACTATTACTCTATTAGGGGTACATTTACTAAATGTGTTTATGCTATGAGCCTACTTAATGGATCAATATTTGTAAAAGACCTAGCTAGAGAATTTAGTTAGTAGTCGTTAAATAGGTAATGTAAACTTAAATTTGTTGAATATCCCTTATTATTGCTCTATTTTTTGGCTTATTGTAAGGTTGTCTATAGTCAAATCGCATTATTTTTTTGTGGCATTTTGTGGTAATTTGATATTTTGATTCGTACTTGAAGACATTAGAACATTGGTGGATTACTCGTGATTTTGATTTGCACTCTACGTGTTCAATGAAATGTCTGAGAGATTTGTCTCAAATTTACCTCATGTTTAATTATTGTTGATTCTCTATGCTCCTTTTTTTCAGCTTATATAAATTGCTGATAAAACTATTTTTTGGATCTGGCTCTTGTATTTCTCTTTCTACGAACTAGAAGCTCCCACATGGGGTAGCTTAGATTGACATTTGTGAAGTTAGAGCCAAATTATCATGAACATTTTGGGACGTATGTCTTTTTCTCCTTCTTTCTTGCTTTCATTTCTTGATTTAATTAATATTTTTGTAAAGTTGTAAATCAAATTCAAATAAATTATAATAACTAGTTCATCTGGTGTTGTACTTCTAGGTGGGAATGTGTTGTATTATTATGAATAGGCCAAACATAACGCTATATATAAGTCAAACAATGCAAGTGAAAAGCCACTAACATGGGTACAAACATGAAAAATGCCTCTTACTCACAAGGTAAGTCTCTCATGGCATGTTTTCTGTTTTGACTTTCGAGCTTTAGTACTGTTTTGAAAATACTCAAATATGAATCATTCGACTACACCTAGAAAAAAAAAGTGGAAGAGGAGTTTGTTTGATGTTTGTGGACTAACATATAGTTCAGTTCACTGATTTGCTGTTTTTTAGGCGGATACGGGTTTTGTTACAGAGTCTAAGGATGGCAAGTGTAACAGCCAGTTTTTGGTTGTCACCGCCCCTGCGGTGATAGCGGCTGCTCCAGCAGCAAGCTAAGCCTGTCACCGCCCCTGCGGTGACAAGGGGCCACCCCTACGGCTAGGTGATCCGCCCCTGCGGATTTGCTGCAGATTGTGCCCGATCTGTTTTCGTTCGTTTTATCTTCCTTCCAAAGATAGAATATCCGATCTTATATCTTATGGGTCGGCTTCCTTATCTTCTTATTAACCCTAGAACACCTTTCCTTCTATCGTTCTATCCCTCTTCTATGTATTCCCGTCTTTTATTCTTTTTCCTGTTTTTTGATTACGCTTTCTTCAACCCTCGAGTGTTGCAGCCTTGCTTCCTGTGATCTTGCAGAACGTGTAAGTTCATCCTACCTTGTTCTTCATCGCGTTCATGTAGTGGTTGCATGTCCATCCTTCTATTTTGTTTTCTTCTTTCGTTCTCCCTTTTCTTCTCCTCCAAGAATCCAGTTTGAACCTTGATGTGTTGCTATTCTCAAGATCTTTAGGTTGAGTCTTGACGTGGTTGAATCAAAGGTTCGAGCTTTGAGTCCCTTGTTGTGAATCTGTTGTCATCGAGAAGCCGACAACGGCTTCTGTCAGTGCACCGCCCCCACGCCTGCACATCCCCGCCCCGCGGCAAGCTGCCCCTGCGCCTTGCTCCGCCGCCCCTGCGATTTTTTCTACAGTAACTCCCGTTCTTGTGAGTTGCTTCCTCCCATTCTTTCCTCGTTCCTTCCCTTGATTCTTATAGATGTTCTTTGCCCCCTACGTGTTCTGTAAGACTAAGGTTGAGACCTTATCTAGTGGAGATCTCTTAGAGATCATTGAGACTAGAAGTTATAGACTTCTAGCAACGGTATCGTCCTGATTCGTGATGCCTTGTGTGCACATGCTTTCCTTGCTCCTTTCCTGAGGGAAACTAAGTTGTTCTCTGAGTTTTTTGTTGAGCTTTGAGTTACCTTTGAGTGAAGTAAGTCCCCTGGACTTACTTAGCTTCATTCCGTATATTGGTTTGAGTATTTTGGCTTGTTTGTGTTGTTTATCATGTTATAACGGATAACCGGAATAGGATTCACCTTTTATAACCTTAATTGCCCCAAGTGTATGATAACCGGACGGTGACCACATGTCTAGTTCTACAGGAGACTAGAATGTGCTCTTGCAACCCAGGCCCGCAGGTAACGGATATTTCTGATCTATTCCTATTGGTAGACGATAGTTGAGGCAAGTTTCGAGAGATTCTCGTGTGACAAAAGAAGTTGAATTAGTAATGGATAACCTTAAGAAAGATAATAACCGGTTTGCTATATGTTTATTTTACCTTATGTGTGTTTGTGTCTTTACGTTCTTTCTGATATCAAGAATGTTAGCTAACGGTTTATACCGACGTTTTAGATTCCTTGCAGGATATAGGTACTGTTGAGTGATCCGGATGGTGTGGTTAGCCGGGGTTCCCGTACATTATAAGACGGGGTTGGGTTTATGTTTATGTTGTTGCTTTCCCTTTTGTTTTAAACTCGACTGCGAGTCTTTTACGCTTCCCTTTGTTTAAACCTTTGGTTTTATATTGAGTTTTGGTTTTCCATTTGTTTGTGTCTTGTTGTAAGATCCGATGTGTCGTTACTACTCTGAGGGTCGGGACCCATTGTGAGGTCCTAGACCGTAACGCTTCGAGATCCCAAAACTTGGGGTGTTACATTATGGTATCAGAGCTCTAGGTTGACAACAATGACACTCGAAATCTTCTAAAGGTTAGATAGATAAATAATTAGAACCCGCAAGGGGTCTACATTTTTAAAAGGGAATTTTTGTGGTAAACTTGTCAGTCCGGGATAGATGTACGGACGACCACCACTACCTCCGCGAATCTCAGCAGTTAGTTTTCTTATATGTTGTCTTTTTATGCTTTCCATGGATTTCTGCTTTAGATGTAGCATGGCCTTATATATAATCTTATATACCTATATCCCTATCGCATATGGCGCGTGCTAGAGCTACATCTGCTATGTGGTAAGAAAGGGGTCGACCACCACTTTCACATGCCATCCTTGGACGAGGACATATAGGAAGATCTCCACTAGCTAGAGGTCGGGGCCAAGCCTCAATTTCTGATCTGCCTATCGATGAGGCGTTTGTTGAAGAATTTGCTAAGAGCGACGTGTTCCTGGGGCTGGGAACGGGACCGCTACTAGGTCCGGAGCACAAAGAGCGCCGTCAATAGAGTCCGGTCAAGTGTCTATCGGAGCTTCTACATATCTTGACCACGTGTAGAGAGTTGAGGAAGCTATAAGGACTGGAGGATCCGCACCAGTACCGCCAGTTCCCACGAGATCAACTGAGGTTTCGCAGAGAGTTACACGGGTCGTTGCCCTTCCTGCTAGAGTTGCTGATGTTGTTAGAGCGTCGGCTGAGGCGAGAAAACCGAGGCCCGACAATTGGTTGAACACTTTTCGACCACCTAAAGGTTCCCTATTTCATGGGAAAGATTGGGTTGGAGGTAGAGTTGTGGCTAGGACAGCTGGATTCTGCTATGGAGACAATTAGTTACCCAAAGGGAAGTCGAGTCAACATAGCACAGACGTTGTTGAAAGATCAAGCTCATTCTTGGTGGAGGACTGCTCGCATTAAGGTCACCATTTATAAGTAGATGAAGACGGTGATCACGGTTCGCTACTACTCTGCAGCTATGAGGAGAGATCGTCTTCAAGATTTCCTCGAGGCCGGATTCGAGGATTTGCCTATTGTTGAGATCATCAACAAGTTTCAGGAAGAGTTGTCTTTGTTGGGTCCGTTAGCACCACCCGAGGATAAGCATGTTTATCTTTTCTCTCGGAGGTTGAGAGATTCGACACGCTCTAATCTTGCTGGTTTTTGTTGTGAGTCTTTGACGAACTATTAGTATAGAGCATCTGTGTATGAGAGATACCGACCGGGTCAGAGGAGAGCTTCTCAGACAGGAGGTCCTGAGAAGAGGCAGAGGACTGGATCAGGCAGTGCTTGAGCAGGAGCAGCTGGGTTTGGGCGTAGTCAGACGTCGGGACGTTCTAGTTTCCAATAGAGTTCTGACAAAGGCCGATAGTGTCATAACTGCGGAGGAGCAGGACACATCCGAGCTAGTTGCAAGAAGCCTGCAGTGACTTGTTATTCCAATGGCAATCCCGGAGATAGAACTGCATTTTGCCGCCAGGGCAAGGCGCTATCTCAGCAGGGTTCTTCACCTGCTAGTGCGACAAGAGGTGGACAGAGGTCTCAGTACCAGCAGCAACAACAAAGAGTTTCTGGTTCTACCACTCCTCAAGGTTCCACTCCGGGACAGGAAAGAAGTAGAGGACGAGTTGGTAGATCTGCAGACACCAAAGATGCATAAGCCAGTGTGTATGAGCTGAAGAGTGTTGTAGATCCGACAGCGCCAACGACCACAAGTACCATTCATATTAATGGTTTTCCTATCAGAGTTCTTTTTGATACCGGTGCTACGCATTCTTTTATTTTTAATGCATGTGTAGATAGATTGGCCTTAGTTACCGTAGAAGGTAGACCCTTCTAGTAGGATTACCCGATGGGGTAAGATTAGAGGTGCACGAGAGGTTCGCGATTACCCTATTAGATTGGGAGGTCGCGATTGGTCAGCTGACTTCTTCGTCATGTACTTTAGCACATGAAGAAGTTATCCTTGGCATGGATTGGATGGATCGAAATCAAGTAGTTCTGGACATCGGCAAGAGGACAGTGTTCGCTCCAAACGGTGTGTGCAAGCTTTAAATTTATAACCCTAGATGTAAGCTTAAAACAAGGATGTGAACCCGCAGTGTACGGGTCAATCGTAGTAAAAAGCAAGAAATTTCAGGGGTCGATCACAGGAACTTAGTGAAATAAAGTCAGAATAGGTAAGCTTATGTAATTACTAACCACAAAATCAATTAAAACAATCAAAGATGATAAAAAGTCAATTAAGGAAATATGCAATTCTGGGGATTAAAGCATCTAGTTGTGGTTCCAACTCAAGATCTAAAGATAAGTGGACAAAGCTGAGGTTTTTGCAAAGGGAAGGTGTTTCTAAAGTGGAATAGATCACCGGGTAAGTCTCACTACTCACTAATCCCAAACCGTAACTCCTATTACCGGGTAAGTCTCAAGGAATTTAGGAAAAGAACTATAATTTCAAACTAACACTCCAACTAAGGGAATAGAATCAACCTTTACCGGGTAAGTCTCAGGCTAACTCACAAAGAGGGAATGAAAGCAGACTCGAACCCCAATAAAGGATAAACCTTTATTACCTACACTTATGATCATTGGTAAACAAACAAAGGAATTACCGGGTAAGTCTCATCCTAGGCTTGCATTGAACCAGGAAAAGTGTAATAAGGATAGGATTTGGCAAACTCTAACACTTAACTCTCAGTTTCGGATCAGATAAGTCACCTCGGTCAGAAGAATTCCACCCCGGCCGAGATGTTCATCGACTGAGCGAGATGCTTAGGGTTAAGGCTAAAGACTCGAGCTTTCAAGGTCCTACTGTGATTAGGATTATTCTATCATTGTTTTTCCCACAACCTTCAGCCAATCACCCTAGAATCACACAAGGAAATTAGCCACTCATCATCATGAAAGTAATAATCAAATATATGGGAAGAAAGAGAATAATTGAACAAGCAAACCTTAAGAGAAAGACTTCAATAACTGAATCAGTTATCAATCAACAAGCGTTCCTTGGATCAAAATCCAACAAGACTAACAACAATGAAGGGAATCTAAGGGAATCTTACAAAACCCTTCACAAAGCTATAAAAGCTATAAACTTTCTTCCTTCAATCTTCCTTCAACCTTCAAAAAGGTTCTTCAAATCTTCCAGCCCTAAACGGTGTATAAGCAGGTTATCTGCGGTATAGCATGATGTTCGGCTGTATGCGGGATGTGGATTTGTGGAAAATCCAACCCTTTTTATAGGTTAATTACTCTCCAAAGATAAGATATCTTAGAAAGATCTCTTCCCATAAAAATAGGTAAAATATATGGGCTAATTTATCTTCTTCCTTCCAGAAATCCAGTCTAAAAAGATAAGATCCTCCTTCCAAAAATAAAAGATCTCAGCCAAGAATAAAATATTCTTGCCGCGTCCAAGGTGTTTGCCTCGGTCGAGTTGGCTCCTCTGGATCACCTCGGTCGAGGTGACTCTGTAGTCAACCGAGGTGAATCACAACTGAATGTGAAATCTCTCAAATCTGGTCCAAAGTGAATCTTTAATCCAATTCCATGATTCCTGGATTATTCCTTAAGCTCCTGAATGTAGCTCCAATGACTCCTTAGCTCTTTTTGCTCCTTTTTGATGCAAAATGTGCCATTTTACCTACGATTACAACGAAACTTGGTGTAGACCTCGATTCCCGCAAAGGTAGATGAAACGACAATATAATCAGATAATATCTATACAAACATGCAGATTATTGAAGATAAAACGTCTAAACAGGCTCCAAAATATAGACAATAATTCACGCTATCAGACAGTGACGGTAACTACAGATGCAGACCATGTTGAGATCTTCAGAGGATGGGATCTAGGGAAGATCGGTACAATCATTTGTGCAGTCTGAGCTGCGAGACTTATCGGGCAGGGTTGCGAGGCTTTCTGGTGCTATGCCATGAAGGATAGTACAAGTCCACATTTGGAAAAGATTCCAATAGCTTGTGAGTTTTCCGACGTTTTCGGAGAGCCATGAGGTTTACCTCCACAGAAGAGTGTAGAATTTGGCATTGATCTATATCCCGATACGAGACCGATATCGAAGGCTCCTTACCGTATGGCGCCTATCGAGATGCTTTAGCTTATGAAGCATCTCGAGGAGTTAACAGAGAAGGGTTTCATCCACCCTAGTGTATCTCCTTAGGGTGCACCAGTACTCTTTGTCAAGAACAAAGACGGGTCAATGAAGTTATGTATCGACTACCGAGAGCTTAACAAGGTGGCGATCAAGAATAAGTACCCATTGCCCTGTATCGAGGATCTTTTGGATCAGCTGCATGGAGCGTTAGTGTTTTCCAGGATCGATTTGAGATCTGGATATCACTAGTTGAGGGTGAGACAGCAAGACATAGCCAAGACGGCATTTCGGACCAGGTGTGGCCACTACGAGTTTGTAGTGATGTCATTCGGGCTCACGAATGCGCCCGCAGTTTTCATGGAGTCGATGAACAACATCTTCATCGACTTTCTAGACCAGTTTGTAGTTGTCTTCAGCAATGACATTCTAGTATACTCTCGCAGTAGAAAGGAGCATGTAGGACACTTGAGGATCGTTCTTCAGGTCCTACAGGATAGAGAACTTTACGCCAAGCTCTCTAAGTGTGAGTTTTGGATGTCCGAGGTAGCATTTTTTGATCACATCTTTTCAGCTGAGGGGATCAAGGTAGATCCAGCGAAGATCGAGTCAGTAGCATCTTGGCCGCGTCCTAAGAACGTCAAGGAGGTACACGACTTCTTAGGATTGGCGGGCTACTACCGGCGTTTTGTTGAGGATTTTTCGTCATCGCCCGACCTCTCACTTCCTTGACGAGGAAGTCTACGAGATTCGTGTGGTCCGAGCCGTGCCTACAGAGCTTCGAGGAGCGGAAGAAGAGGTTGACCTCTGCTCCTATCTTAGCTCAGCCAGAGGGCATTGATGACTTTGTGGTTTACAATGACGCATCCAAGCTTGGCCTAGGATGTGTTCTGAAGTAGAGGGGTAAGGTAATTGCATACGCGTCTAGACAATTGAAGGCGTATGAGGAGAATTACCCTACCCATGATCTTGAGTTGGCTGTTGTTTTTCACGCTTTGAAGATTTGGAGGCATTATCTGTACGGAGCTACGTGTCAGATCTTCACAGACCATATAAGGCTGAAGTATATATTCACTCAACGGGAGTTAAATAACCGCTAGAGAAGATGGCTGGAGTTGATCAAGGATTTCGACATTGAGATCTTATGCCACCCGGGGAAGGCGAATGTGGTAGTTGATGCCCTTAGTAGGAAGACTCCCCGGGAGATGGCGATCGCTAGGCTGACAACTCGGCCACAATTACATCGAGACCTTGTTTGGTTAGAGATGAATATTCAATTTCCGGATTCCGAAAGCCACCTATCCACCCTAGAGATAGTACCTGATTTGTTGGTTGAGATCCGACAGAAGCAGGAGAGTTGTCCAACTTTGACACAGTTCCAAGACCGGATGTCTCGAGGAGAGGCACCACGGTTCGTAGTTGGTGCCGACGGGATCTTGAGACGCCAGGAGCGTGTATGTGTTCCGTCAGATCGAGAGTTGAGATAGAGGATCCTACAAGAAGCTCATTCTTCGCCTTACTCAGTGCACCCCGGTGCGAGTAAGATGTATCAGGATATTAAACGCTCTTTTTGGTGGAGAGGTCTGAAGCTAGACATGACGAGATATGTAGCTCAGTGTGCGACCTGTCAACAGGTCAAGATCGAGCATCATCAACCAGGAGGAGAGCTACACCCACTTCCCGTTCCTCAATGGAAGTGGGAAGACATCTCGATGGATTTTGTTACCGGCTTGAGCCCGAGTCGAGGTTTTGATGCTATTTGGGTCATAATAGATCGACCGACGAAGATCGCACGTTTCATTCCTATCAAGGAGACGTGGTCGGTGAGTCGATTAGTAGAGGAGTTCACAAGGCAGATAGTGAGACTTCATGGAGTATCTAGGACCATAGTCTTTGATAGAGACGGGCGGTTCACGACGAGGTTTTGGCAGCAAGTGTATACCGCCCTAGGTACAAGTCTGCAGTTCACAACTGCTTATCATCCTCAGACCGATGGTCAGTCTGAGCGGACCATCCAGACACTAGAGGACATGTTGAGAGCTCGCATGTTATACTAGGGACAGGTTTGGCCAAATCACCTTTCCTTAGTGGAGTTTTCGTATAATAATAGTTGGCACACATCGTTCAAGATGGCTTCTTATGAGGCTTTATATGGATAAAGATGCCGTACACCATTGTGTTAGCAGAGTAGCACTTGAGCGAATTCAGGATGACATGGCTCGAGTAGCAGTGATCCGAGAACGGATGTTAGCAGCACAAAGTCGTCAGAAGTCTTATGCGGATAAGAGGCGCGGACCTTTGGAGTTCAAAGTTGGAGCTCAGGTTTGGTTGAGAGTATCTCCGACACAAGCTTTGAGTCCCTTGTTGTGGTTCTACTGTCATCGAGAAGCCGATAGTGGCTTCTTTCTGTGCACCGCCCCCGCGCCTGCACATCCCCACCCCGCTGCAAGCCGCCCCTGCACATTGCTCCGTCGCCCCTGCGGCTTCTTCTCCAGTAACTGTCGTTCTTGTGAGTTGCTTCCGTTCTTTCATTCCTTCTTTCCCTTGATTCTTATGAATGTTCTTTGCCCCCTACGTGTTTTGTAAGACTAAGGTTGAGACCTTAGCTTGTGGAGATCTCTTAGAGATCATTGAGACTAGAAGTTATAGACTTCTAGCAACCGTATCGTCCTGATTCGTGATGCCTTGTGTGAACAGGTTTTCCTTTCTCCTTTCTTGAGGGAAACTGAATTGTTCTCTGAGTTGTTTGTTGAGCTTTGAGTTACCTTCAAGTGAGGTAAGTCCCTGGACTTACTTAGCTTTATTCGGTATATTGGTTTGAGTGTTTTGGCTTGTTTGTGTTGTTTATCATGTTGGATAACCGGAATAGGATTCACCTTTTATAACCTTAATTGCCCCAAGTGTATGATAACCGGGCGGTGAGCACTTGTCTAGTTTTACAAGAGACTAGAATGTGCTCTTGCAACCCAGGCCCGCAGGTAACGTATAGCACTGATCTATTTCTGTTTGTAGATGGAAGCGGAGGCGAGTTTTGGGAGATTCTCATGTGACAAAAGAAGTTGAATTACTAATGAATAACCTTAAAAAATATAATAACCGGTTGAGTGTGAGCATGTTATATGTTTACTTTACCTTATGTGTGTGTTGTGCCTTTACGTTCTTTCTGATATCTAGAATGTTAGCTAATAGTTTATACCGACGTTGTAGATGTCATGCAGGATATAGGTACTGCTGAGTGATCCGGATGGTGTGGTCAGCCTGGGTTCCCGTACATTATAGGATGAGATCGGGTTTATGTTTATGTTGTTGCTTTCCCTTTTATTTTGAACTCGGCTGCGAGTCTTTTACGTTTCCCTTTGTTTAAACCTTTGGTTTTATATTGAGTTTTGGTTTTTTATTTGTGTGTGCCTTGTTGCAAGATTCGTTGTGTCGTTGCAACTCTCAAGGTCAGGACCCATTGTGAGATCCTAGCCCGTAATGCTTTGAGTTCCCAGAACTTGGGGTGTTACAACAAGCATTATATCTTTCACATTTAGAGAAGTTGTAGCTCATGCGGAATACAAAGGTAAGAAAGAACAAGTTCTCTACCACTGTTGCTTACAATATATGTTGGAAACCTCCTGCCCCCTCCCCACCTTATCGCTTTAGTATCATCTGGAAGGTTCCTTGTCCGTCAATTTGTTGTGCCATTGCCTGGATTGCCAGCCACAACCGCCTTCCCACTCTCTCTAAGCTGCTTGATTGGAACATTGTAAATGACCACACTTGCAAAACTTACAACCTCTTCCCTTAAGACGATACCCATTTGCTTTATCACTGCAGTTACGCCAGCTTGGTCATGAACCTCATCTCTTCCTGGCTCAGGATCCCACAGCCTCTCCCCTACAAAGACAACATTTGGAACTAGCTCAGCAACATATCCCCTCGCAAGGACGATCTGATTACTCACGTTCGTGTCTCAACCATTCTAAGCTACATTTACTTCATCTGGAAGGCACGAAACGACCTTATCTATAACCACAAAACCACCCATGCTACCTCTTGTGCTCATAACATCATAAAGACCACCAAGGCGTTCATCTCTTGTAAATGGACGGACCGTTCGAGGAACTCGTTTTGCTGGGCCAAGATTCTCGGCATCAACCTCATCTCTTTGTAATCTCTTCTTGCTTCATCCCCCTCTTCTGTAATTCTGAGCTAGTTGCTCTGTAAACCTCCTATTTTGGATATATATATATATATATAACTTTCAAAAAAAGGTAAGAAAGAAACCTTGTTTTTTACCTTTCTAAATTCTTATCTATATTTAACGGAAACATGTAACATTTTTTATTGAACAAGTGAACATGATGCAGATGATGTTGCCATTCATGTAACGAATTCAAGAGATTGAATAGTGTATAGAGTATTCATCATCCAATAATATACATGTTAAATTCAAACTTGGCCCATCTCAGATGCATGTAGAGACATTTTTTATTGATGCTTATTCTGCTGTTTGTACCTAGATTGTGGTGGCCACTCGACAAAACCTCATAAGATGATTGACAATCTTGCTTAAAAGTTATCTTCATGTAAATACTTCATTTGTAGTTATGTATTTCGTCTATGAATAACCTTGGGACCATGAGGGGACCTGATGTTTGCATCGCGTATAAGAATATCAATATTGATTACAAACCATTCTCTTTCACATTTGCATATCACACCTATTTTTTAGTTTCAGATATCAGGTATGTTTGCACATTACTCCATCATCAAATTGTTTGTTAACCAACCTCCAATGTGCTATCATATAACTCATTCCATGTCATGCTATTATGCCTGCATACTAATTTGTGTTGCTCATTTGAGATGTGCACTTAAGTATTATCATATGCATACAACCAGTGTGCGTATTATATTGACAATTGCATACAGATCACTTAACGATTTTTTTTCTATGTACTCGCTCCCAATTTAACCAGCGACGATAATTTAGGAAGCGCGGGGCTACACCCGCGCATTCCACCTAGTATTAGATAATAAAGTGTTATTTTATAATAAATAATAATGGTAAAATATATTATTATTTAGGAAATTATTATAACCACGAGCATTAGAAAGCGCGGGCTTTTTGAGAGAAATACTAACCACGATTAGCAACACTAATTAGTATGGATGGGCATGGGACGAGACGGTATGGGATTGAGGTCATCCCACGTCTCATCCTATCCCGTCCCGCAAATTATAAGCTGGACGGGACGGAATTTATAACTTTTTATTGTTCCGCGTGGGCCATGTCCCATGTTGGACGAGACGGGACGGAACAGGTCTAATTCAGCAAGTATTATACAGTGATTATATGCAACATTTGTACTTGTTTTCTCTCATTTTTAAAGAGACAAATGAATAAAAAAACTCGATACCGAGTGGCCTTCAATAGTAGTTAGTACTTAGTACATTCAAAACGAATACAGGTTACACCAAAGTGTGTCTTACCGATTCACATTCAAAAATCTAGCATTGCACTACACTAATGATAATAAAGATAACATTATTTTACATGTTGTGACTCACATGAAAGAATGTTATCTTCTAGTATTTTATTACTTTTGTAATTTTTATAAATATAAAATTATAGATTATGTATGCTACTTATCTATATAATATTTATATATATATATATATATATGAGGGACGGGACGAGGATAACCGGGATGAGAAGTTTCCGTCCCGCATCCCGTCTTATAAAATTTTCACGGGACGGGACGGGATACACATTTTTTTTATCCCACCGAAATCGGGATGGGACAGGATTAACCGAAATTCATTTCCACACCTACTAATTAGAGACCTTTTTGTTGCCTCCAAACAAACACATTCAGAGGCGATTGAAACTGTCAATTGATAAGAAAGATTTAGATAGTAAAAAGTGATAAAATTGGGTCACGTTTGAGGCTCTCAATCTCTCTTTTTTAAGTTAGTTTTACCTAACACACAATTTTAATATTTTCTAAGTGTACACAATATGACACACGTGTTCGTAAAAAGTGGTGAAATTGGGTTACTAATAAATAAAATGTTGTTGATTCAAAAACAAGCATTAAGTTTATTACGAAGTCTCTTGATTTTAGCATAGGAAATTAACAGAGAAACATTTAGATTGCATCAAATTTGATAATTTTAGGAAACAAGATGATAAAAATTAGAGAAAATTTAATATAAACTAAAATTCTTGAGATGAACTCCAAAATAAATCTAAGCTTTATTTCTCTTCCAACGCCTCGAAAACCAATACTATTGAGTCATGAAACCCAATATGGATTTTTTTCTCAGTCTCTTTCTTCTCCTTCGCGATATCTCTACACGTGTCAAAGAAAAAAGAAGATAAGCTATTTGATATGGTACAACGACTCTAGATAATATGACCAAACAATTAATGTGTAGTATATGTTGAATTTGAACCTTATAATAATATTAATATTAAAGAAAATTCCGGTTTGTACCCCTTCGGTATGGAGAATTTCGGCCTTTTCCCAACAATTTTTAAAGTTCGGTTTGTGCCCAACAAATTTTAAGCTTTTTCGAGATTTGCCCAATTCCTTCAGAACCGTCTAGCCATGTTAAAGATCCATTAGTTTACAATTAAAAAAAATTAAAATTTGTCGATCGATTGAAAGAAAGATCACCCGACTCTCTCTCTTTCAAAAAAGTACATATATCCTCGGAATAACACCTGACTCTCTACTTTGAATTTCCATATCTGTTTCAGTTTTTTAAAATTGTTAGCATTATTTTTTTTCTATACATTGTTTTCCTGTATATGGGTTTATAATTTGGTAAGATCATGGGATTGTCTAGTTGTTACTGAGAAGAGATTTTGCAGCATTCTTGTATACCAATTACTTTAACATCTATAGCAAATAAATATGGACTTTGAACTTTGCAACTTGCCTAGTTGGTACTCATAATTGAGCAAGGAGGATATTGAAATGAAAGATGAAGGGTAAAACAACAGATCTGACAAAAAATGAAGAAGTTAATGGTAATATGGAAGTTGAATCGAACAAGGAACTTGTTGAGAAGGAGGTTGCTGAAATGAAAGATTAAGGCAAACCAGCGGAATTGACAAAAAATGAAGAAAAAGGACAAATATGTTCTTCTTCAATCAAATGGAGAGAGAATCGGGTGTTCTTCATAGCATGTCTGCTCTTCTTCATCTTCTTCTTTGAAAGAGAGAGATGAGTGTTGTTTCTTTCAATCGACCGGGAAATAAATTATTGTAAACTAATGACCTTTAACACCGTTAGAGAGTATTGACACAATTGGGCAAATCACGGAAAAGCTCAAAACTGAAGGGAAAACCCAAACTTAAAAAAATTGTTGGGCAAAGCCTGGAATACCCCATAACACATGGGTACCAAATGAAAATTCCCTAATATTAAATATAATTACTTCAACTAACCTGAAGATAACTTTGAACTTGATGAATAGTCAAACTCTCATCGTCAACATTCATCACCGTCCAAATTTGTGTTCCGGTAGCCACTACATAAAAACGAGAAAACATTAAATACCAAGTTCAAGACTCAAGAGTTAGTACATGCAGAAAGTTGAATTAAAGTATCAAGTTCAAGAGTTACATTGAAATCCTCCGAGCATTTCAACAACATTTTTGAATTTGAGTTTTAATTCTTCGGTCCATACTCTTCTTTGTTGTCTTTGGATGTGTTGTTGTGGGTTAGCGTTTGTAGGACGAGGAGCATAGATGGAACTAAAATCACTTCGAAGGAAGTAACTTCTGTATATTCCGACAATTTGACTGGATCTTGATTCTCCATATCTTCTTAAGGTTAAGGTTGCCTCTCTTAAGGCTTTGATGCCTGCGGATTAACAAAATTGATTGAAGAACATGCTTTAAATTTTATAATATATATAAATTCTAGAAATCATAAATACATGATTATATATAAGGCTTACCATCAGCTATCGCTTCTCTTTGTTGTTGAACTTCTATGTCGGAGATTCTCTTGCTAAGTTCTTCTTGAAGGATCGATGCATACATGTCAATTAAAATTAACTTGCCTTCAATACTCAATATTGAATACAAGTAAGCAAAGAAACGATTTATACGAATTTGTATTGCTTGAGGCGATAAGCTCAAAGTGACTGCAAATTGTCTCAACGATTCCATTTTTACCTCTAGGTTTTTCGAGATTATTTGTTTTCTCTTTCTCAATACTTTCTTAGACTATAAATATTCACATTATATAGAGATTATAAATGTTAGAGATAAAATGTGTTGGTGTAGACAAGCACTTTTGCCACTGTACCATTCATTTTAGGATGTAAATAATATCATTCCTTATTTGGTCTCCGACTCATTATGGTATATATAAAGTCGCATTAAAGATTTCAAAGTTAAACGGTAGTTATATACTTTCCTTTTTTGAATATTGATGCGTTTTTTTTGGTAGAATGAGGTCCGGTACCCTCCGCGCATCTCGTCACTAGGGCTGATCATCCCCGGGCCATACCGTTCGGCTTGTCCCGTCCGCCCAGTAAAACAGACGGATATGGACAAGGTAAAAATTCCGACTAGGCTGCTTAGCCTGGCCCGACCGGATGACAAATCACATCCGGATAGAGTATGAAGCTCGAGTAGGTTGCTTTCCCGGCTCGGATCCAATATCTTTTTCACACATAATGTGGAAAAAAAAGATGAGTCTTGTATGACCCAAATCTTATTTGGCCCAAATTCTCTTTCTTTGAATCTGAGAAAACTCTAAGAAGGTTCTCTTAACCATTGACATAATTGATTCGTAATTTGATGAAAACCTAAAAAAATTCTCCTCTGAACTAGCTCTTCTCTCCTCTTATCTCCTCTCCCCCGCCTCTCCAGTGTCCTAAGTCGTCGGCCTCTCTGAGTCTATTCTCCTCGAGTCCTCGCCATCACTGAAACTCCTCAAGTACTCGCCCTCGCTGAGTCTCCTCGAGCCCTCGCCCTCGTTGAGTCTCTTGTCCTCGAGCCATCTATACTCCAGATACGTCGCTTCAGATATAACCAACTGAGTCTCCTCACTAGTGTCCTCTGTAACACCCCAAATTCTATGAAACGCCCCATTTCTTTAGGCGCGGTTTCGATATTTATTTTTCTAAGTTTATTGATATTTTATTAGTTAAATAATTTTTATTTAAAAGTATTTTACGACGTAAAATATCTTTCCCGTGTATATTATATTTTGAATGCAATCTCGTATATCCATATATTTTTTTTGGGAAAAAAAATCGGAAAGTTTCCGGTTCATGAACACTTTTGGGATCGGATACGCTCTTACTCCCTCTCTTTAGTTTCTTTTCTTTCTTTTTCTTTTCTTCTCTCTTTTTCTCTCTTCTTTCTTTTCTCTCTCTCCGGGCTTGTGAGCGCTCTCTCTGCTCGACTCTTTACCCCTCTAATCCCCGACTTCTCGCCCTCTCATCCCCGACCCTTGCTTTTCCCCGCTTTTGTCTCTTATCCCCCAGTCTGCCCTTCTTCCTTTCTCTCCCCATCTGCCCATTCCCCATCTTATATTCTCTTTGCACCATCTGGGAACCGCCGGGACGAAGGGAAGTCGTCTCTACGTTGCCGCCTCGAGCAACCAAAGCCACCAGCTGGCTGAGCTCACGCCGCCTTCTCTTTCCACCTTCTTTGTCCTCTTCTATCGCCAAGAGGCCGCCACTGCCACCGGAGTGTTGGGCCGCCTCTGTGCCGCCGCTCTTTCCTCCGTCTGCACAACCACCGACCGCCTCTCCTTCCTCCGCCTACACAACCACCGGCCGCCGCTCCTTCCTTTGCATGCGTGTTGTTTCAAGGTTGAAGAAAGCTTGGTTGCAATATTGTAAATCGGGCCCCATTTTTTTAGCATAATTGCAATCTGTACCCATTTTTTTTTTTATAATTTCATATTTGACCCACTCTTTTGGAATTTGCATTTTATGCCCCTGTTGATTTGTATAATTGCAGTCTTGACCCTATGTTCTTGAAATGTGCAATTTTTGCCCTTATGAATAAATCATAGTTTTGACTCAAAGCTTATTTCGGAAAATGGCCCGCGTTTTGTGAGTTTCATAGTTGTTCGGAAAAGATTTCGGATTTTGACCCATGTTTATAAAATTGTATGGATCTCCTGAATTTTTTTTTGCGGGTTTTAACCTTGTTTTGAAAGAGGGGTTTTCCTTAGAATTATATATGTTAAATCTTCCATTCAAATTTAGCGTTTAAGCTAAATTTGCTTAATTTGGTTTTAGGTCCGGAAGCGCCCGATAAAGGCCAACGAATCCGTTCTCGACATCCGTAGATTGTCTTCCGCCTTGGACCTTGTGTGATTACCTTCTCCCTCGTTTAGTTATGTTAGTGGTAGTATATCATGCTAGGTGAATATAGCATAACTTAGAGTGAATGTCATGTAGTGGCCTTGAACTTAGGTACTTGTGGATGGATTATGAGCTTTATTGAGTTATTTTCGATACGATCTTAGGATGATCTTCGAGACTAGGGGTTGGACCTAACATGATTGAGTTATGACCTCATATAGGTTTTGGAGACTAGAAGTCTTAGGGCTTCTAGCATATCGGTTAGTTATTGATAGTGTGCCTCGTTTGGCCAGATGTTGAGCGTTTTCCTGTGGAAAGATGAGAGTGGATTTATTCGAGTTACCTTGAGTGAGGTAAGTCCTCCGGACTTACTTAGCTAGATTTTGCGTATTAGTTGACGCGTAATGGTGGTGTGTGTTTATTTATTATTCGTTATAATATAAAAAGGACTAGGACGATTGTTCGCTCCAAAAGGTGTGTGAAAAAAGCTTTAAATTTATAACCAACAGTAAAAGAAAAAACGAACCCGTAGTGTACGGATCAATCGCAACAATATCAAATATTCCAGGGTCGATCACATGGATTTGGTAAAATCAAAATCAATAAAAGCAATCTAGCAAAGAAAATATGCAATTATTGATAATAAAAGCAAAGACTTGTGTAATAATTGGGAAAAAGGATTCTAGAGATCAATGTATCCGGATGTGGTTTTTGATTCAAGACTTCTAAAGATATATGGATAGAGCTGGGATTGCAAGGTATCTGTTCTAAAACGGGGTAATGTACGGTTAAGTCTACACTACCCACTTATCTCAACCCAAAGGCTCTAAATAAAGGATGTTGAGTCTCGATAAGATAGAGATTTTAAGGGAAAGATTATACTCTCAAACCAAACACTAAACCCAAGGGAATCAAGTTAACTCATAAAGGTAAAGGCTTTGGCACACTCAACCTTAATAGAGGGTTTCGAATCCTCTATTACCTAGATCTTGTAATGGTTGGTAACCAAGAACGAGAGTCACCGGGTAAGTCTCTTCCCACACTCGGATATAGGCTAGGAAGGATCAACAAGGCTAGGGTTTAAGCAGTTTTTAACCAAAGATTAAGGATAAAGCGAGATAGGTACGGCAGAAGAGTATATCGGGTTGTTCTTGAATGAAAATCGGTCGATTTTCTACCAAGAACACACCGATTTTCCTTCTTTGCGATGGTTAATCTCAACTCTCAGGGTCCAATATCAACGTGAGGTTCATTCTATTATCATCTTAACCACAATCTTGAACCAATCACCCTAGAATCACAAGAGTTTTAACCAATAATACACATTGTTAAAATCAAGAAAGAGATTAAATCAAGAATATCAAGAAAGTAAGAAAACTTTGAATCTTGAAATAAACAAAACAAAACTTTGAACAAAGGTTCAATCCTTCAAAAACCAAATAAAAACTCAAAACAAACTCCAATCTTGCGTTTACAATGACAAAATAATAATCAAAACTCACAAAACCTCAAGAACGACTTTCTTGCTTCGATCTTGGACTTCGATCTTCAAACTTCCTTCCTTCAATGCTTCCTTGATGTTTCTTCACTTGTAACTGACTGAGATTGGATGCCCTTGGCTATGGTGAGACGTCCTCTATTTATAGGAGAAAACTAGGATTTTGAAATTTGATCTTATGTGCAATCCTACTCTGGATCGATCGATTTAAAGATATAAATCGAGTCACTTGTGAGAAAATCGTCCGAATTTTAATAAGTATTGACATGATTTTCTTCCTCTGAGCGTGTTATCTTTTAATTCCGTCTTCTATCTTCTTTTGTCATCTCTTATCATATCTTTTCCTATCTTTAAGGCTTCATCCTGATCCTTTATGATGTCAAGCTCGATATTGATCCATTTACGCACCAAAATTCCACCGTTTTACCTACAATTACACAAATAACGCGTGTAGACCTCTATTCTCGAAATATATGTGAATATAGACTTAAAGGCACACAATTATCATCAAATGTATGTAAAACTAAGGCAATATACTCGTAATATGCATGAATATGATAGCATATAATTCATGTCATCAAAATACTCCATACTTGCCCCTTGTTTGTCCCCTAACAAGGTTCAAATCTAGCATATAAGATGATATGGATTATATGATGTTTTAAAACAAAAACTCTTTTATTGGAATGTGCTTCTTAATCGTGGATCACCCTCAACGTGATGTTTCAAGGCATGGGAAAATAATGTATGTATTAATAAAATCATAGCATGGAAAGACAAGAACACTTTATCCAAGAATATACATGAAATGCATGGTAAAGGACGTAGAGATAAGCATAAGAAAACAAATCTTAACCATAAAAGCCTTAAACAGATGTATAAAGGTCTCAACGTCTTTCAATGTAAGAGGCCAAAGAAACGTGTCAAAGGTGTGAGAATGTATAGGATATGCGGTGATAAATCCGGAAATAAGGAATAAAACTCCACAATTTTTGAACTTCTTCACAACCACCGAAAATAAGCAACTTCACTTCATATTTTTTTTCAATTTTATTTCACTTTGAGAACATGGACAGAGGTGCACAATAACCGAAGCCTTGGAAATCAACAAGCCTCAATTTCTCGAGGTGCCTCAAACCGTGATGCACATACTATGACTCGTTAGGACTATTGCTCAATCTGGCTTTGGCACGACACAAACACCCGGCTATGTGAATGGTGCCGAGTTACTCATCATCATGATTGACGTCCCCATACCTATTTTCTATACTTTAACACACTTCATTTTTCACAACTTCACAATGTTTCACACTTCATACTAGCATGCTTCCTAATTTTCGGAAAAGGTAAAGGTAAGACAAATAATACATATAAGGTGTTTAACGTGGATAAGAAGAAGAAAGAAAAGAAAATCGAAGCGCCTCAATCATTCATTCTTCAACGCCGACACGATAAATTAATGTAAGGTAACGGTGATTTTATCTCATAAAAATAACTTTTGATTTTAATTTATGATTTATTAATTACTTATTAAAAATATTTTCTAACTTTAATTTTTGATTTCCTATACAAGTATTAAAACATACATATTACATAATACATAGTAGGTAAATGTTCAGGTACGGCCCTTTTATTGCGGTACGGTCGTACGGCCGTACCGCAGGGCGACACGTGTCCCGAAATTTTTTTTTTTTTTTTTTTACGGAAACTAATGAAAATTTATTTGAACTACCATGTTATAATTTATGCACTATTATCCTATAAACTTTGAACTATTCCTATATAATCCATGAACTATTACTTTTTAATATAATCCATGAACTATTCTATTATAATTCATGAACTATCCCATAATAAGTTTTGAACTATTACTTTCACTCCTTTATAAATTT
>BSUD01000002.1:143032357-143161089 GCA_033239045.1 Fagopyrum esculentum | reverse complement strand
AAAAAAGATAGCTGTAGTAATGATTTTTTTTTTTGCTATAAAAAGGTCTTTTTTAAGATCAAGAGAAAATTTTGTGATTATAAAAAGACATTCTTAGAGATATATAGTTGGATAAATGTGTAAAAAACACATAGAAAATGTTTTCACAAACTATAATAAGTTCTATATAGTATATACCCTTAATTCTACTTCAGGTGCCTACAAGCATCTCTACTGAAAGCTAATGTCAGATTAGTTCACAGGAGGCTATATAGTTTCAAGGGTTCTGTACCTTGAAACTTGTAAAGCAAGTTGCACCAAAGAATTACTAACAAAGTGATTGATGACCAATTTTTGGGAGATCATTTGGGCAGTGCATCTAATATTGATTCTTGTAGCCACTATATCTTTCTTTTATTCAACTTGTTTTGATCTTGCTATTACTTTTGTTACTTATGTTATTCAAAGATCATTTCCACACCAGAGATGAGGATGTGTCCCATCCAATGCAAGGCTTATCCCATAGGTGAATAGCCACGGATCTAGATCATCAAACCTTTTGGATATGCTTAATTTCATAATTTACTCAGAATATACTTTTTATAAAATAATAATGTTAGATGTGGATTTTAAAATTTCTGCAATTGAAACAAAATGTACTATTTGAATGAATTTTGTATCTTGGCTTGTAAATTCTAAGAGTCAAGACATCAAACTTGAGGAATGCATCCCCTTGCATACGGGCATGACATTTTGCAATTCATTTGTGCTTGTCCTATCACTATTCTACAGTGATTTGATGATTTTAGGACTTCATTTGTGTTTATGGCCTGAAATGATATTTTCCCCTTTTGTGCAGATTATTGATGTGCTAGAGTTCATCCCTACACATGTTGCGGTATGGTTCTTTTCATTGAGAACATCAAGTTTTATGTATCTTTTTTCTTTTTGTTATGTGTTCCACTCAAATCTTATTTATCCTTTCTTTTGATTGGCCTGAAATGATATTTTCCCCTTTTAGGACTTCACTTTTCTTTATGATTCTTTTGATGTGCTAGACTGACTGATGACTTTGAGTACCTTCTTTTTTCTATGTTTATGGATTTATTTGGTTAAAAATGTTGTCACTTGTGGTTATTAATGCTTCTCCAATTTGGTATAGCCAAGGTATGAATCTAGTGTCAAAAGATAATCAATTATCGCAAGGATATAGGGTGGTTTGCTTTATTACAGGTTTTTTTTATCATTGAGAAGTATTGGATGTGGTTAAGGCTAAAATGCGATGCTAGTTATTTGGCTCAATTTCTGAATATTTTCTGATACAAAGTATCACATTCAAATCTTAGCTAATTGCTCGAGTGTTTCAGAGGTAGATTTTCTTAAAAATATTTTTTTCCTGGGAACTGAGAAATGAATCACTTGGTGCAAGAAAAGAGGAACGTTATACCACTGTACAAATCATTTTTTTTTGTTTATCTTTTGGAATGAAAGAACGTTGATATGATTAGTAACTACCAGGAAAACGCACTCAAGGAATAGGATACTTTGTATACCGTAATTGAACATAACAGGCCACTAACCCCCAACCATGAAATCTGGGTCAGGGGAGAGCATATGTGAAAGTACCAGCCAACATAGGTCCTCAACGAGGGTAAATAAATAGCCTGGTTCATAACAGGAACTCAAGGGTACATCTATATGTCAAAACAAGACTGTCACTTTAATGTTGCAGAGGCTCCCCTCTTTCATCCTAATGAAAGTATAGAGTCATGGTCCAGAGTGAGATGCTAATTCGTTACAAGTAAAAGCTAAATACAGAATAAAAAGTAGAAGCTGGAAGCACAAAAGCAAATAGATTGCTCAATATAACAATCTGACGTGAGGATACTCTTACTGATGAAGTGCGCAGAGGGTGGGGTAGAATGAGAGGCATCATTGAGAGCATATGTTGTATTGGACCTTGTGAAGTAGGCCGGATGTTAGTCGATTTTTACACCTTGCTTGAGATGGCTGCGTTGTATATGGGGTAACTTAACAATCACATTTTTGGTGTACACTTGGAAAAGCAATTTCTGAGTGTGCAGCACCTTCTAAGTCTTCCCATCAATCAACAAAAAAGGCATTGCATATTTGCATATAGCGATGAGGCAGCACTTGCTTGCATTAGGGAATGGGAGGTGAGTTGTCTTCACTAGACATGTGCTTCAGGAGCTTCAGTAATGAGGCAATGACTTGTCTGTCACCATGGCCATTCCTTTCTTGTTGTAATACTGTATGAAGTTTTTAGAGTTGCTGCCGCTCCTCCATTGTGCAGTGTCGATTTGTTTGCTTGTATGTGTTTCATGCTGTTAAGTCTGTTTGTTCGATCCATCCGTCATTCTGCAAGTGCTAATATACTAGGAGCTTAATGTGGTTATGCTGCAATCTCCCTGCCTTTTGTAACATCTTTCTGGCCATCAAAATTAGAGTTGTCACTGACTACAATTCGTTATTGTTTTCCTGCAGGTGGTCTTTGACCATAATGGTGAGGCTTGTGGTTAAGCAATTTTTATTTCATGTATGAGTTTCTATTGCTTACTAAAGCATGCGATTACCTAAAATGCTTTTTCAATTTGACAATAACAAACATTGAAATATTGAATATAGTTAATATGGTATGATCATCCAAAATTTGCACTATGTAGAGAGCAAATCTAGTGTGTTATAAAAATAAAAAAAGTTAAAATTAAAAATACACAGGAAACCTAGTTTAAGTGTTAGTGGATTTCAAGTCAGCCCAGAATACATCAAATTATAAATTGTTGGTTAAAATTCAAATCAACATAATAACATCAGGTTTGTATGGTTAAATAGGTGCTGAGGTTAGGAATCTAGCGGCGTTACCATCGAGTCAATAAGCATTTTATTACTGAGAAATGTAAATAAGGTGAATATCTTAGCAGTGAAAGACTGTCATAGTACATCGAAATCTGACCAAGATTGAGTTACTGTTGAAGTAATCGATCTAGTTTGTTGCCATCATTTCTTTTTTATTTTGTTTCAATATCGAATTTTTTTGGTTTAGACAATTATTGAAGTGGTTTGTTTTCCATCCTAATTTTGTTTTGGAAGTTTTAGTTTCCAAAAGTATGTTTCTATCCTTCCTCGACTTATTTTCTACTTGAGTTATATCCTTGAGAGGTGGTACATCTGAAATGGCTTTGAGGCTACAAGATGTGGTTTCCAGTTACATAATTAGAATGATGTCTTGCTTGCAAATCATTTAAACTTGTAACATTTTGTTTTCTATATCTTTCAACTATATTGGTACTGTATTCTTTCTCCTTAAGCTGGATTAGTCATCCTTTGACCGAGGATGCCTTTTGTTTCAGGAATGTCTTTTGGTCAAACTTCTAATTCATCAAAAGAATGTTATATGGCAAAAGGTATGCTTTGACTTCCAATTTATCATATAAGAGAGCACGATAGAAGTTAGGATGTTGAGGGATTGGGTGTGAGCCTTTTTTCTGGGATTTTTGTTACTTTAATTAGTGAGTACCCAGGAGGCTGCTAGTTTGACTGGGAAAGTAATTTGAAATTTTGTTAGTTGTTCTACACTTCCTTCTGTTTTTGTAAAGTGATCTAATATTTGTTCCACTTTTCCCCCCTAGCTCGTCAAATATGTATAACCATATAGTCTATGATCTACAAGGGTTGCAATCTAGGTCTACCTAAAGAGGCAGACCTTCTAGCTCTACGAATGTGGACCATATAGATTAGAGACAGATATGAGAGACTCCTCAGTGACTGGTGATGCCCTGATGAATTAGTAGAATTTGATATTCTCTGCTTGAAATCCACTTAGCCTGTTACTCTCGAGCAATGAAAATAGATCGAAGTGTTAAGGAATAAGGTAATCAAAGTTTAAAAAAGTAATAAAAAATGGAAGAAACATATGCTCATTGATGTCAAGTTCGCATCAGAATTAGAGTTGTAAAAAAGCTGAATGAAAATCGATTTCTGCAGGTTTGTTCTTGAGTTTGTTACGCTTGGGTGTTGAGATAAGAGAGGAGATATGAAAGGATAATTTCCAAATTGTCTTGTTAAATAAAAAACACTGGTATCCCTTTTTCTTTTGTCAAATAAATGATACTAGATTAAAGAGGCTAAAAACTGAGGCCTTCGACAAGTGGCATATTGTGTAGGGAGAGGATTTTACAGGAATCAATATAATTTGTCTACGTCCCAACCCAAGTAATGGAAAAATAGCTTCGACCAGTGCCTGCATTCAGATTTAAAACTTGTCGGTGCTGCCGCTAATGAAGATTACAGATTTGTTCAGGAGGAACTTAGAATATCCTAGCTGCTTGTGGTTATTTTGGCCTATTAATCTTGAAAGAATTGGGTGAAGTAGGCTCTTTTTTATGGACTTTTGTATTGTAGACCCCTCTAATTTTTACACTCTAATTGACCTTACCACTGTGACTCTATTAAGGGTATATTTACTTAATGAGTTTATGCTATGGGTACTCTTAATAGAGTAATAGTGGTAAAAAGCCTAGTTACTCATTTTACCCGTTAATCTTTGAGTCAAACCCATACGGGTTAGTATGGAGAGATTAGTTGTAGGCTTGTCTCAACACTGCATTCTCATCCTAATGGCATGCCTTAAGATTTATAACCTTTCTTGCCTTTTGAACATACTAAACTGGACAAAGCTTTCCCTTGGCCTGTGGAGGAGGTATACTATGGGATCTTGTAAGAATAGTGCCAAGAGTTGAGCCCATTACCACTTGGCCACGAAGTTCTGCCTTTGCCACTAGACTGACTATGCCATATGCCCATAGGCAATTAGGTTGTCTATTATTGAAAGATAACAATATCTGTATCATTTGATATTCTCTTTCTGTTCTTTTGGTTATATTTGTCCGAACTGTTTGCCAATCTTATATGCTGTTCATTTTCCCATTTTGTGTGGAAGTGACAGATATTTCCCAGTCAACAGCTAAAAGTTTAGCATGAGAACTTAGATGATTAGAAGTATGTTTCAAAGTTGGACAAAATTGGATGTACCAAAGACAGACAGCTTTTATAGCTTGGAAAGAGTTTCACACTTTATTTTCGGGAGGCAAAGTGTTGTTGAGGAAGGAACGGAAAATTAAACAGTTTGCTTTCTTCAAGAGTTTGTGCTACTCTAATATCTAATGCCAGTTTTCCTGAAATTTTGCAGTGTGCCTGCATTTCTTTGTTATTGTGCAGGCATGAATTTCCGTCACACATTATATCCATTATACAAGAGCAACCGTCCTCCAACACCTGATACTGTGGTCCAGGGGCTTCAATACTTGAAAGCATCTATAAAAGCCATGTCAATTAAAGTCATCGAGGTAACTGCATAGCTTACTCGTAAAATGACTAAATAAATGTATCAATGAGAATGGAAATTAATTACAGTATGTTGCCTCAACCTCAATTATCAAGAGATACGACATAAAGTTGGCTGAAGTGTAAAACAATGCACCACTGCCTCTTATTTTCCTTCAGAAATTGGATTTTCAACCTTGTGGTTCTTATACCCACCCTTTTGCATCTGGTATGCAACTCGACTTTATATCCACATTTGGCTTGTAATATTTGAGTCCTTGAGGCAACATGTATTATCGGTTTATGAAAGCTGTCAGCATATTCTTTGTTTCTTGAGACTCTATATGTTTTTTAATGGTGCATCTTCTTGTAACTTAGGCCCCTGGTGTAGAAGCTGATGATGTAATTGGAACTTTGGCCTTAAGAAGTGTTGAGGCTGGCTATAAGGTAATCTTCAAAGTTGACATTATAGTTTTCTGATTTTTGTTCTTACTAATATTAAAAGATACTCTATTTCCATTTCTGCGAAAATTTTGAGGAGTCCGCAGACTAGTTAACAGGTGCATGTCTTTTGTTCTGAATGAGAACAATTGAAAATATTCTGATGTAACCAAAGGCCTTAATGATTTTGAAAAGTCCACATAACCTAAACTTCAATCAAACCTTGAAACTGAAAAATTAATCGTATACAGATATATGGTCTTGCCATGCAGGACTACAACTCTACGAGTACCAGGAAATACATACTAAAATGGTCGTTTTCAACTCCATAAAAAACAAACAAGATTATTGAAAGACCAAAATAAATTTTCAATACTTGTTTGATTTTAATGATAATTAGGTTTTTACCGTTTCCGATCTTCAATTTTATTACTTTTCATATTCATCTGTCTTTTTTGTTGATTCTTTTTCTTTCTGAAAGGTGTGTGCATTCTATGTAGTCTGTAATATTAATTTTTTTGTTGAAGTGATTTTCAGTAATGTTTTTTATCCATCATAGCTCGTCATTCTGATTGACGCATTTTGTGAAAATTTGATAATAGGTCCGAGTTGTCTCTCCTGATAAAGATTTCTTTCAGATCTTATCCCCTTCCTTGCGTCTTCTAAGAATTGCATCTCGTGGACATGAGTAAGTATTGTATATATCAGAAAATTTTGTGGTGTCAAGTCTGCTTGTCTCATGGACTGGAGTCTGCTTGTCTCATGGACTGGTCAAGTCTGCTTGTCTGATGGACTTCCAGTCTATATTACTAGTTCACCTTAATACATGTACTGGACAGGCCATGTCAATTATATGGAGACAGGCTATATCAGATCCTTTTGCAGCCAATGCAGACATGTACAGGAAGTTCATGGCAACTAATGGCTATGTTTCCGACAGTTTGTGTCATTGTTGATACTTCCTTATAGATAGTGATGGATATATCTTAACGGGGCATATACAGTTTTCTTTTGTTTTTGGAAATATGAAACTTGTTAATTTTTCACGCACTTCACTGTTTCAAGTTTCAACCATATATTGTAATCCTCAAGGTGTCCCTCTGGCCAAGTCTTAGTGTCTTACTAGTTACCTGAATACGTTTGGCAGATGGTCTTAAAAGGGAAAAATAAACTACACCTGATGCAAATTCATTTGAAAAAAATATATCCTAACTCTGTTAATAGAACATCAGTGTACTCCCCTGGTCGCCCCAACCACCAACCACCCGATGTCCAGATGAAAGATTCATGAGCTAAGCTAGTTTCAGTATTAGACATTGATGCTTGCATAACCACTTTTGTTACCCAGACACATTCATTTATTGCTTTGCTTTTTTCAAGTACAAATTATCAAAATCCCTGATTTGCCATGCGTGCGCATTCCGTTGAAGTCATTACCTGAACATCATCTTCCAAAAGTACATTTCTTTTGACTTTTCTACCACAAATACGTTGCACAAAGTGGTAGACCAAATTTACATGCTAATATCTCTTTTCCCAAAACCTTTTTGGGGAACTAAAAAGAAAAAAGATAAATGGAATTGGCAAGTCAGAGTGACTGCTTCATGTTTGACATATTTCAATTGTCGAGGCCATGCTTTTGTAGTCAGTGGCAGCTGTATGAGCTATCTTTTGTGAGTCTGATATAGGGTGACATGTACAGGATAATTATCACTTTTTTGTTTCAGTTACCTTGATTCTCCTTTGATCTTATGGTATATTATTCCTTCAGCTTGCTTCTGTGATTATACATGCTGTCTGGTGGAAGTAAATTGGTCCTTACGGTATAGTTAGAAGTTATTTTAGTTATCTGATACGGTTCCCTCCTCTCCCCCCTTTCCCTGGACAGGATGGTGTCATTTGGAATGGAGGAATTTGCGGGCAAATTTGGATCTCTAAAACCTAACCAGTTTGTTGACGTAGCTGCGCTTTCAGGAGACAAAAGTGACAATATTCCAGGTTAATTTTTTTTATATTCTTTCAAGTGGCATATACCCATCAAATTTATAACAGCCTCAAATCAATATTCGGTTTTATTTATTATGCATCTATTCAAAAGATATTCAGGCTGCATATTCGTAATTTAATTAAAATTGTAATTTCCAATATATAAAATGGTACTTCCTCCCGTCGCGACAAAATGTCATTTTAGTCATTGCCATGATTATTAAGGAAAGTATTAAACAACCTTAATTTATAAAGTTTTTCTCAATTTTACCACTTATCAAATATTCACCACCCTTTTGAACAAATGAATGAACATTTTGTTATAAAACTGTTTAATAAAAACGATTAAAAAAACATTATTCTCATAATTCTCTCTAAAATCTTAATTAGTGACCTTGAAAACATAAAACGACACTTCAACTTTATCAAAATCTAAAAGTTAGAACTACATTTTTTCGCGATCGGAGGAAGTATCCGCTTTACATCTTGCAGATTGATATTCAATACACCCGCTTTTAATGTTTGTTTATTGAGGAATTAAAATTTTTATGGTTATCAAAAATAATGTGTTCAGAAAAATACTCATGATTTCATAGAGACATAGAGACTCTAGAACATTTTTCCCCTTGTAAAAAGAATAGTGCTAATATCACGCAATCATCATACTTACAATAGGTGGATGTCTTGTTAACAATAACATGCATGTTAAACGAGAACGGTGATAAAACAATTTCCTACTGTTTTTCTGGTAAAATATTGAATGACACCGTGTTAGCCTCAATGATATAAGATAAATTTTTCAGAATTTTTTAATCTTTTAATGTCATGGAACATTTTCTAAAGCTGATATTAGCATCACAAAATCCTAATGACTTCATATATTTTCTTTTCTATTGTTCTCCATTAGGATCATTCCTCTGTCCTTGTTGGGAATAAGTCTACCCAGAGTTATATTGTGTGGAGGCTTGAAGTTTGAAAGAACTATGTTGTTGCACATGTAATGAACCCAAAAATTGCAACTTTTTCCAGTATCGAGTAACCTGTATGGTGAAAAATGAAATCTGACTGACTACTGAGTAGTAAAATTATGGAATATCCATAAGCAATTAACAAGTTTCTTTTTCTAATACAACATTAAATCATGTCTGGTTAAGGTTATGTTAAACTGTTTTTAATATTACGGTGACATCACACTTATATTGCATTAGCCCGTAAGCTCTTATAGCATTAACTCTTCTTCGCTTCCTAGGTGCCAATTTCCTTGGGGCTCTAGTGCTCGCAATAAAGATAGGAAAAAGTTGGGGGACTCCTATCGGTAACTTCATAAAGATCCATTAAATAACATGAAAAATAAGGACACCTTGATCAGATAGACAAATGTTCTTTCCATATTTTTCATTGCGAGACACTGAAACATTATTTTACTCGTCCTAGCAATTAAGGGAATTAGTGTTTCCAAATGACAACTAATGTTCAGCAACCTAGCAATTTTTTTTTTCTTCTTGCAGCTGAAAATCCTTTAATTTTGCTGCTAGTTCCTTTCCTTGAATGATCTATTTTTGCTTGCATCAAATTTTCAACTTCAACTATCAGATTGATCATTATTAGAGACAAGCTGGACTTGCAGGCTGTATCTATTTGAACTTACATGGTTATTGGTCCTTACCCACCCATATTTTATGAAGTCCCATTTATTTTCTTGTATCTAAATTTTATTAATCCTGTATTTTTGTACTGATAGTCATCGTTTTTACACCTTCAAGCTTCACAGGGAAAAGATGTCAAATGTCTTGAAACATGAACATAAGCATGCCTTTCAATCATCAAGCGCGAAGAAATTATTGTTTTGTTTGTTTAAGTCAGGTTTATGCAATATGTCAGCTCTTTATTGTGAATTTTGATGGTAGCATATTGCTGTTATTTCAGCACTCTGTCCTCAACATGGTGGATGATATTTATTTGACTTACCTGATGTTTCAGTCTTGTTGCTTATGTGTTTTCTTGAGTGCAGGAGTGGCAGGTATTGGAGATGTGCATGCTTTAAGGTTAATTACAGAGTATGGCTCAGTGGAGAAACTACTGCAAAATGTTGACAAGGTCCAACCGGATCATATCCGAGAGGTAGTTGTTGCTGCAGCAAATTTTATGCTTACTTATTTTTGCAGTAGCTAAAGTGTAAATATCCATCCAATTTCCTAGCATCAAAAGTCATATATTTGTTCTTTTAGTATTGGATTATACCAATGATCTAAAATGATAAAATGTGAATATAGAAATCTGAATTCTATGCCCATCGTTGGAATAGTTTACAGTTTTCTTAAGCTGTGGTTGCTTGCTTTATCCAGGCCCTAATAAAAAACGCCGACATGGCTCACTTGAGCAAGGAACTGGTAAGTCTATCTTTTCCCCATTGTTGTATCTCTACATCATTCCAAAAGATCAGTCCCTTGTTTGAAAGCTGCATTCTTTACAGGTAATGTTGCGCTGTGATCTTCCAATCTATATGGTCCCCTTCGCTACTGAAGACCTCGTATTTAAGTACCCTGAGGTTAGTATAAGCAACTTCTTGATATACTATTATTTACCTGCCTGGAAAACAATGACAAGAGGACTATAAGCTAAGCATGCATTCTTCGTTGTTAAAACACATATTCACATGTCATTTACACATTTAATTGAAGCTTTGATATGTCTGGCCTCCTTTGTTACGCTATACTCAGTCCTCATTCACTCCTCTTCCCATAAACTACAAGTTTGGTTCTCTTTATTCCGGTGAGCTCCTTTCTGATCCGTCTTTGTATCGAAGCCTTGTTGACAAGCTCAATTACCTCATTAATACCGGAACTGATCTTCCCCTTTCTGTTCAACTCCTTAACCAAAATTTGCAACATCCCAAATCTTCTCATCTATCTGCTCTGTTGCATGTTTTGTAAGGATGAAAATGGATCTTGTGGTGGGTGGATGACCCTAACCGCCACCCAAAACCATCCACCCGACCCATCATATGCCTAGACTCTCACCCACATCCAAATTACATGCATCATCGGATGAAACATGCGGATCGAGTGAGATCTCGGGTGTTCACTCAAAAAATTCTGGAAGACTGGAATGCGTTTACCGGTTATAACGACCAAACGAGTAGTGGAAATGAGGAAGAAAGTAGGCAAAATGGCGGATATGAAATTCTGAAGAGGAGAGTAGCAGCCGTGCCGGAGACGAGTGACTAGAGCGATTGAACACTCAAATAGTGAAATGTTCTGTCGGCAATTGCGGGTAATGAGTTAGGAAAAAACCTAGGGTTTAGTTTTAGATAGCTTATGTACTTAGAAGTATAAGGTGGATATGGGTCGGGTAGGTGGACGGGTGATGGGCGGATGAAACGTCCACCCAGTTACTACCGAGCCACCACCTGCTTCACCCCGTTTCCACCCGCTTTTAACGGGTTCTCACCTTTTATCACCGGGTCCGTTGAATACGGATAGTCAAAGGGACCATGTACTATGGGTTGAAATTCTTTGCTACCTCTAGTATACATACGACTTCAGGCCTTTTCTGATTCTTATCGGGCATGCTGGCCTATTCCACGAAGATTTGTCACTAGTTATGTGGTGTTGTATGGTTCTCATGGAAATCCAAGAAGCAGGCAACTGTCTCCAAATGTTCATCTGAATATAGGGGCTATCACAAGCTGCTTCCGAAGTCATATGGTTTGTTGGTCTTCTCCAAGAATTGGGAGAATCTGATCCGCAGCTTGTCACTAGATCTGTATTTACATTGCAAAAATCCCGTCTTTCATGAAGGGACTAAACACGTTGAAATCGATTGGCTTCACTATAGGTGATTGCACTTCTCATACTTATCCACCAATAAGCAGCTTGCTGATGTCTTAACTAAAGCTTTTCCCTCATCATCATCGAGAGCTGTTGATCAAACCGGGCATGTGTACTTCTGCACCTGCTCCAGTTTGAGGGTCCGTGGACTGTAACAAACAAATCTGACGTGGAAGGTTGAGACCACACTAGCAAATAACATATTTTCTGCTGTTAGTATGTTGTTTTATGTACACAAACTGAGCACCTGTATTCAGATGAGTTGTTCGATCATCTTCATACAAAGCAAATTCAATACACAAGCCTTCTGTTTCACAATTTTCCAATGTTCAAGACGCTAGACGGAGACGGAACGGAGAGGCACTGTCTACCGTCTAGACGGCCTCTAGACGGATTCTAGACGGCCAAGACGTTTTTGGCTTATTTTCATGTATTTTTCCCTAAAGTACATGAAAATAAGGTTACCACAACTCACAAGAGTCACAACACGTGAACATTCAGAATTTCAAAATGAAAACTAATGTTTAGGGTTTGGTTTTAGAAATTAAGGTTGTAAACCGTCTAGACCGTATTTAAACTGTCTAGACTGTCTAAACCCGAATTTTTCCATCTTCAACCCGTCTTGAACCGTCCAGTGTCTAAACCCGTCTAGGAAGGACCGTCTAGGGCAAGTCGGGACGGCCACCGTCTAAATTCTGCAATCTGTAATATCTTTTATTAAGTTGTACAGTCATTAGTAATCTTATGCATTGATATTTGAAGTACGGTTTGATCTTGTGCAGGATAATGGGGAGAAGTTCACAAGCTTATTAACAGCAATGAGTGCATATGCTGAAGGTTTCTCAGCAGATCCAGTCATCAGAAGAGCACTCTATTTGTGGAAGAACTTGAGCAAACAAAAACCCTAATCTTATTATGACCTGAAGAAACTCAGTGCTCCTGCTCCTCCCATGTACTTAGAATGCACACAAGGATGTGTGTCTACGCTTTGGCAATATCATGCACACAAGCGTTCTCTGTTCGATTGGTTTTGTATATTTCCTAACAGGGTTCGTTCGCCATCTATTCTACCATGCCTCCCTTTCATCTTCCTCGGAAATCGGAATAAAAACTGAATAAACAACAATCACTGCACTATGTACTGTAATCAACAATTTTATATCAAACGCCCCCTAAAAACTTGTCAACCTTTAGGATTTCCCTCCTCTCACACGGTGTATCCATTGGATTGAGACACGACAAAACTCAACGAAAAGACTAATTGCCATGGTTGATCGTGAATCCTTATGAGTAAATCTAGGGCATGCTCTAGATCCTGTACTTAGGTGAATCGGATTCTCATGCATGTCGGGATGAGATTGATACCTCGAAAACGTTGGATTGCTTGTGGTTTCCAAATATTGAGCTTTTCAGGTAAGTGCATCTAGGGCGTGCTCTCCAATAGGAATCCATAGATTGTCAACATCATTGGGATATATGGATGATCTCTCATTGAAGGTGAGGGGGAAATTGTGATTGAGCTTTCATAATGTAATCACAGGAGAACGTTGTTCGACGGTTGCTGCTGAGCACGCATGCTGTAATATCGATCATCTTGAAAATTGGACAAGAAATTATGGAAAGAAATGCAAACTTGTGGTGTCATCTTCGGGTTCTCATCTGATTTTAGCCCAATTATGCCTAAACAAAACTTAATGATGTTGTATGCAATTTTTTTGATGAATATTTTCTTATGCTAGACTTAAGATTCTTGCAAGTTACTGTATCGCTCATTTCTGATTGATGCTGAGATAAACCCTAATGCTTCTTATACCACTGTTTGTACGCTATTATTATATTAAATGAAGCTTGGTTGAGTCATGTAAGCATAAGCAATCACTATTTGCAAATTGATGGATGTTATTTTTCGGGTATTGCCAAACAATCCCATCAAGCAACATTATTATGCTTTACAAACTATTAGGTTTCAGCAGTGGTTGCATAATTTGAAATTTGATACAAATATATGCTCCTGGCTGTTTTTTCAAGCATTGACTGTCTCAAGCTTTTGTGTGCAAAGTCATTACCACAAGAAACAACATCAGGGTAAAGGTGACTTAAGGAATGTCAGTTTCATTTGAATACTCTGTAATATCTTTGCCAGCAAGTAGATGCTTTGTTAACTGCTTGTCTTCATCATCGCTCTCTTGCTTTGCCTGTTTTTGCTCGTTCGACTTACCCCATAAGACTAAGTACAGTCCGATTATGATCAATACAGCACCTACAATTCTGTTTACAGTAAAATATGGTTTAGAATTTGTCATAAGAAGCTCAGGCAAAATTGTTTGTCTCTTCTTCTGCTTACCCTCCTGAGAACAGTTGGTCACCGAGGATCAGAGCTGCCATGATGGCTACTAGAAGCGTCTGCACTGGCTGAAAGACGGCCACAAACACGGGCCCACCCTTGTGAATGCACCAGGTTTGGAGTGCAATTACTATACCAGAAGACACAATTCCCTGAGAACAAAATCATGGCAGCCTGTGTTATTCTACTATAACATTGGTCTGTAATACATGATTAAGGTATGACATTTTACCCCGTAGAGTATGGTTAGTAGCTCCTCCCCCGTTTGGATTCTCCAACGGTCCAAGTCTGTTTCTGCATATGCTGCTATGACTACAAACTGGATTAACCCGAAGAAGCATGTGAAAGAAGTAAGTGTGAGCTTTGCTGGATACTTTTTCACTACTGGTGCCTGTAGAAAGTTACTCTTATTAAGAGATGCTGAATCCAGTAGTAAAAAGTAGAAAAAAAGGATCATATGAGAGCTCTTTATGATCATTAGGTCCGAGACCTGCATAAGTCTAGCAGGATTCCATACTAAAACCAATTGACACACATAAGTTTGATTGACATTGATACTGAAGGTGAACGAACCTGGACAACAATCCAAGCAGCCCAGCAAAGGCAATGCGCGAGAAGGAATATGCAACCCAAGTTCCAGTTTTGAATCTTGTCGGAAGATAATGGAAGGTGATCTACAAGCAGAGAAGTCTCTTGTGACTTTCCTGTTAGATGCAGGTGCAGAAGTGGAATTCCCTTATACAAAGTAATGACAGTAGCACCGCCAACACTTGCAATTGTTCCGACCACCTTTGCCAACCCATCTCTTGTAAGTATTTTTGCATGCTCAATCCTTGAAAAAACAAGTCAAAAACATTATATAAGCTCCTCTAATAGCCTTCGATGATAACGATTATTGAAGTTAAAATTTCATTTTTACCACTCTTCCTTTTTTAACCTCTTTGATCCAAAAAAAATTTAACACGTACTTTTTTCGTAATTTTAGCCACAATCATATTCATTTTATCAAACACCCATTTTCCTTATTATCATACGCATCCTCTTAAACATTTTCATCTCATTAATTTTTCATCTTAATAATTTTCTTCATCTCATCTTCATCTACGTCACCAAACAGGTCCATATAAACTCACCTGAGGGCAACTGCTAATAGAAAAGTAATTGCAGGAACTGAATTCTGCATTGCTGATGCAAAAGTCGGAGATGCATAATACAAACCAAGGATGTAGAAGCCCTGTGTTCCTGTAATCCTGATACAAACAAAATACATCTGTCAACACAAGTAATGTTGTATACATCAGTCAAAATGAAGACAGAACTACTTACCCGAGAAGGGCGAGAAGGAAGAACTGAACCAGCAAGGAGAAAGTAAGAGGAGGTCTCTCTTTCCTGGTAAACAAATCAAGCTTGACTCAGAAAATTCTATGACTATGAACTTGAAGGCTATTAGAGAAAAAAGAATTACCTTTCTAAGAAGTAAGCACAAGGCGCGAGTAGAATCAAGGCGATTATGTTTCTGTAAACTGGGTAAACAATCTTGCTGATGCCAATATTGAGTGCTACTCTTGAGACAATGTGAGAGCCTGCAAAGCAGAACTGAAGGGCAAGTAAAGCTAGAAGAAGCTTCATTTTCTCAGACCATTCACCCATTGGCTTTGCCATTGCTAATAGTGCAGATTTTTGGTTGTGTTTGATGTTTAGTTTGTTTTCTGTCCAAGTATATTGCAGCAGCAATGTATTTATATTAGATTTTGGTTTTGTATATTGTGAAATGCATGCATGAAAGATAGAGAAGACATAATTTAAAGAATATTTTCATGTGAGGACTATTTATTGTGTTGATCATCAAAGGAACAAGCATATAATTTGAAGGTGCAGTAGCTATTATTGTGACGTAAGCTTAACTGCCAGTTTAAGCTGTAATTAAGATGAATTATATACCTTATTGAATTAGTGGTTGAGGATTTTTTTGTACAAGTACATTTCAAGTGTAGAGGTTTTTTAATCTTTTTGAAAAATGAAATTAAAAAGAAAGCCTAAATTAAAAAGCCTACTTGTCCAATTTCCTCGTTAATTTATGTATTTTTCTCTCTTTTAATATGAGTGATAATTAGTTAGACTGATTGTAATATGAATTTACAATATGTTGTACATAGTAGGATGCCTAAAAACGGTATATAAATTTTGTGAATTTGTTACCATTAAAGTTCCTTGACGTTTCATAGATCTAATGATGTTTACAAATTTTATTTTATGATGTTTTTCAAACTTCATAGAATAGCGATAAAAAGAACGATTACACTAAGGGTCCGTTTGATTTTAAATCAAGAAACGAAAATGGAATGAAAACGAATCTATCATTGTTCATGAAAATATTTGAAATCATTCCTTCTGAACTGTGGTATTTGTAGTAGAATTTGATTAGTTTTGATACCCTATAAGGAATTAAGTGTATTTTGCATGAAATCACAAAGAATTATTCCAAAAAATTTTATGAACAAGGTACACATATGCACTAGATTCGTTTTCATTCTGTTTCCGTTTTCGGATCTTAAACCAAACGGACCCTAAGTGTCCATTTGATTAGAGCTATTGAATGAAATCGGATAAGGGTAAGAAAAGGAAATGAAAATGATGGAATTGCTTTCATGTGTTAAAGACCTCTAAACAAACATAACTTTTGATTGATTCGGAACATGATTATTAGCGCTCTAAACGAGCCCTAAGAATGTCTTTACAAGAGATGGCTATATGAAAACACTAACATAGCAAAACATATAAACTAATTGTACAAAAACTAAAAATTGATGTTAAAAGAACATAAATTCAAAGTAATGTGAAATACGCCCATGATTAATGTTTATGTTAGAAGAATTACATGTTTTTACAAGAAGTAGAAGAATTACGAACTATGATGTATACGAATTACATGCATAGAGGATAGAGTATGTAAGTATACATGTGAATTTAAAATAGGTAGGTACACAAGAGTCACAATAAAGATCCACAAGAATCACCCTCATATACAATTACTCTCGATCTAAAATATAGGGTATTTTAACTCATAAATTTTGATCAAATATATAAGGTGTTTATGTATTCTAGATGGTGAGTTACTTGAAAAGTCATTGTTTTATGTATTTTTAACCTTTTATTTTATTTCATCGCAAAGGTGGTGATGATATAAGTAAGTGATAAATACGAAAGTTTCCTTTTGTTATTTGATATTTTTAATAAAAATTGTATTAAAATGTCTTATATTATTGTTCGGATAAAGTATTAAATTCAAAGGTATACAATATCAGTATTACTATTATTGTATGTGTCCGTGAAAAACCGTATATAAAATCAATATCCCTAGGATAATTGTTTTTTTTTAATGTAAAAGTTACTTCTTTGTGATCTTCCTAATACCGTTTCTAAAATTACAACCAAACGATAGGTTAGATCATTAAAAAGTATAAAAGTAGAAAATTGTTATTGATTACGACATAAAACCGAAAATATTTCTAATTTCCACCTAATCTTTTAGTGGATCTCTTAATGGGATGCGTTAGTTAATAGCTATTAATGTGATCTATGCTAATAATTGGTGAGATTGTATGATGAAGGGATTGACAAATTGAAGTTGGGGGGGAGACAATGTTGAAGTAGGGCATGTTGGCCACATTGTATGTCAGATACATATATGCAACCCATACGTTCAATCAAATTTTCTCCCTTCTTATTAACATCTTCTTAATTCTTGTAAAATTTTATATTATCACCTCACCAATTATATAATATGTACTATTTACAATCAAGAAGATCAACGATTCACAAACTTGAAGTCGGGCAAATGGCATACAATAATAAGGGCCGGTTGTTATACAAGATGAGTAAAGTGTTATCTCATTTAGAATATAGATGACTCTATATTTTTAATCGAGCTCAATAATAAGCTCATACCCGGTACGCGAGCCTTTAACCAAACTCGTTTCCGCTTTGCTAACTTTTACAAAACTATGTCTATAACCAGGGACAATTCTGTAAAATAAACTAATCGGGACAACATGATAAGATGATATTTACAGTGTATGCATGTTCGGCTTGTTTTGTACTAACGTTTGTCAAATTGAACTCGATTAGCCGGAAACTCACATAAGCCCTACAAGAGAACATGAAGCACAAAAGATGGAGAGTATTTGGAGGGTATGATTTGTTTGGGAGGAAAATGAGGATAATTGCAAGTGGAAATATGGGTAATGTGTTGATAAGCATGAGAAATTTGGGCTCCTTGTCTGAATAATCATTTTGCAAGGAAAGAAGACAAAATGGAGATTAAGTGAGATTGTAACACCAAATAATTATATTTTGATGCCTTTGGTTAGGGAGATTACGTTGATTAAGACCAAAAAGACAAAATGAGTTATGAGTCTAATGACAGGTAACATGTGGTGCTCATCAAATCATTTCCTCTTAAACTAATTGCTACCTACACCTTCAAAAATTGTGAGAATAACTTGATTTTGAAGGTACGTGAACATGTGCATCGTAACTGTCAATCTCGCGCACCCTGGAGGTGTATGAACTCGTAACACTATAAAAAATGGCAAAAAGTGTGTGAGGGATTCACGAGACATATCCGAAGGAGAATGTGAATTTTATTATGGAGGGCGCATGTGTCGGGTACACATCCGCCCTTGTTTGCCATATAAGGTCAAACTGAACGCGGTCTAAGATCCCGATGAGAAATCAACATGAACCAATTATTATTATTATTATTAAGAAACATAGGAAAACAGAGTACACGAAGTTGAAAAAGAACAGACTAACAAGTTGGGCCCCACATTCTTTTTGAATAGTATGAGCAATTCTAATCAAAATATAACAAGTACTCCTACTATACCCGGGAAGTCCTTTAGCATACGTGCCCAATCTTTTAAGGAGCTCCACAACATTATCTCCGAGGTCACCAAACGTGGAAAAGGGAAGAAAGTGATACCCCTTAGAACTACAGATGTTAGCATATTTCATCCTTTTCTTTTTAGCAGCCACCCTCACAGTTTTACCTGCGATGAAACCAGTAAGGCCAAATGAAGAGAAGGGGGACAAACCGGTGATGTCGACACATGTGTATTTGCCCTGAAAGGTTGAAATCAATTATAGAAAAGAATGTGAGTTGGGCGGAGCTCCCGTCCATCACCATCAACCATGCCAGTAGGAGCCTCCTTCCGTATAGATACTCCTATCTTTAAGCACTCATCAAATAAGGCATCACGGACCATGTAGTGCCGGTGCTTAACACCAATCTGCGCAGCACAAGCCAGAGTGTGGTCACCTCAGGCGTCCAAAATGCCTTTCTCACTCGTAGGACATTTGGAACACCCCTAAACATCTCAATATCAAGGCGATATTTAACGACAGTCCGAAAGGTGGCCGGGTTCATAACTTTTCCAAGACCAAAGATCGGGACAACTTTTAACCACTATTGAGCCAGAGGGAGTTTCAGGTTTTCAATAATGCCTACTGTCTAACAAAAAGGTCATAATCCCCCTGGAGGCACTTATCCACAATATTGTATTAACATCCAACCATAATCTTTGTTAAATTGGGGGCTGAACGTATGACACTCGTGTCTAAGTTATCCTCCTTACAAATTTGACCCAAAAAAAGACAGCAGACCCAAAATCAACGCATTCCCCGTGACACCCCTAAATTTCTCAAAATTTGATCCTGCAAACCACGAGATTGGATCTTAAATAAATTTTTATAATTTTGTATCCTAAAAAAATTTTACGACGATTATAACATATCATCTAGTCTTAAGTTTAAATATTATAACCTTTAAATACTAAATTTATATTTTTAATACACAAATAGAATTAGAAAATTTGGAGGCAATACATATTGAGCATATGGATATATATTATTGTACATGTTCAAATTAGATGATATCAACCTTTATTACCTTCATATCGCATATAGTTAGTCTAGTATCTTCCTTTTAAGTTGTCTCCTTTTTCGATGAGAAAGCGTATACCGTTTATGCGACAAGGCGCTTTATAAGAGAGGGAAAAGGATTACAAACGAGTACATTGAGGGAGAGTCACTCCTCTCATATCGTCTAAAAACAACTCTCTAACACACAACGAAGGTTCTAACAAGCGGTGAATACCAAAGTCGTACGTGAAAGCCAGATTTGCAATAGAGTCTGCAACTTTATTGCCCTCCTGATACACATGGTGGAAACTGATGATCCAATCTTGAATAAAAAAAGCATTGCCACCGTAACACCAGGCTAGCGAGCGGATGAGAATGACTCACCCCTTTCTCGATAAAAGCTAATAACCAGCATAGAGTCAATCTCGACCTCCACTCGACGAAAACCGAGCTCCCATGCAAGTTTAACTCCATGAATGACGCCCCATAACTGTAACACCCCAAGGTTTCAGAATTCGGGGAGCTACTAGTTAAGACCACACAGTGGGTCCCGACCTTAGTTTGACAACAACTTAACAAGATCTTACAACAAGACACAAATAAGGAAAAACCAGAAATCATAAAGTATGTTTAACAAAGTCATGAATGTGACCAGAAATACTAACAGCCGGAATAACAAAGTCTCACAAGTTGAGAATATGAAAAAGTCATAATCGAAGACCAACATAAAGAAAGGACTGCAACCCGTCCTATGAAGTACGACACCCCAGCTGACCACTACCATCCGGATCACTCGGCATCTACTCTAACATGTGGTGCGTCTACACAACAATTACAACTGTTAGCTAACTATCCAGATATAAGTAGAAATAATAATAGCACAAACACACTCAAGATAACATAAACAATCATCATGTTGGCACACAAACCGGTTATTATCTGCTAATTAAGCGATTCACCTTATTCCATTTTACAATTGTGGCACGAGAACTCTTAAAATTTCTCGCCTCCGTTCCTTATCCAACTGGGCGTAGGTCTAGCTTACCTCCGCCGGTAGCATCACTACAAACCGAGTGTGGACTAGTCCCTAAAGAAACCCCCAACACCCTCAGACTAACTGAGCAGAATGCCACCGCCCGTTACTCTTAGGCCAATGTATAGGTCAGTAGATAGTTACTACTAAAATACAACTATAAACATATCATTCACACACCACTATCATTATCCACACCCATATCTAGAAGTTAGCTAAGTAAGCCCAAAGGACTTACCTGAATCAGATCTCTACTCTCTTAATCACAACTCGATCTGTAATTGTAGAAACTCAGTGGCCTTTCAAAGGAGGCAAGTGGATCAACACATCTCCTAGGTACTTAAAAGTCTAAAACTCATAAGATGTAAGATCCTAATAGAACAAAAATTATTATAGTACTCATTTAAGGTAAAATGACTATTTTACCCTTGGTCCCGAAACTCCCAAAAAAATTCCCATAATTTATGCTTAAACTCTTATTTGAGACTAAAAAGCCATATTCTAACTCTTAAGGGTGAGTTTGGGTAGAAACTAGAAAACTACACATTTTTCTATTTTCTAAAAAGTCACTAGGATCCAACTTTGGCTCCAAATATGAAGCTCGTATAAATTTATAAAAATTCCGAAATAATTCTCTATATCATCTATGATATGCAACCTACTCATAGAAGCAAGAATTTCTTAAAACTGTCCAACCATCACGTCTACAAAATTCTCTAAAGTCGGTTACAACATCTAGAATTGATATACTTTGCCAAATTTTCACTGTTGGAAAAACAGTTCAACTACTCTACTTTGGGACCTTATAACTTCTAATCTGAACGTTCATTTATTCTCAAATTTTAACACAGTAAACCACATGTAACCATCTATGACATATCAAAATTTCAACGGTGGATCTTCAGTCTAACTCCTTAACATTGGTCTACAAGATTGACAGTTTCCAACTTCCAAAACTGAAGAAAACAAAATTTATTTACAACAGTTCCTTGTTTCTACCATTTTTGATAGCACAACTCAGCAGCTACTCTCTACCTACACAACATAGGTTCAAGTCCTAACTACAACAACTCACCACTCAAGTCCTAACCTAGACATATCCATACAACATAATATACAACTACTAACAGGGTGGGAGGCGAGAGAACTTACCCACAAGTCTGCAAGTTGTTGATGAACACAGTACTCTAGCGCCCTTTACCCGACCTTGGCTGTTGAATCCCTTGACGACAGGACTAATGTGAAAGCTGGGTTTGCTGAAGTTGGTTTCGACAGTCCTAGGACAGAAAGACAGTCAGCACTGGCCTTTAGACTAGGCCTGTGTTGAATGAAAAGGGGGCGAAAATAGACTCACCTCGCTGCCCTTCTCAAATGTAAGATCCTAGGTTTTTGCCTTCACCGCCCCTGCGGTGAAGAGGGCCGTCCCCGCGGCCAGCCACCCCTGCGGCTCTGAGATCCGCCCCTGTGGATTTACGACAGATCGTGCCGATCTTTTCTTCCGTTCTTTTATCTTCCTTCCATAAATAGAATATCCGATATTTTATCTTTTGGGCCGGTTTCCTTATCATCTTTCTAAACCCTAGACGCCCTTCCTTCTTTTCTTTCCAGCCTGTTCCTATATATTCTCTTCTTTCTCCCCTTTTTCCCGTTCCTTGCTATCATCTTCAACCCTAGAGAGCTGCAGCCGTCCTTTGCTTCCCGCGACTACGTTGAACATGTAAGTGCATCCTTTATGGTTCCTCCTCACGTTCCTTTAGCGCTGCATGCCTTCTCCTTCTGTTTTGGTTTCTTCCTTTCGTTCTTCTCTTTTCTTTTTCTCCAAGGATCAAGCATGAGCCTTGATTCTTGTGGAGTGTTCCGTTGTTGACCCTTCGTTGTTCTCAGGCTCTTTGGAGTTGAACCTTGACGTGTTGAAGCCAAAGGTTCAAGCTTTGGTTGCCTTGCTACGAGTTCTGTCGAAGAAGAAAGCCGACAACGCTTTCTGTCACGTCGCCGCCCCTGCGCCTGCACAGAGCCGCCCCTACGCCTCTGTTCAGCCGCCTCTGTGCATCTGTTTAACCACCCCTGCGGTTTCTCTGCAGTATCTCCCGTCTTTGGTGAGTTGCTTCCTTCCTTCCTTTCCTCGTTCCTTCCTTGGTTCCTTATGGTTGCTCCTTGTTCCCCTGAGTTGTTGTAAGACTAAGGTTGAGCCCTTAGCATGTGTTGATCTCTTAGAGATCGTTGAGACTAGAAGTCATAGACTTCTAGCAACCGTTTCGTTCCTGATTTGTGTTGCTTGTTCGTACAGGCTTTCCTTGCTCCTTTCCTGAGGGAAACTGAGTTGTTCCTGAGTTGTGTTGATCTTTTGGTTTACCTTCGAGTGAGGTAAGTCCCTTGGACTTACTTAGCTTCATTCCGCGTATTAGTTGGATTGCATTGGCTTGTTTGTGTTGTTATCATGTTTATAACGGATAACTGGAAATTAGATTCACCCTTTTTTAACCTTAACTGGCCCAAGTGTATTATAACCGGGTGGTGACCACTTGTCTAGTTCTACAGGAGACTAGAATGTGCTCTTGCAACCCAGACCCGTAGGTAACGGATAATACTGATCTATTCTTATTGGTAGACGGAAGCGGAGGCGAGTTCGGGAGATTCTCGTGTGATAAAAGAAGTTGAATTAGTAATGGATAACCTTAATGAAAGATAATAACCGGTTGATGTGTAAGCATGCTATGTGTTTTCTTTACCTTATGTGTGTTTGTGCCTTTACACTCTTGCTTATACCTAGAATGTTAGCTAATGGTTTATACCGTCGTTGTAGATGTTCCGCAGGTTCAGGATGCTGCTGAGTGATCCGGATGGTGTGGTCAGCCGGGGTTCCCGTATATTATAGGACGGGATTGGGTTTTTGTTTCGTTTGTTGTTTCTCTTTTGTTTTGACCCGGCTGTGGAACTTTTGTGTTTTCTTCAGTTTGAACCTTTGGTTTTATATTAAGTTTTGGTTTTCATTCGTCTGTGCCTTGTTGTAAGATCCGTTTGTTGTTGCTACTCTGAGGGTCGGGACCCATTGTGTGGTCCTATCCCGTAGCGCTTCAAGTTCCCAGAACTTGGGGTGTTACAATATGGTATCAGAGTCAGGTTGGCAACAATGACACTCGAAATCTTCTAAAGGTCAGATGGATAAATAAATAGAACCCGCAAGGGGTCTAACGTTTTCAAAAGGGGGTTTTGTTTTTAACCTTTTGGTCTGGGATAGATGTACGGGCGACCACCACTACCTCCGCGGATCTCAGCAATGTAGTTTCTTAGGTGTTGGCCTTTATATGTGCTTTTTCTGGACTTTTGCTTTAGCTGTAGCGTGGCTTTATATCTATATATGTAGTCTTATATATCTATCCTTATAGCAGATGGCGTGTACTAGAGCTACATTTGCTATGGGGCGAGGAAGGGGTCGACCACCACTTCCACCTGCCGTCCGTGGACGAGGGCGTGCAGGAAGACCTCCACTAGCTAGAGGTCGGGGCCAAGCCCCAGTTGTTGATCCGCCTATCGCTGATGCGTTTGCTGAAGAGGTTGCCGAGAGCATTATTCCTGAGGCTGGAAATGGGACCGCTGCTAGGTCTGGAGCACAGAGAGCACCATCAACAGAGTCCGCACGAGTATCTATCGGAGCTTCTGCATTTCGCGACTATGTGTAGAGGGTTGAGGAGACTATCAGGACTGGAGGACCAACACTAGTGCCGCCAGTTCCTGCGAGATCAGTTGAGGTTTTGCAGAGAGTTACACAAGCTGTTGCCCCGCCTGTTGGAGTTGCTGAGGTTGTTAGAGCGCCGGCTGAGGAAAAAGAGCCAAAGCTTGATAGTTGGTTGAAGGCTTTCGACCAGCTGAAGGTTCCTGTCTTCGTGGGAAGAACTGGCTTGGAGGTGGAGCAGTGGCTAGGACATGTTGATTCTGCTATGGAGGCTATCGGTTGCCCTGAGGGACGTCGAGTCAACATAGCACAGACGCTGCTGAAGGATCAGGCTCATTCTTGGTGGAGGACAATTCGCAGCAAGGTCACTAGTTATGAGCAGATGAAGACAGTGATCAGGGATCGCTATTGTCCTGCAGCCATGAGGAGGGATCGTCTTCAGGATTTCCTTGAGGTTGGATTCGAGGATTTGCCTATTGCTGAGATCATCCTCAAGTTTCAGGATGAGCTGGCATTGCTAGGTCTGTCCGCACCAGCGGAGGATCAGCATGTTTACCTTTTCTCTCGGAGGTTGAGAGAATCGACACGCTCTTATCTTACTAGTTTTCGTTGTGAGTCTTTGGCGGACTACCAGGATAGAGCTTCTGCTTATGAGAGAGACCGACCGGGTCAGAGGAAAGCTTCTCAGATAGGAGGTCTTGAGAAGAGACAGAAGACTGGATCAGCCAGTGTTGGAGCTGAAGCAGCTGGTTTTGGGCGTAGTCAGATGCCTTGACGTTCTAGTTTCCAGCAGAGTTCTGATAGAGGACGGCAGTGCCATAACTGCGGAGTAGCTAGACACATCCGAGCTGACTGCAAGAAGCTAGCAATGACTTTCTTTACTTGTGGCCAGCCCGGACACACAACTGCGTTTTGCCGTCAGGGCAAGGCGCTATCTCAACAGGGTTCTTCACCTGCCAGTGTTGCTGGAGGAGGACAAAGATCGCAGTACCAGCAGCAGCAGAGAGTTTCTGGTTCTACCGCTCCTCAAGGTTCCACTCCGGGACAAGGGAGAGGTTGAGGACGTGTTGGTGGATCCGTAGACACCAGAGATGCATCAGCCAGAGTTTATGAGTTGAGGAGTGCGGTAGAGCCGACATCGCCGAACGCTACAGGTACCATTCACATTAATGGTTTTCCTGTCAAAATTCTTTTCGATACTGGTGCTACGCATTCTCTTATATATAATGCATGTGTAGATATATTGGCATTAGTTACTGTAGAGGGTAGACCCTTCTTTATAGGATTACCCAATGGGAGTAAGATACGAGGTACGCGAGAGGTTCGCGATTGCCCAATTAGATTGGGAGGTCGCGATTGGCCAGCTAACTTCTTTGTCATGTACTTAGTACATGAAGAAGTTATTATAGGCATGGATTGGATGGATCGACATCGAGCAGTTCTGGACATCAGCAAGAGGACAGTGACAGTAACTACAGATGCAGGCCATGTTGAGATCTTCTGAGGATGGGATCTCGGAAAGACTGGTACAGTCATCAGTGCAGTACGAACTGCGAGACTTATCAGTCAAGGATGCGAGGCTTTTTGGTGCTATGCCATGAAGGATAGTACTAGTCCAGCTTTGGAGGAGATTCCAGTAGCTTGCGAGTTTGCTGACGTCTTTGGAGAGCCATCAGGTTTACCTCCACAACGGAGTGTAGACTTTGGCATTGATCTAGAACCCGGTACGAGACCGATCTCTAAGGCTCCTTCCGCATGGCGCCTATCGAGATGCTTGAGTTGAAGAAGCAGCTTGAGGAGTTAGCAGAGAAGGTCTTCATCCACCCTAGTGTATCTCCTTGGGTGCACCAGTTCTCTTCGTCAGGAAGAAGGATGGGTCAATGAGGTTGTGTATTGACTACCGAGAACTGAACAAGGTGACGATCAAGAACAAGTACCCATTGCCCCAAATCGATGATCTTTTGGATCAGCTACATGGAGCTTCAGTGTTTTCGAGGATCGATCTGAGATCTAGATATCACCAGCTGAGGGTGAGAGAGCAGGACGTAGCCAAGACAGCGTTTCGGACCAGATATGTATACTACGAGTTTGTAGTGATGCCATTTGGGCTCACGAATGCACCCGCAGTCTTCATGGAGTTGATGAACCGCATCTTCATCGACTTTCTAGACCATTTTCTAGTTGTCTTCATCGACGACATTCTGGTTTACTCCCGCAGTAGAGAGGAGCATGTTGGACACTTGAGGATCGTTCTTCAGGTCTTACAGGATAGAGAGCTCTACGCCAAGCTCTCTAAGTGCGAGTTTTGGATATCCGAGGTAGCATTCCTTGGTCACATTATTTCAGCTGAAGAGATCAAGGTTGATCCGGTGAAGATCGAGTCAGTAGCTTCTTGGCCGCCACCTAAGAACGTTAAGGAGGTTTGCAGCTTCTTAGGATTGGCAGGCTACTGTAGGCGTTTTGTTGAGGGCTTTTCAGTTATCGCCCGACCGCTCACTTCCTTGTTGCGGAAGTCTACGAGGTTCGTATGGTCCGAGTCGTGCCTGTGGAGCTTCGAGCTGAAGAAGAGATTGACCTCTGCTACTATTCTAGCTCAACCAGAGGGCATTGAGGATTTTGTGGTTTACAGCGACGCATCCAAGCTGGACTTGTGATGTGTTTTGATGCAGAGGGGAAAGGTGATTGCTTATGCGTCTCGACAATTGAAGACGTACGAGGAGAATTACCCTACCCACGATCTTGAGTTAGCTGTTGTTGTTCATGCTTTGAAGATTTGGAGACATTATCTGTACGGAGCCACGTGTAAGATTTTCACAGACTATAAGAGTCTAAAGTAGATATTTACTCAGCGGGAGTTGAATAACCGCCAACGTAGATGGTTAGAGTTGATCAAGGACTTTGATCTCGAGATCTTATACCACCCGGGAAAGGCTAATGTGGTAGCAGATGCCCTCAGTAGGAAGACTTCCCGGGAGATGGCTATCGCTAGACTGACAGCTCAGCCACAGTTACAGCGAGATTTGGCATGGCTAGAGATGGATATCTACTTCCCAAATTCCGACAGCTAGTTGTCCACCTTGGAGTTAGTACTTGATTTGTTGGCCAAAATCCGACAAAAGCAGGAGATTTGTCCAGCTTTGACATAGATCCGAGACCGTATGTCTCAAGGAGAGGCACCACAGTTTATAGTTGGTGCTCATGGAGTTTTGAGACGCCAGGAGCGTGTTTGTGTGCCGTCAGATCGGGAGTTAAGACAGAGGATCCTTCAGGACGCTCACTCTTCACCTTACTCAGTACACCCTGGTGCGAGTAAGATGTATCAGGATATCAGACGCTCTTTCTGGGGGGGAGGTCTGAAGCCAGACGTCACGGGATATGTAGCTCAGTGTGCGACCTGTCAGCAGGTCAAGATCGAGCATCATAGACCAGGAGGCGAGCTACACCCACTTCCCGTCCCTCAGTGGAAGTGGGAAGACATCTCTATGGATTTTGTGACTGGTTTGAGACCGAGTCGTGGTTTTGATGCTATCTGGGTCATAGTAGATCGATTGACGAAGACCGCATGTTTCGAATCGATCAAGGAAACGTGGCCGGTGAGTCGACTAGCAGAGGAGTTCATGAGACAGATAGTGAGACTTCATAGAGTACCTAGGACTATAGTCTCTGACAGAGACTGACGGTTCACTTCAAGGTTCTGGCAGCAAGTTCATGCCGCCCTAGGTACGAGTCTACAGTTCACGACTGCTTATCATCCTCAGACCAATGGTCAATCTGAGCGGACCATCCAGACTTTGGAGGATATGTTGCGAGCCTGTGTGTTAGACTGGGGACAGGAGTGGCCAGATCACCTTCCCTTAGTGTAGTTTTCGTATAACAATAGTTGGCACGCATCGATCAGGATGGCTCCTTATGTGGCTTTATATGGACAGAGATGTCGTACACCACTGTGTTGGGATGAGCCTAGTAGTGCTACCGGAGTAGCATCTGAGCAGATTCAGGATGACATGACTCGAGTAGCAGTAATCCGAGAGCGGATGTTAGCAGCACAGAGTCGACAGAAGTCTTATGCTGATAAGAGGCACAGACCTTTGGAGTTTAGAGTTGGAGCTCAGGTTTGTATGAGAGTATCCCCGACACGGGGCGTCAGACGTTTCGGTGTCCAAGGGAAGTTGAGTCCCATATATGTTGGACCGTTCGAGATTCTTGAGCGAGTTGGAGAGGCAGCTTATAGACTTACGTTGCCACCGAGACTCGAGGGTGTTCACCTAGTTTTCCATGTGTCTCAGCTACGGGAGTACATACTTGACCCGAGACACATCGTCAATCATGAGGATCTAGTGATCGAGCCAGACCACACGTTTGTAGAGCACCCGGTGGCTGTCTTAGAGCGCAGTACGAGACGCTTGTGTTCGAAAGACATCCCGATGTCGAAGATTCAGTGGTCAATGTGAGGAGCTGATGAGGCGACTTGGGAGACTGAGGATAGTGTCCAGAGGAACTATCCGGAGTTTTACGCTGAGCTTATTGCACCGTTAGCTTAGTATGTTTTTTGGTTTTTCCTTTTTTGCGTTGTGAACGCTTTTGTGTGACGTTTTGTGTTACGTGCCCCGAGTGGGAATATATGAGCTCAGTTCTGTTTCTGTGTGTTGTGGTGATCGTTTGGCTTTTGCAAGTTTCGGGACAAAACTTCTTTTTAGGAGGATCTAATGTAAGATCCTAGGTTTTTGCCTTCACCGCCCCTGCGGTGAAGAGGGCCGCCCCTGCGGCTGTGAGATCCGCCCCTGCGGATTTACGACAGATCGTGCCGATCTTTTCTTCCGTTCTTTTATCTTCCTTCCACAGATAGAATATCCGATATTTTATCTCCTTCTTTTCTTTCCAGCCCGTTCCTATATATTCTCTTCTTTCTCCCCTTTTTCCTGTTCCTTGCTATCATCTTCAACCCTAGAGAGCTACAGCCGTCCTTTGCTTCCCGCGACTACGTTGAACGTGTAAGTGCATCCTTTATGGTTCCTCCTCATGTTCCTTTAGCGCTGCATGCCTTCTCCTTCTGTTTTGGTTTCTTCCTTTCGTTCTTCTCTTTTCTTTTTCTCCAAGGATCAAGCATGAGCCTTGATTCTTGTGGAGTGTTCCGTTGTTGACCCTTCGTTGTTCTCAGACTCTTTGTAGTTGAGCCTTGACATGTTGAAGCCAAAGGTTCGAGCTTTGGTTGCCTTGCTACGAGTTCTGTCGAAGAAGAAAGACGACAGCGCTTTCTGTCACACCGCCGCCCCTGCGCCTCTGTTCAGCCGCCCCTGCGCATCTGTCTAATCGCCCCTGCGGTTTCTCTGCAGTAGCTCCTGTCTTTGGTGAGTTGCTTCCTTCCTTCCTTTCCTCGTTCCTTCCTTGGTTCCTTATGGTTGTTCCTTGTTCCCCTGAGTTGTTGTAAGACTAAGGTTGAGCCCTTATCATGTGTTGATCTCTTAGAGATCGTTGAGACTAGAAGTCATAGACTTCTAGCAACCGTTTCGTTCCTGATCCGTGTTGCTTGTTCGTACAGGCTTTCCTTGCTCCTTTCCTTAGGGAAACTGAGTTGTGTTGATCTTTTGGTTTACCTTCGAGTGAGGTAAGTTCCTTGGACTTACTTAGCTTCATTCCGCATATTAGTTGGATTGCATTGGCTTGTTTGTGTTGTAATCATGTCTATAACGGATAACTGGAAATAGGATTCACCCTTTTTTAACCTTAACTGGCCCAAGTGTATTATAATCGGGCGGTGACCACTTGTCTAGTTCTACAGGAGACTAGAATGTGCTCTTGCAACCTAGACCCGTAGGTAACGGATAATACTGATCTATTCCTATTGGTAGACGGAAGCGGAGGCGAGTTTCGGGAGATTCTCGTGTGACAAAAGAAGTTGAATTAGTAATGGATAACCTTAATGAAAGATAATAACCGGTTGATGTGTAAGTATGCTATGTGTTTTCTTTACCTTATGTGTGTTTGTGCCTTTACACTCTTGCTTATACCTAGAATGTTAGCTAACGGTTTATACCGTCGTTGTATATGTTCCGCAGGTCCAGGATGCTGCTGAGTGATCCGGATGGTGTGGTCATCCGGGGTTCCCGTACATTATAGGACGGGATTGGGTTTTTGTTTCGTTTGTTGTTTCCCTTTTATTTTGACCCGGTTGTGGAGCTTTTGTGTTTTCTTCAGTTTGAACCTTTGGTTTTATATTAAGTTTTAGTTTTCATTCGTCTGTGCCTTGTTGTAAGATCCGTTTGTTGTTGCTACTCTGAGGGTCGGGACCCATTGTGTGGTCCTAGCCCGTAGCGCTTCAAGTTCCCAGAACTTGGGGTGTTACATCAGAGTTAAAGACAGACGGGCGGGAGTGTCTTGATTGCCCGAGTTTGTACGCCTGATATAGTGAAGACTCGAGTCTTCTATACATAGAAGAAAGCATTCAGCAGCGAGAGCTAGCGGACGTAGGGGTAAGGAGAAGCATGTTCGGAACTCACCTGTGTAGAGGGTTATAAACAGATGTGTCGGGTTGCAGTAGAGAGGATCCCGATTCACAATAGCTTCTAGGTTCACACGTCAATTGAGCGATGGGAAAGGTCTCTAGCACTGTGCTGCGGTTGCTCTCGGAACTGAGCACGGATGGAAGGCAAGCCGATCCTCGAGATTACCTACAGGCGTGCATCAAGAAACAGAAGGAAAGAAAACTGGAATGAATGTGGACGTGAGGTAGGTGTTGTACGTGTATCTGATACGGCAGTGACGGCTCACACAAGGAAGGCGTTACAAAAGGGGATCGTGGAGATAGGAGAGAGAGTACAACAGATCTTGTGGAGCGGTTGCTGTGAAGCAGGAGGAGATGAAGCCTTCATTTCCTGGGTTGTACGTTTGGTATGGGCGACAACAGCTGGCTGGGCTTATCTGGTTGGCGCGAGTGAATCTGCATGTAAAAGGGTAAGGGGTTGGGCTGTCTCATGTTGTTTTGGGCCTTGTTACGAGGTTGTCGGGCTTCGTCATGGCTTCGTCTTAGCTTTGTCATGGTCTCCTCAAAAGACGTCAATATAAGAACTAGGGTTTGGTATAATTCAATCATTTTATGTGAATTAAATTCTACATAAAATGATAGAACTTGTGGAAGGATGAAATACTAGATAGAATGGGAAACAGTCAACGGATCGAAATCCGATTTGACTCGGAAATAACCGGGATAAAATTTACGGATATTACAATAACTCAATTGTCGGGGTTGAGGCCGCACACAGATTAATTGCAACTCCCTGGACCCATTCTCCCGACTCGTTTCTAATGACCGCCCCAGCAGCCACAAGATTCTGACTCCCCCTTGACGCCCCATCCGAGTTAACTTTTTACACTTTTTTGTTTCTTTTTCATGAATAAACAAGAGATTCTACTCTATTTATTAATTTCAATCATGCATTTTATAAACGCATCAAACCCATTTAGGTCGGCTGCCACATTATCCGCAATGAAGTTTAAGCCGACATTATCATCACTAGTCATATTCGCTCATCTGATAAGTTGACAAATATCTTCACCAATCTACTAGGTCAACAACAATTTCACCTTCTACTTTTCTAGTTAGGCTTTCAAATTATTCACGTTTTAACTTGAGGGAATGTATTGAATATATATTATTTTACATGTTTAGATTACTTATATAGGGATGAAAATTTCATCCGAACCCGACAGATATTCGATCACCGATCTATCGTAAAAGAGTGAAAACCCGGTATAAAGCGGGTGAAAACGGGTGGCGAGTGATGGATTGGGTAGGATTCGGGTGGACGTTTCATCTAGCCGTCATCCATCTACCCACCCGATCCGCTTCCACCCGTTTAAATATTTTAATAATTTTTATTTTTCACTAGGTGTATAATAATATTAGTGAATCCCTAAAAAAAATTAAGATTTGTTTCTATACGATTTCGGGGGCCATACTTCCCCTTGACTTTCTTCATTCCAAAATCTAAAGAAAGACGAGAGAGAGAAGAGAACCCTAGGATTCCTCGGCTCCTCGCTCACTCGCTCTTTCATGAATGGGGGCCACACTTTTTTGGAGAATCGGAGTTGTCGTCTTCTTCACTCATTGGCCCCGTATGTCGTCTTTGTCTTCTCTACTCGCAATTTTCGCTCCTCACTCATTCGTCTTCACATGTCTCGTCTTCACTCCTCACACGGTAAGTCGCTCACTCTTTCGTCTGGGATGCAGGCTTTTGTCTTCACAACTTATATAACTTTTTGTAAGCCTTCCACGCATAAAATGATGTATGTAAAAATTGTTTGAGAGCAAAAAAATATCATTATAATTATATTATTTTTTTTAATAATTATGATACATCTAAAGTTATATTTCTACTTAGTATTCGTGTGGATAAGATACATATACAATATATTAATACGGGGTGAGTAAAAAAACGTGCATTTTTCAACGAATATTCACAATGATCAAGTCTTTAATTTGGTTATAACTCTAGAAGCGAGTTAATGTCTTGAAAGCGTTTTTTCAAGTCAATGTACAAAGATTAGACGAGTTTTGATACTACGTAAATAAAATGGACGATAGAAAAAAATTGCGAGAATTGATCTAATAAGACCTTTAATTTTATAACTAGAAATGAGCTTGTTTGGGGAAGAATTGTGTTGTGCACTATTTTTAGGGGGCCCAAACAGTGGAGAATGAGAGTTAGATTGGGAAGTTGGGTATGGAGATGAGGTTGGGCAATGATGGATTTTGGGTAAAATACAAGGGGAATAGAGCAAATTGAGTTGATGGTTGTACAAATGATGTACGGAAAGAAAATTTCGTTTCATGAAACACCACATCTTTAGATGTAAAATCAATTTGAAACCCAAGCAAAAAATATACCTACGATGATTTGATCTATACTCATGAAATATTATTGGGGTTGAGCCAAAACAAAGTTTAACTTAGTTGTATCAAAGGAGGTTTGTGTGAGGAGCATAAACCGATAAATGGAAGTTGATGAGGAATGAAGCTACGACCATGTGAAGTCTGAATCTAGGTTGAACATCTGTGTTACGTGAGTTGTTGGTAGGCTAGAAGATTGGGCCTTGACCAAGTCTTGAAAAAGCCCGATTCATGTTTGGTGCAGTCCAATCCTTTTCACCAGGTTTATGTTATGAAGATGAGACACGTTATTTGTGGGACGTGTGGTTCATTAAATGGATCAGCATCATTAAAGCAAGGGAAGAAGATATATAAGGTAAACGAAGCTTACCTAAACCCTAATTTGAGTGTTAGCTTCCACAACGGAAAGTGAGATTGAGCGTCGGAGTCTTCGATGACTTCTAGCTTGCAAGCAAACTACCACCTTTGTGTGAACCACGAAGTAGATCTTGTGATCTCCAAACTCGTGCGTTTTTTGTTCGTTTTTGTTTCGTTTTCTACTTTTTTTTCTTTCTTTATTTTTGGTTTACACTTGCACGTTTATCCTCTGCGATTCTTGTTTTTTATTTGGCTTTCGAAAACTATGTGAATTGTATCGATATTGAGATCTTGAGAACATAAGACTTGATCCGAACCTCATAAACAAATCTTGTGTTCCTTTGTTACTCTTGGGAACAATCGCTCTAGATTTATGAGTTTTACTCATGGAAACAAATCTTGGGTTTGTGCCCACCCTAGTTAACGGTCCATAATTGCCCTTGTAAACCACGTACGTGCTTACATTTAACAATTTATGAACAAACTATGCAACATCGCTCGGTACAATATTAATGTTTGAAAATAAGTGTTGTATTAGTTAAAGGTTAAACATCTTCCAACCTTATGCTTCACATTTTGAACATCCTTTTTGATTTATGATACATTAGATTTATACAGATAATATGTTTGATGTGATGTAAAAAGAGTTTTTTTTGTCATATTTCTGGTCGTCGACATAAAACAAAAGGTATCATTTACCAAACATACTCGTTAAGATAAGTCAACATAAGACAACGACTAAAAAGGAAAAAAAATATAGAGTTGAGAAACAATTGAGATTGGACGAATAAAGGGATCTTGTTTACCTTACTTACAATAAATACTAAACACCTTAATTTTATTCACGCGTACGTAGCTTATAACACATCCCTTTAGCTCCAGTTTCAACAATCAACATGATAGAGTCGACAAACAACTTTATGAGCAATATTCTTAGGCTAATTCATATTGAGAAAATTGGTGTAGATAAGTACTTTTTGTATCATAGATACAATCTAGACCCCTCCATTTTCTAGCCAAAAAATAAAAGTAAATGAAATTGAAATTTCCTGAAATAAAAGATAATCTATTTAAGGGATTTTACGTAAAAGGGATAAATAACTGTCAAAAATTAAAAAGATAAATTAAATTAAAAGGGCAACTAAATATTAATTGAAGATACGGGAGTCGTCTCTTCAACTTCCACTTTCAACTCCTTCCGAAAAAAGAGCGTCATTGTTTTCGGGGAGATTCTGCAGACACAACTCCAACAGAACTCTCCTTCTTCGCCTTCTTCGCCTTCTTCGTCTTCAACCTTCAATCGGAGCATTACGTTGTATAATCTAAAACAATCCATGTAAGTTTTCCAAAATTTTTGAACATTCTGTCATTTTAACGGCGCTCTTTTTTCCAAGAAACCGAAAATAGATTATATAGTTCTTCCCCAAATCTTTACTAGAAACCGCCATTGGAGATGGGTAACTCTCTGGTTTTTCAAGTGCGCTACCTTGTGTGTTGATATGAATCATGATTTTGGCTTGTCCATGTTATTAGGTTTTGTAATGCGACTAAAAAGTAAAAAGTGAAGAACAAATCTGATTTATGTTGTATTGGATCTTAAGTTTGAAATCAACCATTTTTTCTGTAATTTTTGTGTACGAATCAACTATAATACAACATTATGTTCTCAATTTATGTTTGCATGTGTTTCCAAGCAAACACAAATCTATGTAATCGATAATTGTTCATATGCGGTCATATTTATGTAATCGGTGTTCTAATTTATGTATGTATATTTGTAGATAAAGTCGTATGTTCTCAAATTTGAAAACATGGATGATGAATTACCCTCCGATTGTAGATTATGTACTCAATATATGGCAATTTATGTCCGAATGAAAGGATGGCTCAGGTTTATGCTCAAAGACTATGTACTTAATTTGGTATGAAGTGAGTATAGTCATGTGTTTGAAGTTTATGTGCCAAATTAAAGACCGATTCAAGTTGTGTTTGGAAAGTATTTTGTTTGATTTTGTATTTTGGGACATTCATGATCTAGGTATCGAGATTTGTACATGTGATTTATGTAGTAAGATCATTTTAAGTTGATATACCTTGTTTTTTGTTTCACTGCGTATGTAGATATATTGTTCATAAATGTTATGTAGTATAGTCATTTACCTACTGAAAAACATATAGTATTGGAGCCTAGAATTATTCACTTTGTGTTAAGATTATGTAATATAGTTTTTAGACAAAAATTGACTGAGTTTATTTGTATTAATTATGTGATTGAAGAAACAAATGGCTAGAATCAAACGTATGGCTGTCAAATACCAAACCAAGGAACAAAACGATGAAGTTGCAGCCCGTGCAGCAAAAAAGGTGAATATATGAAATCAATTTGTTGTATTGTTCACAAAATTTATGTAACATTCTAATAGAGCACATAAATAGTTAAAACCAGTATTTGATATGTACAGAATGTAAAATGTAGACTTTATTATGTTCTATCATTTATAATCTGAATAGTTTATGTTTCGAATACCAAGTTCAAAGTTTTTATGTTCTAATTTATATGCAAATATTATGTACATAGTATTATGTAGACATTAGTAATGATGTTGTGTACATTATGTACATTTCAAATTTCAGCTTAGAATGAGAGGCTCCTGCACGCAAGATGTCAACAAGCTCATAAATTCTGAAAACCCTCAAATAAAGGTTAGTCACTTCAAATAAACACCACAAATTGTTAAATTTCATGATCATAACCAGATCTTTTATTTTTCATTTTATGTTACTGTAGTTTACGTGCAGACGGTCTAAGACAAAAAAAATCCATAAATGCCCGAATTAACAGCTACATGCGGCTACGTATGATCCCTATGATATTGGATGAACTCTCGATTTTTGACAAGAACGGGTTTAAGAATGGCATTTTTGGTCCCCTCTTGGAAATGAGTACAAAAATCAAGATGTTCAATCAACTAATACATTTTATGTTAATGAGGGAGGTCAACACAAGAAGGCATTTTTCAATGTGGTTCGCAATAAACAACGTGTTGATCAGGTTTAGCGTGCACGAATTTGGGCAAATAACTGGACTACCATATTTTTCTAAATTTGCCACAATTAGAGAGTACATAGATGATGTTGATATGCGTGACGTTGTTGGGATAGACAGATGCTCAAATGATTCGCTGGAGCAGATATTCAAGGATGAGCTCAAGGACTCGCCAAACAAATATAGAAGTTCTAGCATCGAAGAATGGAAAGACAATGATAACACAACACACAATACATCTTCTAAGCGACATGAAATTGTTCAACAAATTTTCATGGGGTCGTTATGCGTACATCTAAACAAGAAGATCATTACAATCGTGTTGTGCTGGAAAAGAGAGAAATAACGGCGGTTACCAAATTGGTGGATTCCCTTTGGCGTTGCAGGTATGTATATGTAATGAACTTTTTTTACATGTTTTGATGTCTATGTATTCACTGTTATGTATTAACTGTTTTGCATGCTTATGTGTAATGAATTATGTGTTGATTAACTATAGTTTCATGTCTATGTATTGACTGTTATGCATGCTTATGTGTACTGAATTATATGTGTTGATAAATTATAGATTTCATACATGGCATTTGTATAAATTTTATAGTTGAACATTGAGGTTTCAGTACATAAATAAATTCAACCAAATCATCTAACGCATGCAAGCAATTGTGGATACTTGTCTTCAACTCCATCCCAAAGCTTGCAAAGCATTTTGCAACTATTTTGAATGTAGAGGTCATCCCTTCATATCTCAGATATGTATCCAAGTCCGAAAAGGCTGACAAGTCATACCCTAGTTATATTGAGCTAAAGGTTATTGTTGAATCCCTTCAAAAAGAAGATATAAAGATAGTTGATGTGGAGAAAGAGGAGGATGATTATGAATGTTGGATAATGGAGGGTGATGATGATATGACTGATGAACTTTTTGGGATTGGATTTGAAATGGTGGTTCCGATAGTGACAAGACCTTTAGTTTATCACGCGAAAGAGCAGAGTTTAGGTGTGTGAACAACAAGTTTAGTACAAGTTATTTGTTAATATATTCTCAAATATGTTATGTATAACATATTGTATTATTGTGTAAGGCCTAATACCGAGAACGTCGTCATTCGAGATATTAATGAGGACAAGGATGATGACGATGACTTTGTGCACCTACCGAAGGATATTGGTACGTATTACCCATTGGATTCATATTATGTACATTGAATGTCATAAAGTCGACATTTTTGTACTAACTCAACCATTGCATTCATGCATTGTTGATTATGTTCAATAGGAAGGCTAATATTGATAAACCATCTAGTAGTGCATCCAAAAGTCTTGGAAAGAGGAAACAGGAAGATGTCAAACCCACACCAGAAGCAGAAGGTTAAAGTGATTTGTATATACATATAGTACATCAATTTCTATGTATTGATACGTTTCCGTAGTGTACACAAATATAATACTTCATATGTACACATCCCTTTATGTATCATTTTAACACATATGTAGATCATCCAAACGCGTTAATAAGGCCAAGGAATCACCAACACCATCCGCTAAAGGACATATATCTTCAGACCCACAGAAAGAGGATAGAGAAAATGTTACTACTGCAGCTCCAAAGACATCCACCACTGAGCAACCGGACACCACCAAGTAAGCAAAAAATATATAGTCTTGTGTACAGTAGTAGTTTCATTATGGTTTCCTAATTTCTATGTACCTTTTGTATGTACATAATAAACAATCATGAAACTCAACAAACACAACCAGCTTGGGTTGAAGGATTATTGGCAAAGATGGATGCAATGCAAAAGACACAAAATATTCTGGCCGAAAGAGTGGAACAACAAGGCATATTGATTGATGAGTTGACGACATATGCAAGATACCTAGGTACTCTTTATAAGAAGTTGGATACAACTGTGTATTACCCATTGGTTTTCATATTATGTACTTTGAATGGCATAAAGTAGACGCTTTGTAAAAAGCTCACCCAGCAAAAGCCCAGCATCCAAGAGTTGTTGTCGACAAAATTCGTCGCAAAGATGTTATGGACGATGCAAGGGTACAGGAATTGTGTGGCGAATCCAGTGAGGTATGATACATTTATGTAAACCTTTCAGCATTATGTACAATAATGGTTATTTACACATGAATTAGAAGATTATGTATGTGATGTATTATGTAGCATATTATGTACTATATATTAAATGTATGTAGTTTTAGGATTGCAACAATTGTAGTAAATTGTCTGGATATATTTTTTTATGTATCAATGAAATTGTGTAATATTTATTTATTAACACCACACAAATATGTTTGTGTACAGAATATTAAAACAGTTGTGCCGGTTCGGAGGGTGGGTTTAAGGCTGCCAAAGGAAAGTAAATACAATCGTACCCCTTCCAGAAAAATATCAAGTTACCTAACCAACCACACATGTGTATGCTAACAAGCAACGAGCGTCAGAGCCTATACAACTGGGTTAAGAACAAAGATTCAAATGGGTCAATAAGGGGCTTCATAAAGAACATTTTCAAGGAGACAATTTAGGATATTCTTAAGCATGGTGGATGGATTAAGGATGAGGTTTGTTTCATTTATAAAACTTATGTACATATCCGACGATGTCAATTAACTAATATTGTCATGAGTTGCTAATGTACTATAGGTAATTGACGAACTGCTTATGCATATACGTAAGAGTATTTGTGAAACGCCAGAAACATTTGAACGCATTGCTGTTCTATCTACTGGATGGGCTAGAGCTTACAACCATACAACCTTTGTAAATTTTGTGCACATCAAGAATGAGCAGCCAAACTTCAAGAAAAGTATGTAAGAAGTCATCATTAACGACGCCCCACAAATGTTCCGCAAACCTTTGTACGACGTTGACGTGATATACTCTCCATTCAACCTATTGGACACTCACTAGGTAAATTTGGAAATTAACCTTATCGACTGATGTATTTATGTGTACGACCCACAAGTCATGTACATAAAGGAGGACAAATTACAGAATCTGATTGAACCCCTTGTTGTTATGTTCCCGCAACTACTGAGGGTCCATGGTAAACATACAAGATTGTAATAGAATCTCAAGACGCCTTTCAAAGTGATCAGGAAGACAAATTTTAACAACAATGCTGATGGGTAAGTACATTAATTATGCTTATTACATATACCTTGAAAATTTTCCATGTCAACCACAATAATACATAATGATAATGATTTATGGTATTTGCAATATAGGGGGAGTTGTGGGATATACACATTGAAATACATACAATATCTTACATCCGGTAGGAAAGACTTCAGCGATATCGATGATGAAGTCGTTCAAGCATTCAGAGAGAAGTTTACAAATGTTGTTTTTACAAGAGAATGGAACAAATGGTTCGAAGAGAAGTAAAAGTTGTATTTAAGTATGTTTTACGGTGACAAGTGATCGTGATCATACATTATGCACTGGTGGTTTTATTATGTAGACATATACTATGAAAATACTTATGTAGTGATACTTTATGCACTGTTTGTTTTATTCAAGTGCAAACGTACTATTGTGTGAATACGTACATAAATAATATATTTAGGCGTACATAAGACCTTTATTAGATGTTATAGGTTTCAACAGACAACTATGTACCATGTCATACGATCGTATATATTCGTATCATTATGTACATATAGGTTCATAAACATTCGTTCATGTACCATTATATGTAAACTTAGATATAATGTATTAAGTTAATGTATATGTGAGTATACATACGAGTTTGTATGTTCACAAACATATATCACAACGTCGGCATACAAAGTAGTCGTCAAATTATGTAGCATTATGTAAGCCAAAGTTTCAATTATATACCATTATGTACGTCAAGTTAGGTACAATATGTCGAATTGATGGGTTCCTACACGTATCATAACTTTTCACATATATATTTTCTAAATAGACATCGAATATGAATCACGAAAATACGATAATATCCACCAAAATATGTTAACAAACAGTTTATAATTTATTGATAATCAAAAATATTTGTTCAACAGAAATAATACTACTAATTTGGTTGATTCCGACAAGTTCTCTTCGTATGCCCGCTAGAACTGCAGCAACTGCATTTCCTAGTACTCCTTTGTTCCCACATCGAACGGAACTTGGCTTTTGGCATCCTATCACACCTTTTACGCTTCAATGGAGGCTCACATTTCATTTATGCTATTGAAGTAGGAATGAACCACTCTGACTTACTAGGTAATGGATAGATGACATCCACATAATCAGCCCTCCAACTGTCTGATGAATAAAACTTACTAACTAGATAAGATGGACTCATACCCGCATGTTTTGCAGCTGCAACGGCATGTATGCATGGTATTTATTCACTATCAAATTCTTTACATGAACAAATTTTCATCTCCAAACAAATAATTACCTGCTCATCACACATCTTTACTTCAAACTCCAGCCTGCCTGCATCAAGGACGCACACAAAGTAGCGCATGTACTCATCAAACCGCTCCTGGATAATTGCCTCAATTTTAGGAGTGTAAACCTCTACACATGCTTTTGACTTTTGACGCCGTTCAACAAACTATCGGGTCATAAATTGTCTTATTTCATCCAATATTGCCATCACATGATACTCTCTGCCTTCTTTCATCAGCGCATTTACACATTTTGAGTTGTTACTAGTCATTATGTTGTATCTTTTTGCAGGTGACTTAGAGCGTGCTCATGTTGATATTCCAATTTCATTCAGCAATTCTCTCACCTTAGGTTTCTCCTACACATACATAAATTTTATAAAATGTAAACATGATAAAGTAAAAATACAATACAAACTTATATGTTTGTGTACCTCCGATATCCGACTTAATATTTCAATGCAATCGCTCTCCTTGTAACTCATTCCCGCATCAATGAACATCTGTAGGATTCTGTTAGATCTTGTCCTCTTCCGGATATTACCTTTTAGATGTCATATACAGTATCCGTGGAATGTCAATTGATAGTTCGATGCTATACCCTTCTTGATCGATGTATGTCGATCGGACACATACACAAGCTCTTTGTTGTCTGGTACGACACGTCTCATATTCTTGAAAAAGAAATCGCAAGATGCATCATTTTCACTATTAACAATTCTAAATGCAACGGGGTATATTTGTTGATTTGCATCTTGTGCTGTTGCGACTAGCAATATCCCACCATATTTTTGTAATATCCGAAAAATTTATCTTCCGTTTAACACCCGATCAAACGGAGTTTCGATCCACTAACCTCTCATCATTCTAGAGAATGTTTTACATTATAAAAATTTTATCAAAATTCTATCATTTTATGTAACTTAAGTCACATAAAATGATAAATTGTAAACCGAATAACAATCCTGTATAAAACTCGAATAGTAGTTCCGTACAAGTTAATGATTCGCTTATTAATCCATCATATAACTAGATGAGCAGGCCCATCGGAGTAGGCCCATTATACCTAATCAGCCGGCCCACTTATCAAGCCTAATCCTCCCCTTAATCACGTTTAATCTAACCTAATCTATCAGCACATACGTACCTTCGCCTTCCTCCCCCTTCTGCACGAACAACAGGAACAACGACAGGAATAGCCTCGACCGCCGGCGTTCCCAGGAAACAGCCACCGAGTCCAAACGGTCTTCCCGGCGTCGGAGTCTGCTTCGCCCGCCTCATCCTGGTGAGTGCCGACTACCGACCCCTTTTTCCCTCCTTCCTGAGAAAGATAACCACCACGCTGACACCACTGTTGTTGCGCAACAAGGTGAGGCGGCCATCGTTGGTTCCCTTCCGTTAGCCCAGATCGCCTACCCCGCCGTTGTCGCTGCAGCAGGTGACGTAGTGTCTCCTTTCCCTCTCATTCTCCTCTTTGCCCCTTCTGTTTCATGTGGTAACATCCGGAAATCTCGTCCCCATCTGATCCCTACAGCGACTAGCCAGGACGAGTTGTGCATCTGTGGGAGTGCAATTGGGCCAAGGTACGAGCAGCCGGTCCAGGACGTCCGAACTACGGACCACTCGACCGAATCGGACCGGACTGGTGAGTCCCCTGCACTCCAAACCTTCAGGCCCGTACTGTTTTTTTTCTATTGTTGTAGCATCATAGATGAACTGTTGTAGGGCTGCTATAGAGTGTTGCAATAGCTGAGTTGGGAGGGAGTTAGGAGTAGAATTGTTTGTCCCTTAGGTAGCATGGTGAAAGAATAAAGAGTGTCAATGGTTGTATGTAAGGATCTTGTTTTTGTTGAGAATTGAAGTAAGATCTGCGAGGTAGAGTAGTGGAAAAATGGTGTTGACTTGAAACTTGAATCTAAGATCCAAAACCAACCCAGAAATTTCAGTTTTTGTGAGCTGAAACTACTGACTTTGAACCCGTATTTAGATAGCTTAGGTTGAACATCCACCGTTGAATTTTTGATATATTGTAGATATAAATATGAGGTTTACTGTGTTAAAAATTGGGAGAAAGTTAACGGTCGGATTAGAACTTATAAGGACTCAAAGTAGGACAGTTGGGTTGTTTTTACAGCAGAGGAAAATTGGCTAAGTATGGAAAATTCAGCTTTTATTCCAACTTGTGAGATTTATGGGAGAGTGATAGTTGAGTTTTGTTTTGAGATCTTTACCCTTATGTTTAGTATGCATATCATGGAGTATCTACGATTTTTATTTTGGAATTTTTATAACCTTATCCAAGCGGCGTTTATGAACCCAAAATCAGGCTTTAACGACTATGGTATAAATGAAGAATGTTGGATAACTCTTATAAGACCTTACTAAATCCTTACCAAACTTTTTCTATGAGAACTAGATTATGGACATAGGTTCTAAAAGTAAATATTAGAACTAAATGATAGACTTTGAGAATTTTCGGCACTAAGGGTAAAATGGTCTTTTACCGTAAGAGAGCTTTTTCCGTAATTCCTTCGCATGAGGTTGGACATCTGGATGTGATTTTAATCCACATGCCTTATTTGACAGGCGTTTGAGTTACCACGGGTTCGGACCGAGTTGAGATTTGAGAAAGCGATTTTTTATCACGGTAAGTCCTTGCGACTTACTTAGCTGGTTTCTGGATATTAGTTGAGTGATATTAGTGGTGTGTGTACCATGTGTGTTATAATAACAACTTGTTAGGACGACCGTTGTTGTTATGTGTTAAGGTCCAAGTGTATGTATAACGGGTCGTGACATCACTGCCCAGCTCTGCCAGGAGACTGGGAGGTTTTCTATACCCAGACCATACAGGTACACGGTGAGATGCATCGGATCCACTCCTGATGGGTACACGGGGGCGGAGGCGAGGTTTGGGAATCCCTCGTGTCACAAAATAAGAATCATTAGTAAGAGTGAATGACTTAAATGAAGATAATAAATGGATTGTTTGAAAGCATGATGAGTGTTTATTATTTCTATGTGTGTGTGCTATTATTATTCTCCTAATGTTTAGATAACTAGCTAATGGTTGTTTTGTTGTGTTATTAGAATTACTGCAGGTTAGAGCAGCAGCTGAGTGATCCGGAAGTAGTGGTCAGCCGGGTCTCCGTACTCCTTAGAGTGGGAGTTTGGGTTGTTGCTTGTTGTCTTTCCCTCTTGTTAAGACAAATAGTCTTTTCCGTTGTTAAGTACGATAGGATGTTAGACTTTGTTGCATTCATCCTTTTAAAATACATTTTTATGAATTTCGGTTTTTCTTATTTGTGTCTTGTTGCAAGATCTTAGTAATATTGTTGTCAAACTAAGGTCGGGACCCATTGTGAGGTCCTAACCAGTAACGCTCCGAGTTCTGAAAATTCGGGGTGTTACAATTTTCCACTAAGATGTGTCCCATCAACGGTGATTACCTACAAAAACCGTACATGTGTACATAAGGCAATTTCTGTACAACAAACAGGTATACACATTACATTCATAAGATGAATTACAAAATTATGTACCTTTCTCATCATACACAATCCCCTCACGGATGGTTCAAACGACAGAAAAAACATATTTGAATGTCATCGTCATGTCGGATATCCACAATCGTCCCTTCGTTGACCTCCTCCAACATAAATAAATATGCAAGAATTGTGTTGTAATTGTCTTCCGATGTTCCCCTAATCATGTCATTCACGGTCTCTTGAGCTTTCCAACACTTCCAATAACTAACGTCAATTCGATGCAAACTCTTCATTATAGTGATAATCTGATGCACTGAAGTTAATTTCTTTGAGTTTCCGTACCTACATAAACTCAATTTACCCTCCGATTATGACACATCATTTAATGTGCACTCAACATATAGGACACAAATTAAGTACAAAAATGTTCCAACTTACATTGATTTAACCTTATCTGCGATTACGTAATTGGAAGCTCCCCTATTTGCCCGCCGCAAATGATAAGAGGATGTGTGTGTCGGAAGAAACTTTGTTGTGGTAAAGTATGTGTAACACCCCGAATTCGCGAGACTCGGGATGCTACGGGTTGGGACCTCACAATGGGTCCCGACCCTTAGCCTGACAACAATTTCACCGGATCTTGCAACAAGGCACAAATAAAGGCCAAAACCGAAATACATTTTTATGCAATGTTATGAAACCCGAAAATAAAAGAAAGGAAAGACTTCAGCCGTCCTTACAACAACATCAACACAATATACAATAACAACAACACAAGAACTCCAAAACCCAACTCAACCTAAAATGTACGGAACCCCGGCTGCCCACTCCTCCGGATCACTCGGCCACATCCTATCCTGCACATCAACTACAACAATCGGTATAAAACCGTTAGCTCACATTCTAGGCATTATAAAGATAATATGGCACAAATACACACAAGAGAACACAAGACACACAACATGAACATTCATTCCATAATATCTTTTTAGGTCGTTCCATATCTAATTCATTTGTTTCAAGTGTGACACAAGAGTCTTATAACTCTTGCCTTTGTCCCCGTGTAACCAACAGGAGTGTGGCGGCGCCCAACCCGTATACCCTGAGGGAGTGATGAAGAAGCCCGCCCGTATACCGTGTATGGCCTGGTCGCAGAGATCCCCCCAGTCTCCCTCGGGAAACTGAGCGGTGATGTCACCGCCCGATAATAATAGTAGTAACAATGAGCCAATAAATAAGGTCAAGTAAATCCTAATCCATTTTCATGCTTAAAAGCGGTAAACACACACCACCATATACATCCAAATAAGGCATAGAAGCAGCTAAGTAAGTCCGAGGACTTACCTCGTCTCAAAGCTAAACGAAACCGATATCACTCTCCGAAGGAACATAACCAAAGCCTGTTCAAGACAAGGCACGATAATCAACAACGTACTACTCACAAGCTAGAAGTTCTTAGACTTCTAGTCCTCTATCATCTTATTAGGTCATACACTTTCATAATCTAGGATACGCTCCTAGCCCTCATAAACACATAAGATCACAACCATAGCCCCATGTACTAGAATACTCTCATCCTAAACTCCGCAATTTCAACAAAGCTCACGTGATAACATACACACCTCAAACTTTAGAACGTTCAAACCATACTCAATATCCTCACCTAAAGTTCAAAGCCACTATTTGGCATTCTCTCTAAGTTATGCTAGATCCAACCTAGCATGATACTAATACTAATCGTAACTAGATCAAGGAAGAAGGTAACTCACATGACGTCCAAAAGACGGTAGTCGGTCGACGGATGTCGAACTTTGACTTGTTCGGCCTTTACGGGGTCATTTCCGAACCTAGCACCAAAACTAGACAAATTTAGCCCGTACGCTAAATTTGATTGGAATAAATAATATATATAAAACTAAGGAAGAACTCAATTTCAAAAGCCCTCGTTAAAACCCGTAAAAATCCTTCCGGGCAAAATGTGAAATTTTAGGAACTTGGTTGTAAAAACCCCAATTAATAATTTGATCAATAAATCGAATTTAAATCTAATAAGGGCGTAAAATACGCAACATCACAAACATGTATCTTAAATCCGCAATTAACTCTCCGGACCATAAATACGGAACTCGAGAATTTAAACCATTTCCGAAAACAACCTTTGGCCAAAACCGCTAATATAATCCAGCAGGGGCATAAAATCATATTTCCGAAACTTGGGTCATTTCCCAAAATTAATTTTCTGCAGGGGTATAAAATACAACTTCTAAAAATTAGGGTTATTACTGCAATTTCAAAGTAGTGGGCAGAAATTGTAATTAACCATAAAAAGAGGGGGACCGCTGTAAATATCCAAAAGGGTTTTTAAAACCCTACAGTGAAGCGGCGCAGGGGAAGGAGGCACACAGGGATCCGGCGGCGAGGCTACTCCGGCTAGCTTCGACGGCGAGTGGAGGGCAGGTCTCCGGTGACCGCGACGCTGCTCAGGTAAGGCGTCGAAGGGTGGTCGAGGCGGGGCCTCTTTCTCCGGTTTGTGGCTGCAACGAGAGAACGAGACGGGGCTGCAACGAGAGAACGAGACGGGGCTGCAACGAGAGAACGAGAGAGATGGAGAGGGTGGTCGAGGCGGGGGTTCTCCAGGCAGCGCTGGTTCCGGACCTTCCCGGCGATTAGCGGCGTGCAAAGAAGGCGGCGACTCCCCGGATTCTGCTGCGGTCTTCCCTGTTTCCTGAGAAGACTCGATATCGACAGGGCTGAGCTTCGACAAGGGATGGGCTCTGGGCGAGGTGAAGCCGGGTCTCTAGTGGCCTTCCTCCGGTGGTTCCAATGGCTCTCCGGCATCGTGGCGGCAGGGAGGCTCGAGAGGGTTGTTGTCCCGAAACTGAAGAGAGGAGGAGGTGTGGTGAGTTGAGGGAGAGGGATGATTGCTGAGGAGAGGGGCTGCAATGTGAGGGCTAAGGAGGTGAAACGAGGGGTCTGTTTAGACCTAGGAGTAGCTGGCATAGGTTGGGCGGGAGGAGGCTGGGGAATGAATCAGAGCAAGGTTGCGTGTGTTCAGTGTAGGGGCTGAATGGTTTCATCACACAGTTGGGAAGAGAGAAAGAAGCACGTAAGAAAAAAAAGAAAAAGTAAAATAGGAAAAGAACAAGGATTACTAAATAAACTCGATCAAACTTAAATTCGAACGGGATTTTCGGATCGGAAAAAAAATTTCGAAATCTTCCGTAAAATAATGGTAATATGATATCAAAAATACATATTACTCACCGAAAGATATTTTACGTCATAAAAATACCTTTTACAATAAAATGATAATATTTAAGCTTATAAAATGTCGATAAAAGACCAAAAAGAAAATATCGCAAACGCGCCAAAAATTGGGGCGTTACAGTATGTCGATTGACCGAGCATTGAAAAATGCACCCTCCACTTACAATCTTCATCTACACATTTGGTTGTCACGGCCTTCCTTTTCGATTTTACAATCTTGTATTGTGAACATTCAGATATTGAATGTAAACACAATGCATTCTTCACTTCAGTCTTGGAACGATATATCTTTCTAACATGAAAATGCAAATCGTTCCTTGATGATACACAACCATTTATATGTTGAACTATTGCAAGCGCATTATTGTTTAGATCTTCTATAGATTTGCTCTCAATCACACTTGAACCTGTTGTACATAACTCAAGTTGCATATCTCCTACATCATTTTGTACCTCACGCTGCAAAATATATTCTGTATCTTGTGTTACACCGTTCATAGCATCTTCTTGGCCGTGTAGTTCGATTAACATCCCTCAAATGCTCTTCTGCAATTCTATTTTATTGACACATAAAAGAACACTCCAGCTTAATTGTGGCAGACCATTTATGTGTACAAAAGTATCCAAATCATCCTTTGTGTTTACATCATATGGTTTGAGCCCCCATTGAAAGGATTGTTGTAAGATAAGCGTAAATCAAACTCTGTTAGACATATTCCAAATAGTGAAGCAATCTTGTCCCTCAACACATCAAATGTGCATTCAACTGATAGCAATATTGACTTACTTGACCCTACTTCAATGTAGTTCCATGCACCGATTCCAATTTTCATCGCCCGCCATAATAAATGGTGACGAACACCACCCCCATGATTCCTACAAAAACGTTACATATAGTATAACTAGGTAGGAAAACGACAAAATGTTGTACATACATAATATTGTACAAATTATTTTCACGAAAGTACATAACACTAATCAAACCTTCATAACAACAATGTTTTACATAATGTAACCATACATTACATAACACAGCTACCAAAAAACACATAATCAACTAGCATAACAATAATTTACATAATATTTCCAACCAATTTCGATAATTTGTACATAACGTAACAATGCTTTACATAATCTGCTTATCAACAAGTACATAAAAATTATTACAATCCCAATAACATTTTTGTACATAATTGTTTCATATCCGACTCCACTGTACATAATATTAATATCAATTACATATTCTAATTTGTTTACTACATAAATTCGTACTTTAATGTTCTTACGTTTAAACATACTTAACATGGCGTACATAAAAAAAAGTTATTGCATAATTTTCACATCGTACATAATTTTGACATGATACATAAGTTTCACAAATAGCACACATATGTTTACAACGACGATGGCACTCAATTACAATTCCGATTCCACACATGATAAAAAAGGTGCAAAAGGATGAAAGATAATTGTATCGTGATATATAATATGAAAATCAAGCTTACCTTATAGATTTGGACACAAAAAACAAAATCAAGACGCCAAATTGAAGCAAATTGTAGAAACCGATCCTCAACTGTAATGAACTTTTCGTCGAAATGCCCAGTAACCGATCCTCAACTCGAATGATCTCTTCGTCGATACCGATCCTCAACGATGTATGTATACTCATAAACTGATTTGCCTACCAACCGCACAGATTCAACGATTTTGGATGATGATGATCGATTCTCTGTGAAAAATGGTGGTTATTCCCCTCAAATTTTTCATGATCGTGATAATGGGATCACGTTAAAAGAAATTTCTTGGAGAAATTGTCTCCTTAATTGTAAGTAACAAATATCATTTTCCTTATTTAATTACAAAACAACCAAATTAATTTTGAAAGAGGATCTTATTAATTTTGGTAGGATATTCAAATATTGGGTAATTTATCTCTTTTGGAAGATTGGCAGGGGCCTATTCTATACTAATTGATACATGACTGCCTAATCATTCTACATTGATACAATATCTACCTACTTACCCCTTTTACTCCTTCATATTTACTAATTTTGGGCCTAACTAATTATGGGTCAATTGGTCTTGGCAAGCATCGTTCACATGATACTAATGATGACTCTATAAATTTGTTTTAAGTGAAAGTTGGTGGTGCGGATTTGTGTTGTGAATCTTGTGACGGCCTCACAGTAGGATATATATAGGTCATTATGTTGGATTTTGAGTGTGAAAATCAAGAGAGTTTAAGACTTCCACACATATAAAACTAAGGTTTTAAAAACTGTTGAGAGCAATAAAATATCATTATAATTTTGTAACTTTTGTTTATAATTGTGATGCATTAAAGTTATATTTTTACTTTCTATTCGTGTGGATAACGATGAATACAATATATTATATGGGGTGAGTAAAAAAAACGTGCAATTTTTCCATCAAATATTCACAATGATCAAGCCCTTTAATTTGGTTATAACTCTGGAAGCGAATTAATGTCTTCAAAGTGTTTTTTCAAGTCAATGGAGCAAGATTAGATGAGTTGTGATACTACGTAAACAAAATGGACAATAGAAAAAAGTTTGCGAGAATTGGTTTAATAAGACCTTTAATTTCAGAACGACAAATGAGCTTGTTTGGGGAATAATTGTGTTGTGGGCTATTTTCAGGGATCCCACGTAGTGGAGAAGGAGAGTTAGAGGAAAAAAAAATAAAGTTCAATATAGAATCACACATCTATCACTCAGTTAGAAACGAGCTTTTGTAGTAGAATGTGGACACTTACTTTTTTTCTTAAAACGATGCTCTAATGTTTTACAAGTGAAAAATAGAAAAGAGTTGAGAAGTTTATAATCCCGTTGCAAGATTAGGGATTTGAATAAATGAAAAAGAATCGAAATCTATGAATTTGGTGCATGTATGGAAGACGTGTTTCTCTAGAACATGTGAGCGATTATTCAAGGAAGAGTAGGACAACCGACAACATTTCAATAACCAATAAACACCAAATCGTAACAATTAATAAATGTAGGATTTTTCCTCTTGGTGCCATTAAGGTTTAGACTTTTTCTCTTGGTGTTCACTAAGTTCCAAAATTTCTCTTGGTGCCCTCAAGGTTTCATTTGTTTCCTCTTTATACCCATTCTTAATATATCACATTAAAATTCATTAAAAAATAATAAAAAAATTAGAAAAATAACTTTAAAATAGACTATAACCTCATTAAAATTAATTAATAAACTTATAATAGAAATAGCTTATATATATTTTTTTTTTATTTTTTGAAATAAATATACTTTTAATTTTTGAATTAAAATATTTTTTTACTTTTTATTTTCGATTACAAATATATATAATTTATTTTAATAATAATTATTTTAAAAAAATTAAAAAATAATATTTTTTAAAACTTTTTTAAGAGTTCAAAAATTAAACATATAGTTTTTTTTTTGAATTTAATTTTTTATAATTTATTTTAAATTGAAAATAAAAATATTATTTTTTATGTGTTAATTTATTATTTTTTATAATATAATTTTCTATAATCTTAAGTTTAAAAAAAACATAATTTTTTAAATTTTCGAATTAAATAAATTATATAAAATTTAAATTCAAAATAAATAAAAAATTTATTATATCTTAATTCTCTAGAATCTTAATAAAATTTTATTTAATTATATATATATTTTAAATAGAAAGTAAAAAATAAAAAAATATTTTATTTCAAAAATAAAAAATTTATTTATTTCAATAAATAAAAAAATATATTTAAAAACTATTTTATTATAAATTTATTAATCAAACTTTATGAGATCATAATCTATTTTAAATTTATTTGTTTAGTTTTATCTTACTTTTTAATGAATTTTAATGTAATATATCAAGAATGGATATAAAGAGGAAACAAATGGAACCTTGAGGGCATCAAGAGGAATTTTGAAACTTAGTGATCACCAAGAGGAAAAGTCCAAACCTTGATGGCACCAAGAGGAAAAATCCATAAATGTATTTGACCAATTTGGGTTTGGATTATTAAAAAAATTAAATATATAACTAATGATTTGGGCTTAGAGATATAGTTTTATTTTAATTTAATTTTTTAATGACAAACGGGACATGACTAGTCTAGTGGGATAAATAAGCTAAAACCCGTATACCGTGCAAATATATTTTGGAGGGGTAAATTGATAGTTTTGCATGAAATTCCGTTAGGATCAAGATTTATGGGGTTTGTGCCCACCCCACTTGACAGTCCATAATTGCCCTAGCAAGACACTAAAGACATATACGTGCTTATCTTCAACAATTTATGAACAAACTCTACAACATCGCATTGTACAATGTTTGAAAATAAGCATTGTACTAGTTAAAGGTTAAACAAGTTAAACATCTTCCAACCTTAGACCACATACAATGGGAGTACCATAAGTTACAACAAATCTCTTAGCTAAAAGTATTTTTTTTTTGTTCAAAACCCTTTTGACATCTCTTATTTGAAAACATTTACAATATGTACTTCTGCAGCTTTTGATTACTTTTGTTTTTATTTTTTTTTTCATTTTTATGCTTTTTGGATCATTCCTGCAGCTTTTTGATTGTTTTTATTTTTGTTTATACAACTTCCACTATTATTATCTTTTAATATTAATTGAATGGGTGAAAAAAAAAGTTTAAAGATTTTGTTAGAAACTCAACCAATGCAGATGGTCTTATGCTTCACATTTTTAACTTTCTTTGTGATTTATGATGCACTAGATTGATACAAATTACATGTTTTAGGTGATGGAAAAAGAGTTTTATTTGTCATATACTTGATCATCAACATAAAACAAAATGTACCATTCACTAGACAAACTCGTTAAAATAAGTTAACAAAAGACAACGATTGAAAATGGGAAAATATAGAGTTGACAAATAGCTAAGATTGGACGAATAAAAGGATCGTGTTAGCTACAATAGATATTAAACACCTTTATTTTATCCACGCGTATGTAGCTTATAACATGTCCCTTTAACTTCAACTTCAATTTCAACAATCAGCATGATAGAGTTGACAAATAAGTTTATGAGCAATATTCTTAGGCTAATTCATATTTACTAATTTTGGCCTAACATAGGGTCAATTGGACTTGGCAAGCATCATTCACATGTTACAAATAAAGACTCTCCAAATTTGTTTAAAGTGAGCTGGTGGTGTGGATTTGTGTTGTGAACGGACTTACAATAGTATATATAGGTGATTATATTTGGATTTTGAGTGTGGAAGATCAAGAGAGTTTAAGTCTTCCACACGTGTAAAGCTGAGGTGTTTACAATTGTTGGGGAGCAATAAAATATCAATATAATTATATAACTTTTTTTAATAATTTACTATATATCTAAAGTTATTTTTCAACTTTGTATTCGTGTGGATAATGATAAATATACAATATATTATACGGGGTGAGTAAAAAAACGTGCAATTTTCCAACAAATAAATGATCAAGCTCTTTTATTTGGTTACAACTCCGGAAGAAAGTTAATGTCTTGAAAGTGGTTTTTCAAGTCAATGGAGCAAAATTAAATGAGTTTTGATACTACGTAAATAAAATGGACAGTAGAACTTGTTTGCCCTAATATGAACCTTGAGTCATCAAAGCCTTTCTGACTTGGCCTGGCCCGGTCGCCCTACGCGACTGGCGCTTCAAAAGGCGAAACGAAAGTCCTAGTTTGGCGATCTAAGGGGCGGACACTTTTTGGTTATCTAAAGGGTGGTCGTAGATCAGGAAGTGTGCGCTTTCGTTTTCGAATGTGGAGTGAGAATTGGTCTAATAACACCTTTAGTTTTAGAACGAGAAATGGGCTCATTTGGGAAAGACTTGTGGAGAAGGAGAGTTAGAGAGGGGAAGTTGGGTTTGGAGATGGGGTTGGGCCAATGATGGATTTGGGTCAAATAAAAGGGAATAGAGCAAATCAAGTTTATGGCCGCAACGGATGATGTATGGAAAGGAAATTTCAGTTCATGAAACACCACATGTTTAGAGACGTAGAAAGAATTTGAAACTCAATCAAGAAAAATATACATACGATGAATTGAGCTATATCCTAGAAAAGTTGTTTGGGTTGAGCGAAAAAAGAGTTTAAACTAGTTGTATTGACGAAATTTTTGAAAATGCAAGACAACCAGAATCTCTACAAAAACTTGTAATTGGGTTTATGATAAAAAAAAAAAGATCTCAAAGGGTGAGGTGTTTTTAAGGAAGGGAGTGAAAATTATGGTATATGTGGTGGTTTCAAACGGAAAGTCCCAAAACCGAAGAGGTAAGTTGGCATGTTTAAGTAAGGTGAGATCCATGTCTATAATCCGATAATGACGGGTTTCTACCGAGCCATTTTGTTGGTGGGAATGTGGACGCGTGAGTCGATGTTGAATGTCAAGTTTTTAAAAAATAGGGATTAAGGGTTCATAATTAGCTCCCACCATCAATTTGGATGGAAATGATAGTGGTGGAAAGTAAATTTTGAAATTTGTAAGATTTGATATAACCGAAGATTTGTAGGAAGTGAAAAGGCCACATAAATTTAGAGAAGTCATCTACAATAGAAACATAGAAACCATTTCCCTTAAAAAAGTGTTCATGAGTTGGACCCCAAACATCAATAAACAAAAGAGCTAATGCTCGGGTACTACAAGACGAGCTTTTTGGGTGATGCAAGGCATGAGCCTTGGCCCATGATACAAAAAAACCCAGAGTTTAGGTGGAGTTGGCCCTTTTTGGAGGAGAAGTTGAAGTTGGGTGAGAACGATGCTAATGTGTGAAAACTAGCATGGCTGAAAAGAGAGTGTCAAAGGCGGGAATGAGAAACATAAGTGTGGTGTAGTTTAGAGAAAAATGACGATGAAACAACGGTGATCGGCAACACACAAAGCCTTACTTTAACGTGTCTTTGGAGAAGAGGAGCGTGATTCTTGAAATCTTCACATCAAAGTAGATCGGCAACACATATTGTTGCCTCTACTAGTAGATGAACGACGGGAGGTATTGGTGTATTGAACCTCTAGAGAAGGAGAATTAGTAGTAGCGGTATGGTTAATGGTTTGCAAACAAGAATAGTGTGAGAGAGGTTGATTGAAGATTCAAAGGAGACTCGTGAACAAGAAGGTGATAAAGAATTTGGGTGGGATTGAGAAGATGAAGTTGAGTGGATAAACTCGTGGCAATGGAGTTAGACTCCGATCCAAGACCAACTAGAAGGAAACTCATATATTTTGTGTCTGAAATAGACTGACCAACTTACTGTAATACTCAGAGTTGGACGTAATGCCCTTCTCCAGGGATGCCAACTAAAGACGGATATGTACAACTTGAGATGGAAACAAAGGGTTGACAATCGATTACCTGAACCTAGACCGACTCTTTGAGAGAGCAAGTGGCTATAACAAGAACATATTGACCCTTAGTCATTCAAATGGGTTTGTCTAGGCAAGGATTGATCCCATCAACAAAGGAATAAATTTATGGGCTCGAATGATGGATGTAACATGAGCTTTCCATAACAATAAAGTTTCCAGCAGTGAATTTATCCGTGATGAAAGAGGAAATTACAATAAGAGAAAGTTAGGGTATGAAGGATTGAATATAGAATCTTGATTTCTTACATGAGGATTCTCATTTTCTGAATCTGGAGGAGGATTTTGAGAGGACATATCGTATGGCGTTGGCCTTGCTACTCTAATAATACCACAATGAAACAATAAAATAATAATAAACTACATTTTAATTCAGTCATCTCTATACACAAAGGTTGATCCAATACAACTATCATCCTCAATCTATTATCCTCATATTATTCTAGAACTCATACGTCAATATGATGTTGTCTTTACGAATAACTAGCCCTCCATTTTCTAACAATTTTTTTTTTGTTTGATACCCTTCAGTTTTTGGCTTTTTCTGATGATGCCCAAAGTTTTTTACGTTTCCGTTTCGTTCCCCTGAGGTTTCGGTTTTTTTGTTCTGCACCCTTATTTCTTATTTTTTTGTCTAAACTAACGTTTTTTATATTAAAATTAAAAAAAAAGCGATATAAAACAAGGTCGAGACTTTCCTTTGTTTGATGAAGTCTAGAAGGCTCATACGACTCTCCTTAAAGTTCTTGATGATGGAAGCTAACTGGCGGGCAAGGCCGAACTCCCTAAGAATGTTAAGTTGGAAGAAGTCAAAGCTGCAATGGAGAACCGTGTGCTTATTGTCACTGTACCCAAGGCGGAGGAGAAGAAGCCTGAAGTGAAGAGCAATGACATCTCTGGCTGACAAGTGAGAAAATCAAACAGTTGTCAACACCTTTGTTACACATGTTGTAATATCCGGAATTTTCGTTCCGTTTAATTCCGAAGCAAATCGGACTTCGAGCCGTTGACGGTTTTCCATTCTATCTACTATTTCTTTCTTCACGAATTTTATCATTTTATGTAGAATTTAATTCACATAAAATGATAGATTTATATCAAACCCTAGTTATTATAATTCATTCTTATCGATGACTTTAGACGAGATCATGACAAGCTGTGACGAGATAATGACTAAGTTGAGACGAGACCATGACAAAGCCCGACAAACCTGTGACAAACTCATTCATGAACCTGGCAAGGCCATGACGAGTTTTGACAGGTTTTTGACAAACTATTCAGCCATCTTATTTTTACCTTGTTTCAGCCAGCCTTGCCTTTGCTCTAACCCAGAATTTGTGTTGCTTGTGTGCTGGCCCAACAGTGGCTTTGTGTCCGTCCAGCCCAGTAGTGGCTTTGTGTCCGTCCAGCCCAGCAGTGGCTTTGTGTCCGTCCAGCCCAGCAGTAGCTTTGTGTCCGTCCAGCCCAGCCAGCCTTGCATTGCTCTTCAACAACCCTAGAAGACAGCAGCCCATGGATCTCCTACATTGCATTTTGATCTTCGTCAGCACATGAGGACAGCCAGCCAAAGACGTAACGCCTGCACGTCTCTCTTCCCAAACGTCTGTATTCAAGTCTCGACAGATTCTCTCCCTTCTGCAGTGGTCGTGAGTTCCAGACTTCATAAACAGCCAGACGAGCAGCAAATCCCTCCCTGTGATTCTGTCACAAGCAGCAGCCAGCAAGCAACAACAAAAGAACAACCTTGCTCCTTCCTATGGCCTTCGCCTTCCATCAATCGAAGAACCACAACACCGCTGTTGATGCCTTTCCTCATCTTTGTCGGTCGAGTAAGATCCGTACCTATCTTCTTTACGTTTCCCCTCCATATATATGTGCTAATAGTTGCCTCAAAACTGCCTGGAACCCAGACATAACAGCCCAGGAACAATCTCAAGGGCTGCTTCATTTTTCCTGAGTTTAAGACAATGACGATCATCCAACTTCTGGGCCAGATTTAGGTATGCTAAACTCATTATTTTTGGTTGGTTTTCGGATATGTCATATACGGTATTGCATATTAAAGCATAATAAACTTTTAGAGGAATCGGAGTTATGGTTTGAGAGTTATTGTGTTCCAAAGTTGACGCCTCATGCAGTTTGTATATATGTGCTGAGTGTTGGGGAAAACAACAAGTGATGCTGTTTTGTGAGATGGTTTTGAATAAGCTCTTGATATCCGTTGGGCTTGAATTTTGGATATGATATAGTTGACATATTGTTGTAGAACATATTACAATTTGAGAAGCATCCAGCGAGTGGTTTGGGATTTATGATTTTTCAAAGATTTAGTCATAAGTAGTTTTCCTGCTGTGCTGAAATTCAGTTTTGTGAGATAGTTTTAAATAGGATTTTGATCTCCTTTGCGGCTGAATTTTGGATATATTATAGATAAGATTTTATAGTAGAACGTATCAAAATTTGGGATAAATCCAGCGAGTAGTTTAGGAGTTATGATTTTTCAAAGTTAAGACAATGTGTTGTTTGTTAAGTGTTGTAACCAACTTTGGAAATTTTTGTAGAAGTGATGGTTGAACAGTTTTAAGAAATTATTGCTCCTAGGGGTAGATGAGATATCATAGATGATCTAGGGAATTATTTCGGAATTTTTATAAGATTATTCGAATTTTATATTTGAAGCCGAAGTTGGACCTTAACGATCTTTCCGAAAATAGGGAAATGGGTAAATTGCCAGTTTGTAACCAAACTCATCTTTAGGAGTTAGAATATGACTCTTTAGTCTCAAATAAGAGTTTAGGCATGAATTAGGGAATTTTTGGAAGTTTCGAGACCAAGGGTAAAATAGTTATTTTACCATAAATTAATATTGTAATAAATTCCGTTCTATTAAGACCTACTATCTTAGAAGACTTAGACTTCTAACCACCCAGAAAGTGTGCTGACACACTTGCCTCCTTTGACAGGCCACTGAATTCCTACTGTACAAATCGATTTGCGAACTAGGAGTCGAGATCTGATTCAGGTAAGTCCACGGACTTACTTAGTTGGCTTCTTGTATGAGTGTAATGTGTATGAGTGGTGTTTGTTAGTTATAATAAATAACGAAACCGGATTAGGCCGACTTTATTATTTAAGTAATTGACCCAAGTGTATGATAACGGGTCGTGGCATCATCTGCCTAGCTCTTGCGAGAGTCTAGGAGGTTCCCTGCGACCAGCCCAGTCCGGTAGACGGTCAAATGCATTAGTACCATTCCGCGTTGATAAACGGGGACAAGGGCGAGGTTTGGGAATCACTCGTGTCACAAAATAAGTATCATTAGTAATAACCTATCACCTAATTAAAGATAATAAAAGGATTGAGTGTTGCATGTTGATTGTGTATGTTGTGTGTTTGTGCTTTTACCTTTATACTTATGCATAGAATGTTAGCTAACGGTTTTATACCGCTTGTAGATGCCTTGCAGGTTAAAACAGTTGTAGAGAGATCCGAAGGGAATGGTCAGCCGGGTCCACGTACTTATTTAGTTGGGGACGGTATGTCTTCTGTTTTTCTTATGTGTCGTTTTGGTACCTTTGCTTTGTAAGACTGATACATATTCTTCATGTATATATTGTTTAAAGTTTTCAAATGTTTTAAATACTCTTGTGCCTTGTTGTAAGATCCAAGTTAAATTGTTGTCAAACTAAGGTCGGGACCCATTGTGAGGTCCTAACCAGTAGCTCCCCGAGTTCTCAGAATTTGGGGTGTTACACATGTGTCTTATGATCTTGCTTGCTCTTTAACTAAATCCATCTCAGTGTCTTTTTGTGATGTGAGAATTTACATAGTTGTTAACGTAAATTGAAAGAAGCAATGTATATATAACATGCTTGTTTCATAATAAAATATGTGCATTTTGTACCTTAGTTTGCAAGTTATAGTATATGAATCCGACTTCAAATAGATTGTGGTTTTTGATCCTCTCTCACATGAGCAACCAAGGAAGGTAGCTAGGCTTCAGATGAAAGATGTGGCATCTCGCCTTGCTGAGAGGGGTGTCGCCTTGGTTGTGACTGATGCTGTACTGAATTACATAGTAACTGAGAGCTATGATCCTGTAAGTTATCTTGACCCTCGATTTCAAATTGATGCTTTGGTATCTGAATTCTTGAGAATGTTAGTGATCTTAGTTTTTTGTCTGTTCTTTTAGGGGTATGGTGCAAGGCCTATAAGGAGATGTCTTGAAAGGAAGGTGGTGACGGAGCTGCCGAGGATGTTGATTAATGAAAACTCAACTGTGTATGTAGAAGCTGGCATGGATGGATTGGTGTATCGTGTCGAGAAGAACGGTGGGATGGTGAATGAAGCAACAGGGCAGAAGGCTGAAGTATTGATACAGGTGCCTAATGGCGTCAAGAGTGATGCAGCTCAAGCTGTGAAGAAGATGAGAATTGAGGAGATTGACGATGATGAGATGGAGGTTTAAACTTAAATCACGGCTTAAGTGAAACAAACATTCCCTTGTCTACTTGTTTTTTTAAGCAATAATAGTACGGAACAAAAAAATCGAACACTAAGGCTGTGTTTGGCAAACTAAACAAAAACACTAGTGTTTGTAAACACTAGTGTTATTGAAAGTGTTTTCGAGAAACATTAGTGTTAGTGTTTAAAAAACGCTAACGACTGTTTGGAATGACATATACAAAATACACTAGTGTTAGTGTTTATCACGTGCCTATCACGTGGTAAACAATCTTCATGTTCTTCACATCAGAATGAGATTCATACAGAACCAACATCTCATAACTTTTGAAATCGATAATCCCAGGTAGACACGCCACCGATTACAACATTTAAGATCTTTTAGCCAATAATATATGTTTACAGATTCATCCAAGAACAAAATACACAGCAACATACTGAAACAATTCTAAATTATGCATTGCTATTGTGGTTGATCACCTGTTGACTCATATTTCACAAGCAAAAGTGGAAATCAGAACGTATATTCACAAACATTAGTAAGCGAAATTACCAAAGCGAGTTAGCTTCCACGGGAGTATGGATCTGGCTTTCTCCGACCACGCAACGAGCGGAAGTAAGCGAAGGAGAAGAGAGAGATTTTGGAGAAGAGAGAGATTTAGGAAACGAGGAGAGAAGAGATACGGTGAAGGTAAAAATGCCAAATTCCATGAAATCCCAAGCCCTCAACATCTGTTCTCACATAAATCCACACATTGCCACCACCAATTCACTAGTGCGAGTTCGGAGATAAAGAAGACGGTGGCAAATTATCGACCTCTCGATCAATCAACATCAACAGAATCGCAATACTCGGAGATTGATTTGGAGGATTTCGCCGATTCATACCTCTCTCGTTCGGAGATGGCGGCCGTCGAGCAACTGCAACACCGCCACCAGTACTGGTTGCTGCAACCGGAGAATCGGAAACGATAACTCTGTCTATGGGGTTCAGTTCAGAACGAGATTTTAGGTTAGAGAAGGTTACTTATATACTTGGTCTAGGTGGTAATTAGGGATAAAGGGTAAGGGTAACGGAGTAATTTTCATGTAAAAAACACTAGTATTTTACAGAAACCCTTACTGGAACGAGGGTTTCGAAAACACTTTCAGAAACACTAAAAACTAGTGTTTTATACCATGCCAAACACAGTTTAAAAATTAAAACACTCGTATACACTCTTATACACTAGTGTATTGGTCATGCCAAACACAGCCTAAGCAGAAACGTAAAAAAAAATTTAGGCACACACCGAAAAATACAAAAATTCAAGGTACCGAACAGAAAAATTCAAAAAAACACACACTCCGATTTTTTAAGTTTGTAAAGCGGACTCACGGGGAGTTTTATCATCCTCGGCCGGCCTCCGTTCCACGAGGGGTTATTATACAAGGGTTTATCATACCCGGAGAGCAAACCGAGAATTTCCGGAGAAGATAACCATCCAAGCAATTTGATGTCTAGCTGCACAACCCCAATATCATCTTCAATTCTGCTCAGCACCTTTCTTAATCCATCCTTTCCTCTTCACCTAAATCACAATGTCCGCTCATACCCACCATCTAATTCCACTGACTCCTGGAGAAATTTGGCCAAACAAGGCATTTCATACAACAGTCCCCATTGCCTCTCCCGCCCCTTTTGTTTTCTAAGGTTCTCCCAGAATTCTACAATGCCGGAATTGTTCAAATTCCGGCCACTCGAGTTGTATTCCTGTAAAATGTTGAAGGTCTTCGAACCGGGTCTTTGCCTGAACACCGAGCTTTTGGTGAAAGAGGACATTTTTATGGGGAATTTGGTCAATTACAATGGGTTGTTTCCAAAAGGGTTTGTTAGTTTAGCCGAACCCCATGAAGAGGAAGTGGATCTGGTGGATGAAATCAATGTACTGTTGGAGAAAATGAGAAGAGAAGAAGAGCAGAAGCAGAAGACGGCCATGAAGATGATTGATTTAGAAAAGCCTAATAGGTTGTCCAAGTTTGGTGGAATAAATGAGAAGAAGTACAGGACACTGAAGAGGAAGCAGGTGAAGATAGAAACCGAGACTTGGGAACAGGCTGCAAAAGAGTATAGGGAGCTGTTGATGGATATGTGTGAGCACAAATTGGCCCCTAATTTGCCTTATATAAAGACTATGTTTCTAGGTTGGTTTGAGCCTTTAAAGAGTAAGATTGACGAGGTGCAAGAGTTGATTAGGAAAGGCAAGTGCAAGGCTTCTTATGGACCTTACTTTGATCAGTTACCGTCTGATAAGATGGCAGTGATAACAATGCATAAGTTGGTTGGTTTGATGTTAACTGGGAGTGATCATGGCTATGCCAGGGTTGTACAAGCAGCTTGCGTTATTGGGGATGCCATTGAACAAGAAGTGAGTGATTTTGAATATATTCTCAAATTAAGTCGGTCTAGATTTTATTTTATCCCAATAATCTTTATTATTCTGTTATCATTCTCTTATGTTTCCTCATTCTTCACACCCTTCACAAAATTAAAACAATCCTTTCTGTCATACCCATAAACCAGTTTACTGTTGCCCATTTTGCACCAAAATGTGTAGTTATTTGATATGTTCAATCATTGAAGCTTAGTTTCGTTTTTTTCTAAATATTTTCCATGACTTGACTTCTGTTCCCTGGAGAAGCTAAGGATCTCTGTATCAGATCTTGGCTTCAGCCTGACCAACTTCTGTAATTTTGGCTTTAGACTTCTTCAAATGTAGAAAAATCCGAGATTATGCACTAAAGGTTTGCTGCTTTGGTTCTTATCTAGTCTATAACTCCTCCCTCATTTGATTAACCGTTACTCTTGAGGATCATTTTCCATGTTTTCAATTGCTTATAAAATTGATGAAAAACTATCAGAGGACATTTTAGAATTTGATGTACTGTTTATCCTTCATGAACCCACTAATTAATATAGCATTAGTGCATGTTGTCAGGCTAAAATACACAAATTTTTAAAGAGCACTAAGAAGACAATGGTTCCCAAAGAGGCCTTAGGTGTTGTAACAGAAGAACAAGAACAGACGAATCAAGAACGACAGAGGCTAAGAAAGGAAGTCACCAATTTGATAAAGAAGCAAAAATTGCTGACAGTGAGACACATAGTGAATGCGCAGGATGATATTGTGCCCTGGGGTGCAGATGCAAGAGCTAAGGTGGGTAGAACACATGCTGGCTGGTAACGAGTCTTATTACACTTGTTTTATATTCGTTTTGCAAGATGGTCATACCCGCCTGTTTGTCTTTCAGGTCGGAAGTCATTTAATTAATTTATTCGTGCAAACAGCATATGTACAATTTCCATCTGATCAGTTGACAGAAGGTCCGCCTGATGTCCGGCCTGCTTTTCTGCACACATTAAAAACTGTTACATATGAGAACAGGCAATGACTTTAATTCAGGTTTCATCAGATTGTTGGCTCCAGGTCTTGTTTTCCTAGGTTGTAATATCATATTGCCTTATGGATTTGAATCAACAGGAAGTATAGCAGAAGATTTGGAGTTATTCAATGTGATCCAATGATTCTTAAAGGCCTTGAGAACACGGTAGGTTGTGAATACGGGAAAATGCTCCATATTATTTCCATCTCGAAGTTGGTAACCTTTTCTTATGCCAATAAAGATCTTAGTTGTTGGTGTGTAAATAATATCGGGCTCTTCTCTTTTTGTTTTAAAAATACAATTCTGCACTTCCGGTGTTCTAATAGTGTTCACTTGTCCAAAATGTAGGCAAGGCATGTTGTGACTTCTTATATGCCGATGCTGGTTCCACCAGTTAAATGGACAAGGTATGAAACTTCCTTGATTTAAAACAGTTTATTTTCCCTTTATCATCTATACATCTACATGCTTATATAATATTAAAGCAAAATAATTTATGCCACATGTCAATTTATCATGTATTTTCATTTTGTAATTATTATTTTTTCACTATAAAACCAGTAATAATTTTTTTTATATATATCATTTATATTTTTTACTCTGATCACAATAATTTTCATAGTTGTTTCTACGTAAACTTCTACATATATTTGAATATCTTTATCAAATAATTTAATCAGGATCTTCCCACACACACATATATATATATATATATATATATATATATATATATATATATATATATATATATATATATATATACTAGATGATTATCTGACTTCCTACTCTAACTTTTAACAGACAAATAAATTGATTAAATACTTATGAAATCACCAAATGTACAAATTATTGCACCCCACCCCCCCATTTTATCATCTTTGTAAAATAGATAAATAATAGCAATATTTTAGTATCTCAAACTACATAAGAGATGCTAAATATAGTTTGATTGTATATGAATCAAGCCTATTTTAATTATTAACTTTACATACTATTTTTTTCTATCTACTTTCAATCCATCTAAAATTATCAATATTAACAATAACTTTTGGAATAAATAGTTTTTCAAATTTGAAAATTTTTTTTTCAATTAAACCATCAAAATGATTAGACTACATCAAGCGTTTTTTGTACACATAGTAAAACAACTTGCTCATTAAACTCTAATATTAAACCGTTCAAGGCACGAGAACTATACTAGTTTACCTAAATGCAGACTTTTGTGTACTTATGAGTGAAAGATTGTTAATTGTTTTTTCTTCAATTGTGGACCATCAAAACCTGTAATTGTTTCCCAAAATTTTTTAATGTAAGGAAAAAGTCCAATAGGATCAAGAAAGATATTAATGTTGGCCTGTTGGGGCATGAATGAAAATGATACACAGAAGATTCATGAGATAAATTGTTGGAAGATTTCTTGTTTCCTGAGTAAAGTAAACTTGTATTTATGTAATTATTATTGTTGGGGAAAAATAATTTATGCCACATGTCAATTTCTTTTTTTCCATTTTCTAATTATTATTTTTTTACTAATAAACCAATAAAAAAAAATATATTAATGTTATATATATATATATATATATATATATATCATTTATACTTTTACTCTTATCACAATAACTTGTATTTATGTAATCTTCTACATAATTTTGAATATCTTTATAAAATATTATTATCAGGATCTTCCCATATATACATATATTTACTTGATGATTATCTGACTTCCTATTCTAACTTTAACAGACAAATAAGTTGATAAAATACTTATGAAATTACCAAAGGTACAAATTATTATACTTTGTTTCCCTTCAATTTATGATCTTTGCAAAATAGTTAACCAATATTAACCTATTTTAATACTCGCATACTGCATAAGAGATGCTAAATATAGTTTGATTGTATATCAATCAAACCTATTTTCATTTCTAAGTTTACATACTATTTTTCTCTATCTACTTTCAATCCATCTAAAATTGTCAATATTTTCAACAATAACTTATGGATTATTTTTTCAAGTTTGAGTTATTTTTTCCAATTAAATCATCAAAATGATTAGACTACATTAAACGTATTTTGTACACATAGTAAAACAACCTGCTCATTAAACTCTAAAATTAAACCGTACAAGGCACGAGAACTATACTAGTTTACCTAAACGTAGACTTTTGTGTACTTATGAGAGAAAGATTGTTAATTGTTATTTCATCAATTGTGGACAGTCAAAACTATAATTGTTTCCCAAAATTTTTAACTGGAAGGAAAAGTCCAATAGCATATAATATGGAAAAATGTTGGCCTGTTGGGGCATGAATGAAAATGATAGACAGATCCAGTAGATGAATAGTTGGGAGATTTCTTGTTTCCTGAGTAAAGTAATTGAGGCTCTACAACTTCATAAATGCCACCCACAGTATGGCTTTCAATCTCTCTTACGGCTCATTTGGTATGTCCCGGAAATCGGATTGGAAACAGGAACTGGGTTGGAATTAAGATTGACATGATCCGATTCCTAATAGAAAGTGTTTGGTATGTTGTTGGAATAGTCTAGGTTCTGGAAGCCTCCTGTTTATATGGCAATCAAATTTATTATTCAACCTGGAATATCTCATTCCTGAAAACATTTTGATTCTCATTCCGAGCTTAACCAAACACGGGTAACCGGTATGACTCATTCCGATACCGAATCCCGATTCCATGTGAATCGTATCAAACGAGCTCTTCATAGTTTTTGCTGTATAAGAATCATTTTTTTGAAAAGTATCTGCTTGTCTCTATTTTCTGCAAAAATAGTTGTGGCTTTGTGCAGTCTACCCTAAAAAATAGAACTGCGAAAATGAGGTTTGTTCATATTTGTGGGCATGGACTTCAATAAGTATGTATTGTTTTGTTCTTCTTCCTACAGTTATGATAAAGGAGCACACTTCTTCTTGCCATCTTATTTGATGCGGACACATGGATCAAAACAACAACGGGAAGCTCTTAAGATGGTCCCAAAGAAACAACTGGAACCAATTTTTCAGGTTAAAAAACTTATCAAGTTACTATAATATTTTCCTTAAGGAACTTATCAATGAAGTTGTATCTCATCAGTAGTTTGCTACTTAAACTATTTGAGCAGTGTTGTGTTTTAATTGTATGTGTAATTTTGTTATGGGGAGATATGTAGGGCTTGGATACTCTTGGTCACACAAGGTGGAGGGTGAATGGTCGGGTGTTTGACATTGTTGAGATGATATGGGCACGTGGAGGTCGTCTTGGCGGCTTGGTTGACAAGGAGGATGTGAGCCTTAATAGTTATGCTTTCTTCTTCTTTTTTTTTTTTGGTAATTCAGATATGAAGGATCTTATGCAATTTTTTCCTCTTGTATTACTCCTTACAGATTCCAGTACCAGAAAAACCAAATACAGAAGATGAGACTGTAATAACCAACTGGAAATGGAAGGTCATATCTGTTAAGAAAGAGAACAGTGAGAAACACTCACAATGTTGTGATATAGAACTTAAACTTGCGGTTTGTATTCTAATTTTTGGGCAGAAAACATTTTTTTGAATCTCATAAATTCTCATATATAAACTTTTTTATGTTTCTGTATAATCAGGTGGCGAGAAAGATGCGGGATGAAGATGGATTTTTTTATCCACACAATGTTGACTTTCGTGGACGGGCATACCCGATGCATCCATATCTCAACCATCTTGGTTCAGATCTCTGCCGAGGCACTTTGGAGTTTGCTGAGGGCAGGCCTCTCGGTAAATCAGGCTTGTGCTGGTTAAAAATTCACTTAGCAAACTTGTATGCCAATGGTATCGACAAACTATCGTATGAGGGTCGGATATTGTTCACTGAGAACCACATAGATGACATACTTGATTCTGCGGATGAGCCACTTCAAGGGAAGCGATGGTGGTTAAATGCAGAAGATCCATTTCAGTGCTTAGCAGTGTGTATGGATCTTGCTGGAGCTCTAAGAAGTCCCTGTCCAGAAAAATTCATTTCACATATTCCAGTTCATCAGGTTACTATTTGATTCTTTTAATCTGTTTCAGCATGTAGGTGACAGTGTTTTAAGGATATTAGGAAATTGGTTCTAATACATTCCATACAGTTTTTCTGTTTTTTGTGAAAATTGCAAATCGGTCATGTGCATTTATGAAGAGTTCTGTAGCTACTCTAAAGGGAAATGTTAATAAAGTGTACTGCACTGGCTAGATAAAACTTAGACAAAGGTGAGAGGGGGTTAGGTTTAATTCCGTGTAAATTTTGTATTAAAAAATAGATCAATGTATGGATTTTGCTGACTCAGTTCAATTGTAACTTGTAAGTGCTAGCTATACAACCATTAAGTAAAGAAATGTCCCTATATTTTCAGTTCATGTACAGTATTCGATTTTCTGAGATATGCCTGTTTCTTTAGCTAGCAACAATGCTTTATCGAAAGGTTTTGCAATAGATATTTAAGATGGGTAGGCAGATATGTGACATACGTTTTCTTAATTGCGTTTTCTTTCTGGTTTATACATCTTCAAGAACTGCATTTGATGATGTTCTGGTTTGTGCAGCTACTTGTGAATTGTTTACTAGTTCTCTGCTTATTTTAGGATGGATCTTGTAACGGATTACAACACTATGCCGCAATTGGGAGAGATGAGGTACTTCTCATAGTCATTGTGCTAATTTGTAATGGTTTCAGTTGTTCATCCTGTGTTTTGGTCTGCCATTGTCTTAAAATTAATTGTTAGATTTGTAAACCTTTTCATGGTTGCCATTGTTTCTACATCCAGCTGTAATATGTGCTAATTGCTGTGTTTCATATAATCATTCGGAGGCCAATGTCTTCGATCCACTTTATTCCCTAACTTGTTTGAATGAGCAATATTCCAGTTTCCCTTGGGGTTGACAAAAAGCACCTTCTCAGGTTTGACATATAAACCTTTGATAATACTTCTGCTTGCCACTTATTGAATGATAAAGGATTTCCATAGGCTGTCTGTAACTAGGAGAAGACAAAACGAGAATGTGAAAAGTAAAGATAAATTAACTATATCTTAAGTTATAGGCTAGAAACTATGATTAATATGAACTACTAAAAACTAAACAATATAAAAATATAAGATTTTTGTTCCTGGAAAAGTGCTCTAGTAACACAAAATTCAGTATCATCTCTTTCTTTTTCTGCCTGCTGGCATAACCTCTTCCTGGAATAGTTCCAGTAAAAGGATCTGTGTCAGTTGCGTATAGAAGGATGTACCTTTGATTTATTATGGGAATGTTCCTATTACCCATACTTAGCTGGATTTATTAGTTTTCTGGAATAATGCTGTAGTAAAAAATATGAGATTTTTATTCCTGGAATAGTGCTCTAGTAAAAATTTCAGTACCATCTCTTCCTTTTTTCTGCCTAATGGCATGACCTCTCCTGGAATATTCCAGTAAAAGGATACATATCAGCTGCGTATAGAGGTTATACACTAGCACCTAAAATTTGTCATGGGAATGTTCCTAGTATCCATACCTATCTGGGGTTTTCCTTTTTTTCAGTTAGGAGCAGCTGCTGTTAATCTCGTTGCCGGAGAGAAACCTGCAGATGTCTACTCGGGTATAGCTGCTAGGTAAGCTTCTCCTGTTTCTGCTGTTGCTTTATTTACGTTTTTTATTTTGTTTGTTCTATTAATTTTATCCATCAACTGTGTTTTGTGAACCTTTTCATGTTACTTCTTTTCATGGTAAATTCATTCAATTTCTTTATCACGGTATGATGAGGTGATCTGTCTAAAGCTGGAATCACTTGTTGTCAAGTATGTTTGGGGTTTTTTAAGGTGCACATGGCTAGGTAAATTAGGTCACGGTTGCAGGTTCCCAGGCACTTGTGCTAATATTTTATTCACAAATTGGATTGTGTCTCGAAATGTTCCGTACTCTTGTTTAAATCTTTTCAAAAAAGAATTGTCAAGTGGCGAGGTTATATCAATTAGATAATTGTTATTATTAACAAAAGTATCTTTATATTGGAGGGTTAGAGCTAGTAGGGACTAGGGAGGTTATTTCTATCTAATAATTCTTAATATTGAGTCTATTGTCATTTAAAAGATTTAGATGTTGGAACCTTGTTGGGTTAGTAACTAGAGCTAGTAGGAGCTGATGAACCATGCTCATTTGGGTGTAATTGTTGAGTTTCTTTCTTGATGAAATATTTTGGAGTTTGGACAAATGCACCATCTTAGGAAAGCAATTGCTTTCACAAACTCTATTAGTGAGATGCTAGAGCCGTAACGAATTTGACTATTTGTGTCGCCTTATGGGCATGTATCACATGTCACCCAATTGTGTCTTTTTACATTTGTTTTAAACTAGTTTTAGTATACGATTTAGGAATATCACGTATGAAGCAAGAATATTGGTAAAATAGGTAATATTTCACAACTTTATACCCAATGTTCAATTATTTACATTTCATGCACTTTAATCCTAGTATAATTTTCACAATTTATCATGCTACAAATTCAACATGTTATTCATATTGCATATTAATATTCATGTTGAGATTTACGATGGTCATGTATAAATATAAGATATTTGACAACATAGGACATTTCCCAGTGTACCCATTCAAGAACTAAATATTTGTATTCTCGGTACCCAATATTCCAATTTGACACACACACACACACTAAGTATTTGCATTTCATGCACTTTTTACATCATAGTGTATTATTCGTAGTATACCATGCTAAATTTTGATGCATAACACGTTATTTGTATCTCATATACTGATATTCGTGTTTAGCATGTTAAACAAAGAGATAATTGTGATATAACGAACTAAGTATTTGAATTCAAATGAAGTAAACACTTCCCTCAAGCTGTTATTCCTTACCTGTATATACCACAACCAAAAATTCCTAACCAAGATAGAAAATACACTTAATATTCTGAAATCATATTCCTGATATTCGTTCTTAAAAAAAATACTTGATTTGTGGGACACGGGCCATGCGTACAGCGGTCTGCAGTTTACATGTTAAGGGGCTGCCAGAAACAACTTGAAACAGCTCGTAACCTTTGATATATAAATTATGGAATTATGGTAGTTGACTGATTTGCATCACTGACTATCAATCAATTAAGAGCAAAGTCTTACTGCTTGCTTATCTGCAGGGTTCTCGATATCATGCGGATGGATGCAGAAAAAGATCATGCATTATCCCAAGATGCACTACATGCAAGACAGCTTATCAATCAGGTCGTTACGATTTCTCTTGTGATTCGGATGGATTCTGTCTTCTATTTTTATTGCCATAGCTAGTTGTGCTTGCAAGATAAAATGTGCATACTTTTTTATGAAATTAAGCCTTTTGATGCACCATACATCTCAAGATGCTAGGCCCTGGCATATCACGGAGCATATGATTGACTTGACAGTTGTTGCTACGTATACTCCAGATTGATAGGAAATTGGTTAAGCAGACAGTAATGACATCAGTTTATGGTGTCACATACATTGGTGCTCGAGATCAGATCAAGAGGAGATTGAAGGAACGTGATGTATTCACTAATGAAAACGAGCTCTATCGAGCATCTTGTTATGCTGCCAAGGTAAGAGTTGACTTCATTTCTACAATAAAAATATTTTCTCTGTTTTATATTTTTTCGCTTTTCAATTTTGTTTCTTAAAGCTGTGTGTTAAAAAAGACGATACATCTTCAATGGCTTGGTATAGGTTACTTTGACTGCCCTGGGAGAAATGTTTCAAGCTGCACGCAGTATCATGAGTTGGTTAGATGATTGTGCAAAGGTGTGTACCATATACTTCTTGTTCATTTGAAGATTCAGACGAGTTTCTTGAGGTTGACGAGGTTCTATTTTGTTGTGAAAATACATATACTTCCTGATTGTTTGAAGATTCAGACGAGTTTCTTAAGTTTGACGAGCCTTATGTTTTGTAGTGAAATTACATAGCCGAGCTTAACATCTTATTATTTTGGCAATACACCCAGGCCATGATACCTTCCCCTTCTATGTGAACTGGTATATTCTTATCGAAACCAGGGATTGGACTTTTGAATCAGCATGTAAAGTCCATAATGTCTCTTTTTATAGCATCTTACTTGTACCTGTGGCCTTGACATGTCTTTTCTCTTCCTTTTAATTAATGGCTGTACTGTGCATCATGGTGCTGACTGCAGTGATCCTAGTCTTGTAAAATATGAGATATAGTTTGAAAGAAACATCTTCAGTGGACTCATTGCGGAGTTATTTATAACTTGGGTACTGATCTGTGTTTGTGGCTATGTCTGTCACCATGGCCTTGTTCTTGACTCTGCTAGACCAAAAAGTACTTGCTGGATATTTGTGGATAATAATATTAAATAACAGGATCATATTGTAAGTTATATATGTCATTCTCTTGTATATGTTGTATTGCCATGGATTGGTACACGTGTCTCTCTCAGATTGCTTGCAGCTCTCTAGGCTTTCTTTCTTTTTATACCTTGTAAAAGAGTAAATTATGTTGGTATAATCAATACAAAGAAATATTATCACATCTTCTATTCTTCTAGTTGGAAAGGGATCAGATTCCCGATATACGTTCATATCACTTTCATTCTGGTGACGTTGCATTTACAATGTTGCCACATACCTAGGTTGTGGTTGTTGAACTAAAAAAAATATCTTCTTGATAATATAATACTATTTTTCGAACCGCTGAAACTAGTTCTGTGAAACCCAATGATATGTCTCTGTGGTTTCATATTTGTACAGGCTTAGATGACCCATACTACTTAATTGTATAGCTTTAAAAATTATCACTTTGCTTCTTCTAATTGCCCTCCCACAAAAAAATTATATAACGTAGCTTTATATTTGTTGCAAGCTTAGGCTTCATGGAACCATTCTTGAGTTTTACCGGATACATTCATAGCTTGTGTAAATTTTCATGCAGATCATTGCATCTGAAAATCAACCCGTGACTTGGACGACTCCTCTTGGTCTTCCTGTTGTTCAACCCTACCGCAAAATAGGCAGGCATCTTGTGAGGGTTCATCATTCTAGTTGGAAGCTCATCATCATTACTATTGTTTTCTGGACGCTTGTATAACAAGTTTGGTTTGTTAAATTGGTTTTGTTCAGGTAAAAACATCCCTTCAAGTCCTAACATTGCATAGAGAAACGGAAAAGGTAATTTCCCAACATTTTATTGCGGGATTATCAAGAAAATCATGATGGAAATTGTTTTGTTGCCACACTTGTAAAAACTAGTTCAAGAAATAGGGCATGACCCTAAAATTACAATAATGATTACTGCTTGAGTGCACGTTTGGTTAAAGGAGTGAAATGGAATGGAAACAATTAACAGGAAAGAAATGAAATGGAAATGGCTGTGTTATTTTAATGTGCATAAAGAGCTCTAACATTCCTTTTTAGTCGCTAAACAAACATGATTTTTGATTGGTTCGGTAATATTCCATTTCTGTAAATGATTCTTAACAATTCCAAACGGGCCCTGAATGTGTATAAATAATATTATCAGGCAGTTGGCTATATCTGTTTTCAGGATATATAAGATCAACTTTCAGTTTCTTTGTGTAAGATGGTTTTCTGGAATGTTATATAGTATTTGGTTTCTATAGGTCATAACCAAGAGGCAAAGAACAGCTTTCCCACCCAATTTTGTGCATTCACTTGATGGGTCACATATGATGATGACTGCAGTTGCCTGTAGAAAGGCAGGATTAAACTTCGCAGGTAGGAGCATTTTCATTTTTTAATAGAATTATTCAGTGCAAAGTTTGCGCTGACCATAATGCTTGTTTTGCTCATTGTTTACATGCCCACAGGAGTACATGATTCATATTGGACCCATGCATGTGATGTCGACACCATGAACAAGGTTTTAAGAGAAAAGTTTGTTGAACTTTACGAGCAGCCAATACTAGAACAGGTGAGTAATATACTAATATGATGTCGTGACTTATTATTTGTCATTAACCTTAGTGAAATTAGGCGGGAAGTTTCATGCATTAAGATTTAGCATACTAAAATTAAATTTACAGATAGGTAATAGAAGGTTGAATATTTAGCCTTGAAAATTTCAGTTACATAATTGGCGTTGTAAGTAAGTACTAAATTGACATATTTCAAGGGAGGTAGTATATGATTGCTGCAGCTTTAGAAGTTCATCTGCTCAAAGACATGACCTCTCTCCTCGTACTTACTGTTGTGTTTTTATTTGTTTGTGTTTACTCTCTCCCTTCTTGGATTGGACATGAGAAGTTGTTGGAATCCTTTCAAAAGTCTTTTCCAACACATTCATTCCCTCCTTTGCCTGAGCGTGGGGAGTTTGACTTGAAAGATGTACTCAAGTCTCCATATTTTTTCAACTAAACAAATCATGACGGCAATGGTCAGTCTTACCTTCATTGGTCGACCCACATGGATTTCTGATGTTTACAGCGAGAGCGGTCATGGCTTTGTGTATGATAATCCTAATCTTAAGGTGCTAGCCTGTTAATGATCTGAATTGCACTTGAGAGATTGGGTAAATGCTTGATGGAACGAGGCAAATCATGCAGAGGCTGCAAGCAATGAAGAAATGCCTCTTTTTTGTAGGAGATGAGCTTTGCCTGAACCAGAGCTGCTTTTATTTTTTTATACAGTTAGCATTAGTTGAGGTTGTTTTGTGGAACAAAAGATGTGCATGTATATATTTATATCAATTTTGGTCTGTGTACTTATTGATCAAACAACATTTAAGATGAAATGGGACCATGGAGATTATATCATGTTTATTCAGGATAGAAGTACAATATTCACAGCAACCTTATTCCGACCATTTCATACACCCAATCCATCAGTGCTGAGTTTGCGGTTATAGAATTTATTGCAATTGCGCTTATGACGTTGTCGCAGAATTAAAATAAAGGGCAATTTTAGTAACTAGGCTTTTTTGAAAAACTATAGCAGTAACTAGGTTTTTATGATGTTTCAATTAAGTAAATATACCCTAACCTTTTGTATTTATTCTCAAACTTTACACACTCTTCTCTAAAGGGGTACATTTACTAAACACAAAACTAGAAAAAGCCTAGTAAACCAAATTGTTTTTAAAAAAAAAATAATAAAAGATACCATACACATTGCACTAAACACAAAACTAGAAAAAGCCTAGTAAACCAAATTGTTTCTGAAAAAAAAATAAAAGATACCATACACATTGCACAAACAGAAAAGGATCAAAGTACATTTTAAAGTGAACACAATATCAATTTTTATGATTCAATCTCGAGTTGTTATTTCTTTAGTCCATTTAAATATAATTTTATGTTTTATGTCTATAATATTTATATTTATAATATTTAATGAGTTTGAAATATAAATCAGTTTAATCGCTAAATAATTTTGTTCATACTGGACATAAATATAAATGGGTAAAATGATTAATTAGGTTTTTTAAGACTACTCATAGCATAAACTCTTTAAATAAATAGGGATAATTTGACATACTAGGCCTTTTTGAGTTTTTGTTTAAGAAAGTGTACCCCAAATTTTTTACCACTTTCATTTAATGGTAGGTAAAACTAATTAACCCCTATTTTAATAAAAAAAAGAAACTAATTAACCCCTATTTTAATAAAAAAAAGAAAAGGCATTACAATTGCAAATCAATCTAAAATTGTTACTGTTACGTACAACTTTTTTTTTTTTGACTTTTATTTTTTCTTTTGTTTTGCCTTTTTTTTAATTTTATTTTCTGGTATGAATTTTATAACAGAATTACATACCAGAAGTTCATACTCATACCAAAATTTTTTCATACCAGAATTTCTTATATCATAATTTTTTCAACTCCAATGTTTTTTTCTTGCCTTTATTTTTATTATTTTTATTATTTTCTTTTTTATTTTCTGGACTAAATTTCTCATACCGGAAATTCTCATACTAGAATTTCTCATACCAAAATTTCTAAAACCATAAATTTCATACCAGAAATTTTATACCAGAAATTTCATACCAGAAATTATCATACGAAAAGTTCATACCAGAAATTTCATACCAGAAATTATCATACGAAAAGTTCATACCAGAAATTTCATACCATAAATTATCATACGAAAAGTTCATACCAGAATTTTCATACCATTCCCCAAACGCCATTAAATTCCTTAATTCACATCTCTCACAATCTGAAAAAGATTTATACAGTCAAACACAACCTCAATATTCTTCTTCTTCAACAAATTCCGATTACAAATCCGTCGCTGATACTAGAATTTTATTTTTCACATACCATAATTGTATTTTTTTACATACCAGAATTGTATTTTTTCTCATACTAGTGTATTTTTTCACATACCAGAATTGTATTTTTTCACATACCATAATCAAATATAGTTGCTAAGAAGATTTTACATACCGGACATTTTACATACCCGACGTTTTACATACCGGACATTTATATACCGGACATTTTACATACCGGAAATTTACATACCGGATATTTACATACCGGAATTTAAAGTTACATATAAGAATAATACATTTGACATTGTCCAGGAAACAACAAACATCACAGTGATGCAGAATAATACATTTGACCTGCATCCAGGACTTCAAAGTCCACAAAGCCTTTGAATTTGTTTTACGCCTGCAATCAAAGTTAACAAGTGAGTTACAAAACAGTGAAAGCAACGGGCTTCCCAAACTATGAAACAAAAGTTAATCAAGCGAGTTTAACAGCATAAACAACTGCATGATCAATCCTAATTCGCTTTGTATTCTAACACTTGCCTTGTTAGCGATGTTGGTGGATAGCCAATCAAGCCCCTCGTACATTCCCTTCCCAGAAGTTGCACAGATGCTCTGAATATACCTGAAAATTACAGCAAATGAAATAAAATTGTATTAAATGTTGATCATTGGAGTTGAAAACTACTAAAGGATTGTAGATTTGTACACCATAACATTAAGCTTACTAGTGACGTTGTCGAAGAGAGTGTATGCCAAGCTTATCAGTAATCTCAGCAGCATTCACAGCGTTTGGAAGATCTTGCTTGTTAGCAAACACAAGCAACACGACATCTCGCAACTCATCATGTTTCAATACAATCAACCAAAAGGGCAAAAATAAAACAATAAATTTAAGAGACCAAATATCAAACAGTTGGTGTGCATCATACAACAGGGCAGAAATTACCAGATCTACGGCGGCGGATCTGGAGACTTTGGTAACCGGATGGTTGAGGCAGTGCAACACAGTCGGGAAGGGGAAAGAGAAGACGGGAGTAGAGTGAGTGTGAGGGTGAGGGCGAGAGAAACGGAAGAACGAAGGAGAGGCTAGGGTTTGGACGGAAAGTGGTGCAGAAGGAAAGAAAGAGATAGGGCAGGAAGCTTGGCGGCGGTAGGAAGCAACAACGGCTTGACGGCGGCCGGAGGTAGCAGCGTTACTCCGGCGGCGATGAGTGAAGGTAGAGATGAACGGCCGTTGAGAGAAGAGAGGAACGAAGGGGCCGCTTTCTTCAAATTAGGTTTGACGGTAAAAAAAAAAATTGGGGTACATTTACTAACTCAAAAATACTAAAAGCCTATTTACTAATCTAATTCTCAAAATAGCCTACTTACCTAATTAGCCCAAATAAATATACCCCTAAGATTTTTTCTTAGTTAAAACAGTGAGATAAAATTAACTCACACGCCACTTTGTGTTAAAATTTCTGTGTTTTTCAAATTTCTACTCTCTCCCTCCATAATTGTCTATTTCTTCTCTCTCGTGTTAGTTACGATAAAAATGGCAACAAGATATCTTGAAAACGCTACTTCTTGACATTCTTGTAATATGTTCGACTTCAATTTCGTGTAACATTATGTTCACCTTCACTTTCGAGTAACCTTCTGGTATGAGTTTCTGGTATGATAAGCTGACATTCTTCCTATGTATATTGATATGATTTGTCTGGTATGAGCTCTGGTATGTTTGTTTGATATGAATTTTGATATGAGTTTTTTTTTTTGGTTGGACTTTTTTTTTTTATATGAGTTTGATATGAGGTTTTGATATGATTTTCTGGTATAAAATGTTAAGTGTGCATTGATATGAATTTAGGTATGCGTTCACAACCACAAGAAAATGAGAGAGAAGAAATAGGCAAATATGGAGAGAGAGAGGTAAGAACACGGTAATTTTGAACGTAACTTCCATGAGAGAAGAAATAGACAAATTGGAGAGAGGATAAATTTGAAATACACACGTACAAAAATATAAGATATGGAGAGTATAAATTTTTTAAAAATGATAAAAATTAGAAGGGTCAACAAAATAAAAAACCATAAAAAAAGAGCTTATTTCACCCAATTATTTCAAGGATTAACAATAATAAACAAGGATAAACAATACTTTTCTTATTTATTAAATTCAATATATAAGACAAAACAATGCTTTCTTATTTATTAAATTCAATATATAAGACAAAACAATGCTTGACACGACATTATATAAGCAGTTTATAAAACTAGCAATTTGTATTTTATGAACAATCACTAAAACCGTCCATACTTTCCAGATAATAATTCACATTTGATATTATCGGTTTCACGCGTCCCTATCAAAAGAGTTGTTCTACTCCCGCACGTCCCTATCGAAAGAGTCATTCGCATCTTGCCTTAAGTTAGTGATTTCACCTTTAAGTGAGATTACAATAAATCAGCATCAGAGTTGCTGTCAAACTCAACTTATCGACATGAATAATTGTTTGAGATTGACAATAACCAAATCCAAATAAATCAGCATCCGATTTGCTGTCACCTTTACCCACCATATAGATTCTTGAACGAAGTCAACAATTTGAGTATATTTGAGCTGAGCGCATATCATATAAGTTTCTTTTCTTCAAATAAGTGAAGCATTAAGGAAAGGGAAATACTAATGAAGATGGAAATCATTTGCTTAAAGCTAGCTGAATATGCAACACCAAGAGCAAATGTCATATTGTAATCTCACTTAAATACAACATCAAGAAACCCTAGTGATTGTATGTTCATGTCACAAGCAGTCAAGCACAGTGCAGAAAAATAATCATAATATTAAGAAATCTGATCAAAATGTCACAAGACAAAAAGGATCACCATGCCATGTATGGATGGAGATGTAGCAATTTACCCCCACAGATCTCATCTGCTACAGTTCACAACGGTTCCTATTTAAGGATTAGCTGTGCCTGAAAACAACAACAATGGCGGTGCAATTGTCCTTGCAGTTCCTCTCTACAACTGCTTCCCTGACGAGACGACGGCATACAGCTCTGACAGACAAACCCTCCTGCAGATACAAAAGCGGAGCTAGTGAAGCCTCAAGCACAAGTGAGCAAATGCAAACCAAGATCGACAAAGGTTCAAGCTTCATAGTTGTGCCCTAAAAAGGGCATGTGCTTTACCTTCAACAGCTTCTGAACAAACTCAACTGCATCACTCGGTCCAAAAACCTGCAATGATGGAAATAATTGTTGTGACAAGCTTCATAATAACCACAACATAAAACTTTTGTAAAGCCTTTCAGTGACGTACCCCCCAAAGGCCATCACAACCGAGAATCATGAAGTGTTCCCTTTCAGTGACGTCAAATGACTGGACATCTGGAACTGCAATAACACCTACCTGCAAGGCTTGCAGTTCTTTCAGATAGTGATCTACCAAGATAAGATTATCATCTAAGCTTAACATGAAAATATTCAAGCCATTTGACAATCTGTCAAGCCTCGACTGCATTTCATTCCATGTCTTACGGGTGAAGGTGGAAAGAGGTAGCAAGTAATCATTGCTTCTTGCTCCAAAGGAAAAAAATAAATCACTTCAGCACATCCCAGCTCAAGACTTCCGCATCCATTGATACGTCATATTTTACCAAAACAGCAGTTTCTCAAGTTGAAGGGAAAGAAAATAAATTGTACTACACACCAAAGAGAATGTGTGAAGGACACTTTCTGATTGAAACAACCCTATGCAAGTTTGATGAGAAAATACCGTATATGAGTTTCTCATTAAAGCAAATGATAATTTAAGTTTGATCAACTTGAATCAAATCAATAGCGACGTTAACATAGTTAATAACCATTCAAAAGTAAATTATCAAAATAAAGCCAATGTTTAAGGTAGAGAGCATAAGTGTAAGCTATTTGCTAAAAAAAATTGACCTACTTAAAGACACTTTATGACAACAAATCCTACAGCTTTAGCCACATAAACCATCCTGAAATGGCTACTTTATGCCATGCAGTCTCTTCTGCTAGAAGGAATAAGTTACTCTTTACTTGTATGATATAATTTAGAAAGAAATGGAGTAGAAGAGAGCGCGCAAAAGTAACAAATAAAAGAATAAACATAATCCTCTACATTGCCAGAGAAGTAAATCAATATGTAAATGAAAACCTCCTTTTCAAAACAAAAATAAAATAAAAACAAAAAAAGATCAGAAACATGCTAAAAGCTTTCAAAACCTTCTTAAAGTGGCGATCACCAAAAGCTCTGGAGACTTCAAGACGACCCTGTAGTCGTCCATTTGTGCTTACAGAACCACCAGCCTGGTTGGAAAAATTAATCAAGCATTGTTGAAGTTAGCATCTCTTTGTTGACAAGCCATTCACTACTGGCATCAGCAGTAATAAGGACATAGAGAATGCACAGTTTACAGCAGCACTCTAGCACAAACACTATATCATGTTTCCAATTAGTATAGCTAGCAATTAACATCAGGAACAGAGTTTGACAGCACAAATAGAGAGAGGTAACTGCACATTTATAATATTTGTGGGCCTAGTCTTGAAGTGAATATGTTTCATCTTGAGTTCTACCTGATTTTCTAGGGAATCTGATGGTTTAATGAATAAAACTGAAGGCAAAAAAAACTTTGAATTGGAACATGTTCTCAATTTCTATAAATATGAAAGTGCTTATAATGCATAATCAAGGAGAAAAATGCAGTGATCGTGCAGAGGAGAGGATGATCATAGCTCAGGCATGAAACGTGTGAGTTTAACCCCATAATTTTGTTGAACTTGACACTTTTAAGAACATGATGTGGCTTACATTGATGCTTCAACACACATTTGATACCTGAAATATGCAAGGATACTAGCCTTCTATAAATAGAAGGTGACAAGAAACTAGATGCCCAAATGCAAACATCCAATTTGCCAACACAACTAAAGTGTTCAACATGAACCAGAGTTGGCAGTTAAATTTTTATTATTTATTGTTAATCTGGATTCACACTTACATTCACATCTACGTCCATCTCTCAGGATTCTTTGAGACATAATTCCAATGACATAATTCACAAGCCAATAAGGTACGACTTCAAACCAAGTATGATTAAGCATAAGAAAAGATGAGGCCATTTGGAGCAAGGTCAAAACAAAGTTCCACCAACCTTCTGTATACGTGCGCGCTCTTGTGGATAGATGGCTTTGTGCTCTCTTGTTATAACAATTGCCTTCAATGGATTGTGATTATCAGAAGGATTCTTCAAGCTTCCTGTGCTTGACGATCGTGCCACCACTGCTTTTGCATCCCCAATATTGGCAACAAAAATCTATAAGATCAAAAGAAACAAAAAGAGTTAGAAGCATGTCCCATGCATACAATGCTCATAATACCAGTCAAATTTTTAACAGAAGATATACACCACTTCAGAAGAAAATCGCTAACTTCCCGAATACTTGAAGAAAAGGTTCACTAGAAGCTAAAATGCTCAGAAGGCAACAGCCTATGATGCTTCACTTTTACTTTCCATGTTGAATCTAAATTGACTAAATGCCATTACTCTGCACATGCCTAAGGTCCAACTAATTAAAACAACAAAACTGGATATCTACGGGAGATGGAAACTATGGTGATACTACACAAGAACAAATTCACATGCTTTGGGCTTGATCATGGTATAAGTTCATCATCAGAAACTGAGCAAAAGGTATCACACGATTGAACATGATAACGGAAAATATTGGGAGAAGTGTTTCTTTTGTACTTTTTAATGTAGCCAGGTAGGTATTAAACATCGATGTGGAATTGATAAAGTGTTATTATGAATACTTACTCTTCGACCCAGGACCCAAATGCAAACAGCTGTAGCACCATCCTGCCATCCTCCTGTGAAGGTCATCTCAAAGCTGTTAATATCAGGTATTGGGTATCATTAACAAAACCTAAGATATGAAAGCAGAAAACAAAGGCTGGCACCTTCTCCATCTGCATTCAGAATGAGTTCGATGCGCTATAAATTATAATGATACAGATCGCTTATTTACTTTCTAAAACACTTTTACCCTAGTAATTGGTAAATATAAAGTTTATGAAATCCAGAAATTGGCTGGTCCAACGGCTTAATGGCCATCCACTCTAATCTTATATCTATTAAAGCAGAGGACTTTTTGCCACATGTCAGCGCCAGAATTCTCGAAGCCCAAAAAAATATTTTAAAAAGTTATTAATTATGTTTATTAATTAAATTATTACTAAGTCATAATAAATACATTTAAAAATTGTGGACTTTTTGCCACGTGTCAGCGCCAGAATTCTCGAAGCCCAAAAAAATATTTTAAAAAGTTATTAATTATGTTTATTAATTAAATTATTACTAAGTCATAATAAATACATTTAAAAATTGTTAAAATATTCAACAATATCTTTTTAGTAATATAAATTATAAAATTTAAAATCGATTATTTTTCTCTGCCCAAATGTTTTTTTAATCCACTAAAATTTCTTCAAAAATATAAATTAAAAAAATTAAAAAACGAAATTTTGTTATAAAAAAAATTGGTAAAATATCCAAAAATATCTATTCAATTATATAAATTTTAAAAAATTAAAAATTGAAAATTTTAAATATTTTTTGTTAAAATAGTCTACCAAATTATTTAAATAAATTTTATTAAAATATGAGATTTTTAATTTTAAGTGTTTAAATTAGTAAATTTTTAATAATTTTATTTTATCTTATCTATCTATCTATCTTTTATATATATATTAAGAGTAGTATCTAAATCCATGTGTCTCACCATGAGAACTCTAATGCCACGTGTCATTTTAGCAATTAATAACATCTCAAATTTTTTTTAATTAAGTTTCTTAAATCTCAAATCTTATCTTATCTTAAATCTTAAATTTTTAAATTCAGTAATTTCAATAAGATTGTTAAAATTGAAAAAGAATTACTAAAAATTTGACTCATATTTCTCCTCAACCCACAAACTTTTTTTAAATCTTTTCATTATATAATTTAAATGTATATTTTTTAATTGCTGATATAAATTGATAATTAAAAAAAAACGTACCTAAAATCTTTTGTCAATTTTATTCAAAGAGTGTATTATAAGTTTTTTACGTTGATTTTATCACATTATGTGTATTAAAATTTTTTGTTAAATTTATAGTGCATAAATTATATTAAACTCTAATAAAATAATTTCATATGTATATATCTATAGTAGGTATTAAATCATATCCCGTGCAAGGCACGGGTAATACACTAGTGTAGAAGTACACATGCACAGGAAGATTTTATTTTCAGCCCAATTTCTCGATTTTCAAACAAAGGCATCATTTACCAAACAAACTCACTTCTGACAAGACTGTTCATGGATTTGTTAGCATAAGTTGCTCACTTCAAAAAATAAAATCATAGCATTACCAGCTGCACTTTCTTGAAGTAAAGCTTCATCAGTTTTCTGAAAACCTGAAATTTGAAGAGACAGATAGACATAAATGCTTATCCAAAGTCCAAACCATTCACACAAAAGATACTTGAATAGCAATAAGTACTACACAAGAGTACATACCATCAAGAATGGCTTTTTTAGCAGCTTTAATGTCCAACTACAGTCAAATAAAGGAAACGTAATAAGAACAACTGATTGATGAAAATATGTGCACACCTGCCACAGAAACAAGAAATACAGCAGACATCAACTATTATGATGGAAACCCTCTTCCCTACAAAATTCTAGTTTGCACTTTTTGGATGGAATTTGATCTTACTTAGCATTATGAGATGGAAGTGAAACTAATGTTTGGGATCAAAATTGGAGATAGCATTATAAAAAATTAGGATTTATTTTTTTCCTTTTTATGAACAAAGGTTAAGCTCTACTCTTCCTCAACCTCAAGAGGGGAAATTTATAAAATGGAAAGTGAAGATGATTCTTAGAGACGGTAAAATGTCAAGCAGCACAACTTTTGGGGTGTTTGTGGTCTAATGCAGCAGAAAAAACTATGCAGTAAAAGGTGACATCCATCAAATACACAAAAGAATGTTTCGGGAAATAATCATAAACCAGTTCCAGGCGCAAAGAAGGGAGATACAGCAAAATCAACAATCATCATAAATAACAAGGATGAGGAAAAGCAAAGAGGATTTATCATGTCATTAAAGCCAATATTGTACTTCAATATTTTACAACAAACTTCTTTATTCAGTCAATAGACCATAAATCTAGTTAGCTTTTTCAGATATTTCATACCAGGCCATTTATTTCTCTTTAGTGGATGAGTTTTCAGATTTGAGTTATAGTGGACTGTACAAAAATATTCAAATGGATCACTAAATTGTCCTATATTTCTTTTACCACCTTATAGAGTGAATTTCTAGGTTTGTCGAATCAGATCATGATTGAAATGGTATAATTTTTTTATGTATTCTTGGGGCTATTTCGGATGTACAATTCAATTGCGGTAGTCATATTCCATTTCAGTTGTAAAATGCAGTCCGATGTTTGGGGTCGTATAAGTGATCAAGGGGTGGCAACTCATATTACGGGTTCACCAACAACGATTTCAAGATATATATATATATATATATATATATATATATATATATATATATATATATATATATATATATATATATATATAACTTATAAAAGGTTCAGCCTAGCAACATAACTCTGCTCGACTGCTCATACTATAATTGAGTATGCATAAATATCTTACACGTTTCATTTTGGACAAATAGTGTACACTTTTATTCTAATTTTGTATGTACGAAATTTAGCTTGTATAGCAATCGAACAAAAACCTTCCATCTCATTGCAGTCATCTTTCTCCTTGTACAGGGACTACAGTATGGGGACCACAAACAAAGGAGTAAAAATCCATAGTCACTTGAATTGATTACCCATAATTAACAATATAATGAAGCTGAAGCATAATATTCTAAATAGCCTCAAGAAAATTCTCTCTCCACTAAACCAAAATAAAGATTGATTAGCATGCAAAACGAATCATCATGTTGTCAATGTAATGTCTGATAGTAGATAAGACTAAGCAAAACACACCAACTCACGTGGTAACCCTGCTTGAACGACGTTTGGATGTAAATGCTTTTGAGCATATTCAGCAGCTAACCGGCCTCCATGTCCATCGTATATAGCAAAATGTGCGCAGCTGGAAAAAAAATACAAAAAAATGATAGAATTAGCATCTGCATTGATAAATAGAAAATAATTCTCAAGCTAAAACTTATTGCTACATGAATGATACTTCTCAAGCTAACACTAATTGCTACATCAATGATTTGTGCTCGTTCTGTCAAAGAAGACCTAAAAGCATCACATGACTAATAAAAATCTACCAATGAAAACGACTGAATATGATATACAATGAAAGTGAACACAAATTTAAAGACAAAATGCATAGTAATAACGGCACTTAGTAATTAGAAACAAACATTATTTATCTATGAGCACTTTCTGAAATTAGTCAAATGGTTGCACAGCCTATAGCCTCATCTATTGAAAATATATAGTAATCTATATTAGTGAAAGCAAATCAAATGTCCATAGCAATCTGAAAACATATTAAACCCATAAGATAAATGAAACTAAACCTAGGGCATTGATAAATGAAAATCAGCACGAAATCACGAACACTGGAAATGCTAATTCTAATTCGAAAAAACCTCAATTTTCCAGCGGAACCCAAGGTGGCATCGGGGAGAATAACCCAGGCATCCTCCATGGAATGCCTGGAACCCTTATCCTCAGCGGCATCAGCTTCGATAGAGAAATACATCTCACCTTCTCCAGCATGGCGCCCAATCTGACTAGCAGGGGAGCCCTCGCCATTACTTTTGCTCTCTAAATCCCGATTTTGACTGTGGGCTTCACAGGCTTCTCCTCCTTCGCAACGCGATGAAGAGGGCTTCAATTTCTTATTCGAATCGGAACAAGCGGGGTCATCGAATTCGACCTTGCGCTTCTCCTGAGATTCTTCAACGGCATTGAAAGAATCAGTAGTTGATAGCTTGCCTGACCTTTCGATTTCTGCCATTTTTTGGGAAGGTTTTCGGATCGAAAGAGTAACGGATGCGCAAATTGGCAATCCAATAGCTCAATGAGGCCTTTGGGTGGGTGGCTATTGAGTAACGTAACGTTACGTGGACGCCCAAAAACCCCTTTAGCGCCCTTTGTTCTGCTTCTTTTGATAGGGATTAAGGGCTCCTTGGTACTATTATCTATGAATCAAGAATCGAAATGACTAGCGTTTGATAAAGCCTTGAAATCGTAATGAAAATGATTTTATAAAATGACGGGTTGATTCAAAAAGAGGTGTAATAGATACACTCTTAATTGTCTATTTTTGTTCATAAAGTCAATCAATTTGTCTAATCTTATCCATCAATTTGGTCAATTATTAAGTAATGATGGTTGTAAAATTTGTTTAACTTGTAACAAGTGTTTCTTAGTATTTTTCTAATCATTGTTCATTGTAATGATACTTAAAATGTAACGAGGGTTTAAATATATATTTGGTAACATTGTTTGACGGAATTAACGTTATCGAGTATCGAATAATTGTAATGTTGTTTAACGGTATTTGTATTTTTTTACAAATAATATTTAAATTAATTGGTCGTACAAAAGTGAAAATTACATAACTTAAAAATGCTTAATACACGACAAATACGAAAACACATTTCGACTAAAAAGTAAAAAATGCGAGAACGAACTAAAATTGAAATCCGTTCATTTGGTGTGTTTGGGTCACTTGGGGTGTAGGCGCTCTAGAGTGGAACATGTTATACATTTCTTGCATCTCTTCGGTCGTTCGTGGATATCCACTGTTTTGAATTTGGGTCAATTTGCCGCCAATTTGTATGTGTCGTTGGAAACGGCTCAATGCGAATGACGTTGTCGCTTGTCGTTCTTGGAAAATTCGGGACGATTTGAGAATTTATGGGTGACAGTTTTTGATGTACCATAGCATGTAATCCTTAAAGTCAATTGAGAAGCTAATCAATCCAAAAAAAATCTAAAAAAGTAGTATATGTGCAGACAAAACCATTATCCAGCTAGAAGCCTAGGATCATCATTGTCGCCATAATTTATGCTTCTTTTAGAAAAACTTAAAGATTAGTCGCCATTATCTGTATAATTTCAACAAACATTAACAATGTCACTATTATTTAAACTAAACAAATTAGTAATTAGTATTTAGACTACTAATTTGTATTATTTTAGATTGTGCATACAAAACCATTAACAATGTCGCTATGTGCAGACAAATCTAAAATACTAGTTCAATCTGAATACTAGTTCAATCAAACTCAAGAGGAAAACACATGCTTAACCTTAACAATGTCACTATGTGCAAACAAAATCTAAAATACTAGTTCAATCTAAATACTAGTTCAATCAAACTCAAGAGGAAAACACATGCTTAGCCTTAACAATGTCACTATGTGCAAACAAAATCTAAAATACTAGTTCAATCAAACTCAAGAGGAAACACATGATTAACCTTTGGAATTGTTGTTCAATCTAAAATATTAGTTCAATCTAAATACTAATTTTAGATTGTGCAGACCAAAACCTAGTAATTGTTGTTCAATCTAAATACTAGTTCAATTAAATTAGTAATATACGTGCAGACAAAAACACAGGCTTAACCTTATTAGGTTAAATCTGGAAGTTTGATTGCACAACAACTAGTCTAAATACTAGTTCAATCAAACTCAAAATTTTCAGCAACCACGTAGGATCATCACTATCGCCATCATATGTAGTAAATAAAGGAATGGAAGAAGGCACTCGGAGACGAAAACTCGAAGAAGAAAAGGAATGGAAGAAGGGAGCTGAAGAACACAAACCTGTATCGTCGTTCGTCGCCCGCCTCTGTCGATTGGGCACTACCACAGACCCGTGAAGAACACAAACCTGTTACCAAGAAAGGTTATATAACCCTGGTTCTCATGGTAGTTGTGAAGTTTTTTAGGGACAGAAACGTAATTTGACCGAAAATAAACCAATAAAAAAACCCAATGTAAATAGCATTACAAAATTAAAATATATAAACTGAACGAGTTTATAAACCCGAAAATGAACCATAAACCCGTATAAACCCATTTATTTTATAAACCCGGAAAAACTCAAACCCTTACTAAACATGCCCTTAGTCTATATGAAATAATACAAGACTTTTAACTCACTACTTACTAGTGGATTTTTTTCAAAAAAAAAAAATATATATTGTATTAACTTATAAAAAAAATTATGTCATGGTTCAATGATCATTCTACATTTCTGAATTATTATTTTATTTAAGTGAAATAAACATTGTTGATTGTCTTTATGGAAGACGTTTTGAATATTTGTAGGTTTTAAAATTCTCATACTAAGGAATTAGAGCATTGCGAGTCATTCACATTATGTACAATTTTACATGACATGCAATTTTTTTCCTATTTTTATGAATTATAATTGACTAATTAATTTCGTCTTTAGTATCTAAATACTTGTATTTGAAATTGGTCCTGAGTTTTGGTTTCTCTTCATAATATTGGAGGAATCCATGAGTCTTTTACATTTCTAAATTATAATTCCATTTAAGTGAAATACACATTGTTGATTGTCCTTATGAAACACGTTTTGGATATTTGTAGGTTTTAAATTCTCATACTAAGGAATTAGAGCATGGCCAGTCACATGTATGTACAATTGTACAAGGCATGCATTTTTTTCTATTTATATGAACTATAATTGACTAATTAATTTCGTCTTTAGTATCTGTATACTTATATTTAAATTTGGTCCTGAGTTTTGGTTTCTCTTTATTATATTGGAGGACCTTGTACTAATGAGTACATGTCCATTTAATGTAAACAACCGATGTCCTTACTCTTGCTTGATAGTCAAGCTCAAGTTATGTTGTTGAATGAGGTCATTCAAAAATTATTCTTTTAATCGGATGCACATAGTAGCACATGGAGCAATTCACTGGATGATGAATGTTATGTGACATTAATGGTGAAAGACCATCCATCACCCCAACTACTTTTCTACTTGATCCCTACACTTTTTTACAAATTACCAATGATTAAAATAATCATCATTATTATTTATTTTTTTAATTGTACTTTTCAATACGTTAAAATCGTTATCTACTTTAATTGAAGATAAAAATAAAAGAGGATATTAAAGGCACGGCGCTCGATTTCGTATACGCACCACGTAGACGCGATGAGTGACCTTTTCACGGTTACGCGATGTGTGACCGTGAAGGTCACTCATCGCGTCTACGTGGATTTTTGACCGTTGAGATTCGAACGTTGTAATCCGAACGTTGTAACTCAAATGTTGTAAAAGTGACCGTTGTAATTTAAACGTTATTGATTTCCTTTGGTTATATATAGATAGTAATAGAAGAGGTGAAAAACGCTCACAACATCTTCGAAAAAACAACACAACATTTTCTGGAGAACAGCTGTGAGAATGTCAACACACGAGGATGATGAAGTGATGATTCCGTTCAACGATACAAAATTTAGTGATCCAGACGAGTTTCTTCGACATTTCGAGGTAAGTACTTTATAACCGAAAATATAGAAAAACTAGAATTGATGTATATAATGTATGTTTAAGTTAGATATAGTTGCAATTAATGTTAGAAACATTTATTATAATTCGTGTTTTTATTATTTGAAAATTAGTAAACCGAAAACTAGAAATTTTATAGTATTTTTTTCTATGTGAACTAGGATCTTCCGAATTATTCTCGTGATGAAGGGAGTGATTATTCGCGAATGTTTGAAATTCGCGGTTTTTTCCATGATCGCGAGACGATGGTGGATTGGGCTCCATTCATGGGAGGAACTATGAACATGGTGTTGGTTACTAGTAGGTCGTGGAGAAATTCTTGGGGGTTCGTTACGTTTCGTTTGACATGCGAACATTTTGGAGCCCCTCGTAAGAAGAAAGATATGGATCTTGATACCGAGTCATCTTCTAGCCGAGCACAGAAATCGAAGAAGGACGGATGTTGTTTTGAGCTTGAGGGCGTACAAAGCGAGGCTGAGAAGTGGACGTTGCATGTTATAAATGGAGTGCACAATCATACACTTCCCGAGCAGTTGAAGGGACACACATATGTTGACAGATTGACGGAGAAACAATTTCGGAAGGTGGGACGTGAGCTTGGGTCGGGTTTCAAGCCGAGAAATATATTGAAGTCAATAAAGTTAGATGATCCATACAACGTCAACACAATCGAACAAATATACAATGCTGGAATGAAGATTAGGAAGCTACAAGCCGAAGGACGGAGTCCTCTCCAACAAGCACTACATATGTTAGAGGAGCGTCGTTATTACGTAAATGTGAGAAGATGCTCGGAATCGGAAGAAATTTCAGATTTTTTCATCATGCATCCGGATTCAAGACATCTCCTCAACCTATTTCCTTATGTCATCGTAATGGACACGACGTACAAGACGAACGAGTAAGTTTTAATATACATGTTATTATGATTTTTTAATTTTTCATGCACTTTTAGTTTAATATAAATGTAAACTCTTAATATATCCTATATAGGTACAAGATGCCGTTGTTAGAGATTGTCGGTATCACTAGCACGAGGTTGACGTTTGCAATAGCATTTGTTTTCATGGCCAAGGAAAACGCCAATCACTACGAGTGGGCATTACGGAGACTCCGACATGTGTGCGGAAATGTTACACCGGGGGTGATTGTGACGGACAGAGAGCTAGGACTCATAAGTGCCCTCGGTGTTGTTTTTCCGGATGTGAAGCACATGATTTGCACCTTTCATATAAAGTGCAACATCCAACATAGATCTTGGGCGGTGACACGGTCAAAGGAATTACAAGCTGTTTTTGCATCACACTACCATGCTCTTATTGAATCTAGATCTCTTGAGAGTTACGAGCAGTGTTTGGGTGAAATGAAAGTGCATTGACAAGCGTATCCGAGGTTGATGGAGTATTTGGAAACTACATGGCTAATCCCCTACAAGGAAGCAATTGTTCGATATTGGTTCGACCTGCATCTACCCTTTGGCACGAGGACCACGAATGCGTAAGAACTTATTTCTATATTGTTTACACTTGTTTTCTAATAATTGTTGTAGATTAATTTATTGAATTGATATTGGTTGTTAGGTGTGAGTCCGCACACTAATTGTTGAAGGGTACATTGCGTTCTACCGTCCAAGGATTTCAGTTGGTGATGGAAAACATTGACTTGATGGTAAATGATCAGATTGATAAGATTCAAGCGTCAATAGAGACGTCACGTGAGAGGATGTTGTTGGCTGTGCGTGTGCCTATATTTGATTTACTCCGAAACAAAGTAAGCAACGAGTGCTTCTTGGAGTTGTTGGAGATCTACGAGAAGGCAAAGCAAATTAGGAGCTTCACAACATGTAAGGATTCATATTGGAGGGAAGCTCATGGGTTGCCTTGTGCGCACGAGTTCTATATTGCTATTAGGCATCGAGAGCCAATACGTTTGGATCAGATTCACCCTTATTGGAAGCAAGTACGATGAGAAAAATTGAATCCGACGCATGAAGATGAGGTTGTCCATATTGATCCATACATGGAGTCACTCAATGACTTTAGGGAGCGATTGAACAAGAATTTGCTTTCGAGAGATGTGTTTGAGCGGATGGCTTCATCATATGAAGATATTACAAGTCCGGGCAATTCAACGTTGAGAGTACCAGAGCAGAAAGTCAGAACTAAAGGAAGACCACCAAAGTACGACATTCTTTCAACAAGGAGAGAACCAAGTCGGTTTGAACATGGTTCTGGATCGGCACGTCCACGTCCTCGAGGTCGTCCACCTAAAGCAAGACAACATGTGGAAGTTAAAGTGGAGGAGCCCGAGCCCGAAGAGGACAAAGTTGAAGTTAAAGTTGAGGAGGCGAGCCACGTGGTAAGAAAAGCACCACCAGACGTTCTAAGAACTATCGGTTCAAGGGTGATCAGATGCAGAAGTTCCTGAAACCCTTCATCCTTTCAACCTATGATGTTAAAGGAGATGGACATTGTGTATTTAGATCTCTTGCCGTGGTTTCGGGATACTCGGAAGAAGATTACTTAATTGTTAGAAGGGAAATGGCTACAGAGTTGTTGATGAGAAAGGACTTGTACGCACGCGTGAGTATTTTTTGTTGATAAATCCTTCATCCTTTTCTTTGATTTAGTATATTTTGTTGATAAAATGATAAATTTTACTAATAATTGTTTTTTTTGTCAATAGTCGGCGGTACAATGGACGGTTGATGAAGTTATCGAGGCCACTTGGTGGACTGATCCTATACCTTATGGGCCGGAGAATTGGATGAAGTGTCCACTTATTGCAACGGTAGTAACGATATATTACCGATGTGCAGTTCTTATACTAGGCTCAACCCCCGAGACATGTTTACCAATTGTTGCAACGATTGAGAACCAAGAACCCCCAACAGAGATTCGTGCAATAGCGTGGGTCAATGGCAATCACTTTGTAGCCGTATGTTTTCTTTCTGCACCTTTTATATCTCATATATCCTGTTACTTTTATTCAAGAATGACAAAAAAAGGTAATCACTTTTTCATTTGTCAATCATCTTTCGTTAGGTTTGGCTTAAACCAGACTCTCCATTACCACATTTGACCCTTCCATGGAGGCGTGGACATGATTTTAGCGTTGATGGATGGGATGCACACTTTCGTGATAGATTCAAGATGTTCGACGACCTCCGGCGCAAAGAGTGTCCTAGACAAGTGATAGTCAATCTCGTATCTTATTCAGAGTGATAGGTTATATGTGTTTCAAGGTTTCATTTGGTTCATGGATGTTTGTTTTATATGTAATTCATGCGGAGTACTATAAAACTTGTTTTATATACGGAGTACTATAAAACTTGTGTTTCTTCTTAGGTCAAATGTGTTTCAAGGTTATATGTGGTTCATGGATGCTTGTTTTATAATAAGCGAGATTATTGAAGAACTTTAAAAACAATGTAAAAGGTAAAGCACATAACATTGCAACATATAAAATTTAATATATACAACAAAGGTAAAGTACATCACATGTATGTCCTCCATACAACAAAAGGTAGCGTGGGTCAACAAAAGGTAAAGTACATCAATCTCGTTTCGGCTGTGTCGCCCTGACCTGAGATGGTGCTATATGAACATCCTGGCCAACAGACTCGTCGTACATCCCATGTATGTCCTTCATAGTCATTGAGCCACGACTAATAATATCCCGTAGGCGGGCCTGAATAATGTGTAGCCTCTGCATTGGAAAATAAAGTTGTCAGCGCTAATGGTAAAGTAAAAAACTTTAAAACTTTAAAGGTAAATATATCAACACATACCCGAGTATCTGAAACAGGGACCGGAGGAGGACGATCTACCGGTGGAGACTGTATAGCCGATCCAGGAAGGAGAAATGGATGGCACCACTCGCTAAACCAGGACATGTAGTCCTCAGATACTGTCCATGGTAAAGGGGCCCTAGTGTGACCCTGAAGCGCAAATCTGCTCGCCTCCTCGTGTCTAGCAGCCCAACGATCATCTGCGCCATGAAATCTCACCCTATACCCCCTACTGCCAAAAGCGGGGCGCTGCTCCAAATAAGGGATAATCCTCTGAAGTGGGATCGTCTGAATGTACCCAAATTGTCGAAGGACACGATCCGGCATGTATGCCTCAATGATATCTCCTATCTGGATCGTCCCTCGGTACGACGAAACAGCAAACTCGCCCTCAAAATCTAACACTCTATCGCTATATGGCATGAACTTGATGTCCTCCGCTCTCATCTGATCTAACCGTGAGCGCAAGGATCTCAGCCTCTCAAGAGTGGGTGTTGGTGTCCTCAGGACAGAGAGTCTAGAAGCCCATATGGCCGATCCATGACGTCCTGGATACTCTGCCGCAGAACAACCCAAGGACGGAAAGTGGGCGTAGATCCAGAACTGTAAATATTAAAATAAATAAAAGATATTATTAATAAGAATAACAAGTGAAAGTTCTTATCTAAAGTGACTAATTACAATAAATGTTCTTACCTGTAGCAGTGATGTACATCCTCCTATCGTCTTCACCTTCAGTCGTGAGGCATCGCCCAACATACTGTAGGTAAAGTCCAGATTTGTCATTTATCATAACAATAACAATAGGAAGTTATTAGTTATTAAAGTAGAGTGATAGTTATACGTACGAGTACAAGTACGCTAACACGCCGGTGCCCCAAGTATAGTCTCCAGTCCGGCCATGGTCACGCACCAAGTCTATCAACCAAGGTCGAATCTTGTTCGTCGATAAATCGACGAACAAGGATAACCCTAGAAAGAAAAGAAGAAATACAGAAGCCACCTCCTCAGCTGGGGTAGCTGGGTCGCGCCGAATGGTATCATACGCAGTCCTCAACAAGTCAACTGGTAGAGTTGTCTAGTGACTTCTATCGTCCACCTCTAATATATGAAATGTGTCACTCAGCCACCTAACCATCTCTCGTACCAGCATAGGTGTGACCATGGCCTCTCCATCAATCCTAGGATGACGGCTACATCGTGCAGGGTGATGGTCATCTCACCCCAAGGTAGATGGAAGCTGCTAGTCTCTGGATGCCAGCGCTCCACGAATGCATGTATGAGGGCGTGATCAACTCCAGCAAACGAGATGTCTAGCAAACCCATAAGTCCACTCTGAGATGAAAAGCAAACCAGGAAGTGGGGTCGGCTCTATTAGCGTTTGAAATCCATCTACTAAGCGTCTGAATGTGCTCTATCCGCCGTAAAGCTGTCATCGGCCTCCTGTAATCCTCCTTCATAACACAACGAATATTCAATTAAACGTTTTATTAATTTAGTTTTTGTAACATAATGTGTTATAATTATGATTAGTTATCTACCTCTCCCATGCAGACACCGTGAGCACGGTGTCGGACGTAGCAAGTGAGCACATCGTTGATCAATGGTGCCCCTGTATCAGCAACTACACGGCCTCGATCAGCCGGTACAAATGGCTCCTACGGCGGCACTACAGGATCTGCAACTGGAGCATCAAAGTCAAACTCTCGCTGCTCGGTATGATCACCAACTGGTGGCTCTACCTGCTCCTCAGCAGGAATATCTGTAGCTGTCTCTATGTGCTCGTCAGCAGTAATATCAGTAGGTGGCTCAACCTGCTCGTCAGCAGTAGTATCAACACGCTCGCCAGCTGCGGAATCTATCTCCCCTGGCTGTACAGAAGGACCGACCACATCCTGATCCGAGTCAGATCCGTATGTCGGTGAAGAACCTCCCGAGGGAGAGCTGGAGAAGCATCTGAAATGCATGGTCTTTGTGGCTGCTGTGGTGGTGGTGTGTCGGCAGCCGAACCAGCTACCTGGGTCCTCCTCTCCATCGTAGCTCTGGTGGTGGCGAGTCCATCTCTACGAGCCAAGGCCGTAGGACGCCTCCGTCTATGTCTCAGCATGGCTTGTAATATCTATATTTGATATTACAGGCCAATTTAATTAATATTCATTTATGTAGTTTCCTTTACTTTCATTTGAATTGAATTTAAATGAAACTAAAAGAGATTAAATAAATTATAATTACATTAATAAAATTAACTAAATAGTAAAGGTAGAGATTTTAATTTAATATATTTTTAATCCATTTTATTTTATGTATTTTTAATCCATTTTATTTTAAATTAAAATAGATAAACTAATTTAATATATTTAATATATTACAATTAAATTAATTAAATATATTTTTATTTCATTTTATTTGAATTAGTAAACATTAATTAAGATTATTTAATATTAATTATTATAAATTCATATTATATATCATTTCATTAAAATTAATTAAGATAAAGTAATTTATATTTAATTCAAATAAATTAAATTAATTAATTCAAATTATTATAAATTATATTTTAATTTATATTTAATATTCTTTAATTAAATTAATTAATTTTAAATTAATTAAATGCATTGGAATGCATTATAATGCATTCCAATGCATTAAACGATGAACAGTGGCTCCACGGTTTCGCAATGCGTGACCGTGGAGCACTGTTCATCGTCTTCGACAGTCCGCCATTGAAGGCGGACTGTCGAAGCAATTCGAGGCCGTTTTTTTGCAATCAACACTTCACTAAACCTAAAACTAACTAATTCAACAACAATCTAACCTATTCATGTCCATTTCATGCTCAATTACGAACCGAAAAGTGAAAAACGAAAACCGAGCAAAAACCGAACAAAAATCAAACGATACCTCTCTCGGGTCGTGTTTCCGCTTTTGAAATGGCCTTCCTTCGTTACCGTTTTTATCCATTGCTTGATTTTGTGTGAAATGGTGGATTGGGCTCGAATCGTCTTCTCCTCTTCTCCGTCACTGCTTTCGTTTTTTTTTTGAATGAAAGCGCTTACGGGATGAGATACCCGTAAGCGCTTTTAGGGCAGAAAATGTCACGCATTCGCAATGCGTGACCTTTTCACTCATTCGCAAAGCGTGAACGTGAGTTCATGGTCACGCTTTGCGAATGAATCGTGCAATAATGAAATCCTGAAACGTGCGAATACGACTTCCGAAATAAAATACACTACTGAATTACAATTTTCTCAATACAATAACTAATACTAAACAGTATACAATAGTGCTAATATTTTTAAAAGAATGATAACGAAGTTAAAGGCGGTGTTATATTTTTATACATAAATTGCTCACACGTCATCTTCATTAATGTTTCTTAAATATAATTAACGGCGATTGTATGTATGCTGTTTAACCTTAATTTTTAAGATTAAGAGCCGCGTTGACACGCTTGAATCGTGATGCTTTGAAGCATCTTCCTTCTCATAATTGCTTTCCCATTTCGGTTCCACTACAAAACCCTCAAAGCTGCTTGGCGTGATCAAGAAGGAAATTACTTCTCCCTGCAAAATTTTCCTGAGGGTTTAGAATCAGAAAGCGAGACAGAAAAAGATGAAGGAGTATCAATTGGATATGGTGTTAGTGCCTGCGGGGCTGATAGTGTTTGGAATTTACCATGGTTGGCTTCTATTCACTGTCTACCGCTGTCCTAGACGCACTGTCATTGGTCTCAATGCCGAGAGTCGCCACCAATGGATTCTCTCCATGATGGCTGTTAGTCTTTTTTTCTCTCTCTTCCCCTTTTTACAATTCTTGAATTCTTTGATTTTGCTTTTCTGGGTTGATGAGTTGCAATTAAATGGAAATTAGGTTTTCTTCATTTCCCACATTTGGCTGAAAAATCTTCTTTTTTCTTTCTAAAGTACTAATGCTGCACTTAGATTCTAGTCGCTTGTTTTATAGTCGGGTTTGGTTAGAATGATGACTATATTGTTGTTGAGATTGTTGCTGCTGTCTGAGGATTTTGAGGAAGACACAGAGAAAATTGTTTTATAGTCTGCTCTAAGCTTCAAAGATAATGCAACTGAATTTCTGATTTATAGTAAAAGTCACATTTGAAGTTCTGCAGCTTTCTGCTCATGATGAGTATTTTGATCAGGGGTTGGTTGTTTTTGTATTGATCTAGCTGACGTGAAGCTGAAGGCTCCAAATTGTTGCTCATGACTAATTGATGAATGTATGTTATATTTTGGTAATTGGTTTGATCTAATGGAGAATCTCTCCGGATTTGCAAGAGTGCCAAACTCGTGTGATCTTCATGTATATATCAAACCAGTCCATATATGTTGTTGTTTTGATGGTGTGGTCCAATTCTCGTGTATCATTCGCGCCATGTTTATTTTAAACACATAAGAACACACCTAAAACAACTCAAAATTGAGGTCTGCGTTGAAGCGAAGTGGTTACATGGTCTAAGGTGATGCTAAGATGAAACTAAGCCCCCATTTGGTTGTAACTCCGGAAACGGAAACGGAAACGGAATGGAAATGAATCTGGTCCCTATGTGTACCTTGTTCATAATTTTTTTGGAATAATTCCTTATGATTTCATGCAAAATGCAATTAATTCCCTCACTTTGTTTCCCTATAGGGTATCAAAGCTAATGAAATTGTACTCTAATTACTTCAAATCACAAGGAATGATTCCAAAATTTTCATGAACAAGGTATACGTATGGACTACATTCGTTTCCATTCCGTTTTCGAAGTTTAAACCAAACGGGCTCTAAGTGTTTACTTTGTTTCAAAGAATATGTATTATCCTTAATCAATCTCTATTTTCATTTGCTCTATACGCCTGAGATGCTTCACTAAAATTCAAGATTTTGTTGTTTTTGTCTCTCTGATTTGAAACTAAACAAGTATTTACTTTGTTTGAAAGAAGCATATATGTATTTACTTTTATGGATGTGTGTCAGCCTTAGTGTTCATGGACCACATACACACTAACTCTTGCAGTTCAAGCTCTGGTAGAATATTACTTATGTCTTTTATTTTTCACTTGATGCTTGAAATGTGATACTCTGTCTTCTCATGCTTACATTTTCAAGTGAATGGTGATATTTTAAGTGATTTTAAAGAACATCAGTTCCATTAGAATATTTATCTGCCCTGTGAATATTTAGCTAGAAAGTAGTTGCTGAACTCCAATTAGTTTTATTTTTCTGCTATTACTAGTTTGATGTGTGTTTAACTTTAAAGTGAATATTCATGATCTAATTGATATGTTTCAGAAAGTTTCTAGTTCTGTGAAAGCATCTTTAAATAGAGATGATCAGCTGTTTGCAGGATCCTCTTAAGAACGGCGTATTGGCAGTCCAAACAATCCGAAACAACATAATGGCATCAACCCTCCTTGCAACAACAGCAATCACACTAAGCTCACTAATAAGCGTATTCGTGAGCAGTTCATCAAGCAGTTCCAAAACAGCATCAAACCTGATCTATGGCAACAAGAGCTCCATGATCTCTTCAATAAAGTACTTCTCCATATTGCTTTGCTTTCTGGTAGCCTTTCTATTGAACGTCCAATGCATTAGGTACTACGCTCACGTCAGCTTCTTAGTGACCTTACCGACATCACAAGGGCGAAGAGAAGCCATGGAGTATGTTGCAAGGAGCTTGAACCGAGGTAGCTTCTTCTGGTCTCTCGGACTTCGAGCATTCTACTTGTCATTCCCTCTCTTTCTATGGATATTTGGGCCTATACCCATGTTTGCTTGCTGCTGCTTCATGTCATTTGTTCTCTACTTCTTGGATACAACCACCAGCTTCACGCGACAACTCCATTGCCAATCATTTACAGACAAGAAAATGTCCGATTTTGAAGCTACTAGCTGAACTGATTCATCTTCTGGGCTAGTAAGATTATTTTAACCCGAATGAACGGTTATTCATTCACATGTATATGAGGGAAAAAGGTAATGTTTTAAGGTTTTACATAATTACATAATTTTATCATTAGTAAAATGTCGTTTCAGTACCTAGCTTGATGTTTTTTTATCACTTTAAGCCACAACTACTAATTGTGTTGGATGATACTTGAATGACATTTTCCAAATGACAACTACTTGGATCGGATTCGGCTTGAAAAATGGTCGAGGTAAAAAAGGTTCGATTTTGACTCGTTTACTTGACTGAACATAGAACACATTTTTAAGTTTTCTTAAAATTATAACTCAGGCTTAAAAAAAAAATACTTTTATTTGGGTTGGATAACCGCTCTGTCTATACACGTTGGTTGGCTGCATCGATCCTTTGGGTCTCTCAAATTTTGAAGTGCTCAGAAATACGCATCTGACCTAACTTGTTAGATTAAGACATCCGCGTATACTTCTGACTTCTGAGTGTATAATCGAACATGGGCTTGGCTGTTTTGTTTTTTTTTACAGAGCTGAGAGCTCCACACGGGGTTGTCTTTGTCTTCTAGTTGTTGTTTTTATGTAGCAATTATTGAGATAATTGAGGAATAATCCGTTTTAGAAAGCTGAATTTACTAAAAAAGGAATTTTAATACCACGGGTTTTATCAAAATAAATATAATGTCCGTAAGTAAATTTTTTTTAGCTAAATTAACGTAATTCAAATATATTATAAATATTTGCACAAATTTCTGAACATGAAACGATTTAAAATTAGGGTTGGGTATGGGACGGGACGGGATTGAGGTCGTCCGCGTCCCGCAAATTATAAGCGGGACGGAATTTATAACTTTTTTCCTTCGTCCCGCGCGAGTCTTGTCTCATGTTGGACGGGACAAGCCTAATCCCGTAAGAATTATGCACTGATGATACTCAACATTTGTACTTGTTTTTTCTCATGTTTAAAGACACAAATGATAAAAAAAAAAAAAAACTCGATACCAAATTATAGATTCAAAGAGACATACAAAAGATAACATTCTTTTACATGCTGTGAATCACAACATATAAAAGAATGATATCTTTTAGTATTTTATTACTTTTATAATTCTTATTAATATAAATTATAATTTATATGCATAACATTTTTAAAAATATAAAATATTATTTATATATGAGAAAATTGTTCAAATAGTACTCCATCTTTTAGGCTGACTAAACTTTAGTACCCATCAAAAACAACCAACCCCGATTTTGGCCTTGTGGTTTTCCATCTTATTACTATTTGTTCATCCCTAGGTATTCAACGTTATTGTTCGGTTTTTTAGGGGCATGAGAGCCTTTTGAAGTAAAATAAACCCAAAAAATAAACTCCAAGTAAACAGTCTTCTCTGGTTTATTTATATAAACCCATCGAAAAATAAACCTGAAAATAAACTATAAACCTGTATAAACTCATTTAATTTATAAACCCGAAAATAAACCAATCTACAAGTAAACATGCCCTAAGTTACATAATCTACGCAAACTTAATTTAACTACACAAAATAAGAGGGTGTTTTTTAAACTAAACTTTGACTGTTCAAAACTTAAGTATGGAAAGATCTTTATTGACTTTGTGATTAGTAAGTACCTAAAAGTGTTATTATCTAAGGAGCTCAAAAACCGCTAATAAATATATCACGGTGGTAAAACATATGCACTCTGATATATTAAGAAGCTATCAAACTTAATATTATAAAAATATCATAACTGACGGTGATATTTAACGGGCAATTTTGATAACTAGGTCTTTTTGAAAAACTATAGTAGTAACTATGCTTTTTAACGTTTCAATTAAGTAAATATACCCTAACCTTTTGTATTTATTCTCAAACTCTACACACTCTTTTCTCAAGGGTACATTTACTAAACACAAAACTAGAAAAAACCTAGTAAATCAAATTATTTCAATATTTAACTATCATCAATACCACCAAAGGAGTATGAAATGTTTTTGGAAATTGAGATACTTATAACATATATTTGTTGAACTTCAAAATTCAATCAAATTCACATCAATCATGTTTTTCTAGAAATTACCGGCATAGTCATACAAACTATTCATCTTGAACACTTGGCCAATTAAAATTTAAATGTAAGAATGTCTCATGATAAATCACTTTTTGGTTAGAGATTAATCATGATTCCTTTATATTATTGAGAAAATGATGTATGAATCATCAAATTTAAAAAGCCGAAACAAATCACTTGGTCCACAAAACCCAATGCTACACATCCAAAGTTTTGGTAACTATATAGAGTTGATAAATCAATTTCCACCATTAAAATTTTATTTCACTTATTATCTAATACCATCATGATTAGGGGTGCACACGTTCAGATCGAACCGGAAAATCGGACCTCGATATATCCTGAACCGTAATTGCAAAATCCTGTCCGATCCGGTTCAAGATATTACGGTCCAGTCCGGTCCTGGACCGTAATATTCCGGTCAGTCCGGACCAGATTTTTGACACTTTAAAATATATTATAACAGGAAGAGCATTCGGTCCGGTCTGGTTCAATCCAAACCCGAACCTGACTGATTTAATCCAAATAAAAAATTATTTTTTTTAAAATAAATAAAACGATCCGATTCGAATCATTTGAACAACCTTAATCATAATTATTTACATTATTTATAGACTTATGAAATTAATTTAACCAACATATGGACAAGTAACTCGAAAACTCCACCGAATCCAAACCACATATTTACTTACTATATTTTATTGGGATTGAGAAAGTATGACCCTAGTTGATATCACATGTATGATACTACCCCTCCACTTGTTCCACTAAAATGAGAAGAAAATGCAGCCAGAGAAGAAAAGAAACCAAACACAAATCAATACCAACAATTATCTTGCTACTTTCTTTGGTGTCTTCATCTTCAAAGCACCTTTAAATGCAGTACAATGTCCATTAATCTGTCCATGTTCATCCTCCTGTCTTTGATTCTACTTGCTGCGGTGTAGAAGAAGATTCAGCAAATGGAAGTAAGTCAACTGGATTATGTTTTGGTTCCTGCAGGATTGTTCTTGCTTTTAGCTTACCATGGATGGCTAATCCACGCCATCATTTACAATCCCAAACGCACTGTTATCGGTCTCAATGCCGAAAGCCGACACAAATGGGTTCACTCCTTGATGAGGGTTAGTCTCTTTGATCTCTTCTTCTTATTTCTCATTATACATGTTGTGAAATCAACGAGTTAAGCAATGGAATAGCGAGAAAAGAAAAAACGTTTCTGGTTTTTAATGCACGGAACTTACGGCTAGGTTTTCAATATACTTTAAAATGTGTTGTATAAGAATCTATGTTGAAGATACGATTTGCCTGATTCTCTTGTGATGCATTTGTCTAGGATCCACTTAAGAATGGTGTATTAGCAATACAAACCCTAAGAAACAACATGATGGCATCAACACAACTAGCAACCATAGCCATTACTCTAAGCTCATTGATAACCGCTCTCGTGAGCAGCGAGAGCAGTATGTCGTCGTCTTCAGACAATGCTTCAATGAAAACACTTCATTTCCTTGGAGTGAAGCTGAGTTACAGTTTCAACCAGATGTCGTCTCAGTACTTTGCAGTTCTACTATGCTTCCTTTTGGCTTTCTTCTGCAATATGCAAGCTATAAGGTACTATGCTCATGTCAGCTTCCTGATCACTTGTGCTTCATCTCAAGGAAATGCCGAGAATATTGAGTATGTCGCGAGACATTTGAACCAAGGAAGCTTGTTTTGGTCACTCGGAATGCGAGCTTTCTACATGTCGTTTCCTCTCCTTCTTTGGATCTTCGGTTGCATCCCCATGTTCGTGTGTTGTGTTGTTTTGATATTCGTTCTTTATTTCTTGGATACTACTAGCCATTTCACAAAGGGCAATGAGAATTGCCCTCTCAAAAATGAGAATCACTCTTGGTGAGTAACTTGAATTAGTTTAACACTAACTTATATGTTCTTTTTGATGAACTAATGATTGTGGTTTGGCAGCAGGAGCAATGGAGGGAGCTCGGGTGTGACTTACCCATTGCTCGGAAGCTCGAATGGAGGATGCTGAATGATAGTTTTCAGTTTCATAGCAACTGATTCCCCTCCTGTAACCTGAGGATTGACTTTGGATCCTTTGAGAGATTCTCTATCCTTTTTGAATAATCAAAAAATGATTCTACATAAGATTCAAGTGCAGCAGTCCATATATTCACTAGCAATCTACTTCTTCTTAATTTTCAGTTCAGAGAAGAATTTTAGTGTTGAATTAGAAACCGGGTGGTAATGAGCAAGGGAAATGTTCATTGCAGTTCCAGGAAGTAGAGGGCCTCGAGGAAGAAATGTTCATCTTTCCGGATCAAAAACTTTCTACTAGGCATTGACAGCATAAAGGAAAGGAGTTTGGGTTTAGTTTGACAAGCAAAAGGTGTCAATGTTTAGCTCAAAATCATCTTCTTGTTCACCAATAAGATTTAGAATTTTAGAGGAATAAAAGCGGAATTTAAAAAACGAGTTTTTCTAAACATCTAAATTAGGATAATATGTATAATTGATTAGATATAAAATAAAGGGAAATTCCGGATGGTACCCTCGTGGTTTGGGGTATTCCGGATTTTACCCAACAGTTTTTTCAAGTTCGGATGGTACCCTTAAGTTTATATTGTTTTCCGGATTTTGTCCAAATTCATTAAATTTTTTTAAAATCTATTTAAAACATATAAAAGAAAATAAACTAAAATTAAAAAATAAATTAAAATAGAAAGAATGATTTATTTATTTTAAAATTAAATTAAAACAGTATTTTTTTTATAAAATTTTTTTTTATATTAATTTAAAAATAAAATAATTAGATAATTTTTTAAAAATTCAAAAAAATCAGTGTTTATTTTATTTTAAAAATAAATAAATTAGGTTAGCATTTTTTAACAAAATCTAAAAATATAAGTGTTATAATATATTTAGAAAATAAATAAAGTAAGGATTATTTTAAATTTTAAAAAAAATCACTGTTTTAATATATTATTAAAATAAACAAATCAGTTTTCTATTTTTTTTATTTTTTAATATTACTTTATTTTCTTTCTTTTTGTTTTGGGAAAAAATAAAATAGAAAACTATTTATTAAATTTTAATAATAAATTAAAACAGTGATTTTTTTTATTTTTTAAAAGAGTCCTTATTTTATTTATTTTTTAAATAAAGTATAACACTTATATGTTTAGATTTTGTTAAAAAAATTCTAATCCAATTTATTTATTTTTAAAATAAATAAAGCACTGATTTTTTGAATTATTTTAAAATTATCTAATTTATTATTTTTAAATTAATATAAAATATTTTTTTCAAAAAAAAGTTACTGTTTTACTTTATTTTTAAAATAAATAAATTATTCTTTCAATTTAATTTGTTTTTTAATTTTAGTTTATTTTCTTTTGTATATTTTTAATGGAATTTTTTAGTGTAATGAATTTGGGCAAAATCCGGAAAAAAAAAAAAACATAAACTTAAGGGTACCATCCGAACTTGAAAAAACTATTGGACAAAATTCGGAATACCTCAAACTACGAGGGTACCATCCGCAATTTCCCTAAAATAAAATTAGGAATGTCTGTTGATGAGTAAACCGCTACTTTAAAGGAGAAATCGATATGTATTAACTTGTGATGCTTGAATGTTAGTGCAAGTATTGAGAGTGAATAACTGAGATTGAAAAATAGTATGAAAGCGTATATTTATTAGATAATAAAGCATTATCTTCTAATAGATGCTTCACATGTATGGTTCATTTGCAATTCAATTGGCCAATTGAATTTGTAATTCAATTGCAATTCAGTTGGTCAATTGAATTTGTAATATAATTAACGTTTGAACATGTAAATCAATGGTCCGATTCAATATAGAATATAGAATGAATCCGATCGAAGCCAACCCAAATATCTCTAATTAGGACTGTTAATTTTATTTTGGCTTTCTCTTATAAAGTTCGTCTTTTATATTGTTTTCCGATATAATTATTTCATAGATAATAATATATTTTTCGATTAATATTTATTAGAAGATAATGCTTTATTATCTAATAAATATACACTTTCATATTATATCGAATATAACGTTTATAATACATATATACATATATAATCTCATTTATTAAACGATATAGTCTATTAACCCAATGAGTGTGACCTCGTAGAACCATATAATATTGGTAAAATAGTTGATCATATAAAATACATAAGTCGTAGTTGACTTTTAGCAAAACGTTATGACTACCTAATCTCATCGGATTATATATTTCTATGTACACCCTATAACATAATTGGTAATTGCACCTTAGGGTACGACACAATTCCTTCAATCTCCCACTTGTTCTTTACAACAAGCGTGCAATGTTAAACTTTTTTTCACTTAATATGTCTTAACTTGACTATATGAAAACCATATTTTTCATCAATTATGTTTCTTGAACTCTAGAGATCAAACTGTTAATCTTGATGATTACTATTAATTCATTTGAGTCTGCACACACATTTTTTATAATTCTTACTCTTCAAGTGGATGAGACACCAATCTTGTAAAAATACATCATGTCATGCATGGAGTATGAGGACATATTTAGTCTTGTAAGACTATATCTTCCACTCAAATTTTGGCAATCCTAATTAATGCCTTTATAATTGCTTTTTACAATCATTGTTTGATAGTGTCAAAGATATACCATCACTAGTATGGTAACCATATCGAACTCATGTATAAGGAATTCACTAATCATGAATGTCTTTATGACTCCACAATCGGATCATGTGAAGTTATAAAATCGGTCAGTCCAATATCTATCGACATACACATTTATGTAATCGATTAGATATTTCTATGTCCCTGTAAAACATGCAACCTGTGTTTATCCATCGATCTCACAATATATAGTCTTTTATACAGTCAATTGTATCCAAGTTAATGACTCAAACTATGGACTTTAAACAATTATATAATTTCAATTCACTCAATGGGGTTTCATTCATCAAAATTGTTTCGATGAACCCATTTGTTAAATATAAAATTGATTGGATACCCTATTTAATATTCAAGCAATAATCAAATAAGTGTAAGAATAACTCATACATAAATCAAAACATAATGTCACAAAAAACGTAAAACAAGTTTATCCATCAAACACAAAATACTCAAAAGAACTCTCTAATGTGTTGGAGTCTTTGGGCTCCCGGTATGACTATCATGTTTGGGCCTACTCATGCGTTTTGTCAATGGGACTGCAATGTTATCATTTGTGTGCACTTTCTACATCCTCACATCACCTCTATCAACATAGTGTCGGATAATGTGATATTTTCACATAACATGCATGGAATTGAAGCTAGAGCTAGTTTCCTTGGCTTAAACAATTGCACCGTTGTTGTCACAATAGACATCAATCGATCTAGAAGTGCTAGGAACGATACCGAGCTCAGATATGAATTGGTTAATCCATATAACTTCCTTAATTGCTTCTCCAACAACTATATATTCTGCCTGTGTTGTAGAATTTGCTATTATACCTTGCTTTTGGCTCTTCTAGTTAACTGCTTCTCCATTTAGAATGAAAACGTATCCAGATTGTGATTCAAAGTCATCTTTGTATGTTTGAAAACTCGCATCAGTATAGTCTTTGACGACTAAGTCATCATCACCTCCATAAACCAATATATCTTCCTTAGTTCTTCTTAGGTACTTAAGGATTCTCTTTACCGCATACCAATGTGCCTCATCAGGGTTAGATTGGTATCTTCTACACACGTTCAAAGCATATGCAACATCTGGACGAGTACAAGTCATAGCATACATAATAGATCCAATTGCCGAAGCACATGGATTCTTCCTCATCCTCTCAATCTCACTAGGTTAGGACACTAGGTCTTGTTGAGATGTGAGCCATGTTGCATGGTAGGTACCCATTTATCGAGTTTATCATGTTGAATCTACCAAGGACATTATCTACATAAATTCCTTGACTAAGATTAATAAGCTTCTTAGATCTATCTTTGTAGATCTTGATGCCTAATATATATTCGGCTTCTCTTAGATTCTTTATTGAGAAAATTTTCTTAAGCCATTATTTAACAATTATTTTTTTTATTCACTAGTAAAAAAAAAAAGACAAATCTTCAAATACAATCTAACTTCAAACAACGTGATGGTCAACACAAAACATGTTATTATTATATCAATATTCAGTTGGTCTAATGGTTGTAATGCTAAATTTCTTAAGTGTTAATTTGAAAATTCGAGTTCGAATCCTCCTGACAGCATCGTTCAAATTGCACAAAAATAACACCACACCTTCATAATATTATATAATTATTGGGAAGAAAAAAGACCGATAGATGAGTCGATTATCTTAACCAAGATATTAAAGTCAATTTTTAATTTCTTGCGGTTAATAAAGGTGTCCGTTGAGTATGGCAATAAGCTTATAAAAACCCTCCACTACAAGGAGAAGAAAGAAAAAAAGACATGGGAAAAGGCCAACGATATATTTGCTACTTTGCATGGTGTCTGCATCGTGAAAGCACCCTTAAGTGGATATCCACCCGATCTTCTGTACAATGTCCATTAATCTGTCTATATTCATCTTCCTCTCATGCTTACACAGGGCCGTCCAATGAGTTTCGGAGGCCCTGTGTCAACTTATTTTTTAATCAATTTAAAAAAAATATGTTTTATTAAGAAAAAAAATGAAAAAATAAATTAAAATTATTTTTTTTAATAAAAATACATGAAAGAATGACACCAAAAAATAAAATAAGATCATTCCTAATTTTAATATATTTTTGGTGAAAAGTAAAAGCAGAAGAGGAGAAATAAAAATACAAATAAAAATAAAAATAAACAGAAGAGGACTTACAAAAATATTTAAAAACGAAAAACATAAAAAAAATATTTAAAAAAAGTAGAATGAAGATTTGAACCCTTGACCATTTGCACCTAATATAGAAGCTTAACCATTATGACAAACACTCTTTTGTTTAATAGAACAACTAAAAATAAATATTATGGGGCCCCAAAAAAACTGGGGGCCCTGTGCTGTTGGGCCGAATGACACCCCTTGTTGGACGGGCCTGTGCTTACACAAGAAGGATCTAAGAGCAGATCGACTGGAATTGAACAAGATTCACCAAATTTAATATAACCATGGAAGTAAATCAGCTGGATTATGTGTTGGTTCCTGCAGGATTGTTGTTGCTTGTCGCTTACCATGTTTGGCTCGTTCACGCCATCATCTACGAGCCCAAACGCACTGTTATCGGTCTCAACGCTCAGAGTCGACACCAATGGGTTCACTCCTTGATGGCTGTTAGTCTCTTCTTCTCCCATGCATATTCCTTTGCTTCTAGTTTTAACTACGTACTACTTATCATTTCAGGATCCAGTCAAGAATGGGGTGTTGGCTATACAAACGCTAAGAAACAACATAATGGCATCAACACAACTAGCAACCATAGCCATTACTCTGAGCTCTTTGATAACCGCTCTTGTGAGTAGCGGTAGCAGCATGTCGTGTTGCGAGGGTGCTTCCTTGAAAACTCTCCATTTCCTCGGAGTCAAATTGAGTTTCACCCGAATGTCATTTCAGTACTTTGCCGTTTTGCTTTGCTTCCTCCTCGCGTTCTTCTGCAACATGCAGGCCATCAGGTACTACGCGCACGTCAGTTTCCTTGTCACGTCCGCTTCGTCTCAAGGGAATACCGAGAAGATTGAGTACGTGGCAAGACACTTGAACCAAGGAAGCTTGTTTTGGTCTCTCGGAATGCGAGCTTTCTACTTGTCGTTTCCTCTCCTTCTTTGGATCTTCGGGTGCATCCCCATGTTCGTCTGCTGTGTTGTTTTGACATTCATTCTCTATTTCTTGGATACAACTAGCCACTTCACAAAGGGTCACGAGAACAATGGAGGGAACTCGAGTGTCACTTTCCCACTGCTCGCAAGCACGAAGGGAGGATGTCCCTTAGAGTTTGCGGATTCATAGCAACCAAGTGTAGCTTAAAGATGAACATTGCATCCTTTTGGAGATTCTCTCATTCCAATAATCCAAAAATGATCTAGACAAGATTCAAGTGTAAGAATAGTACTAAGACATGTTTCTTACCTAGCTCTGTCTCCATATCATTATGCAGTTAAAACCATGCTAATTCACTATTTTTCTAAACAGGATTTATAAGCTCTTGATTCTTTAATTTCCCTAAATGACCATGCTACTCAACATGAAACGGCTCTGAAACGATTTAGACATATCTCTACTTTGTCTGTACAGCGGCACAGTTGTAACATTTAATTGCTTACCCAAGTAAGGCTTGCATAATGAATAAATTTCGCCAAACAGTGATTTTATAGACTATGAGATGATGGAAAATAAGAATAAGATGGATTAATTCACAATCAGTATTCACATCAAGATGAAATACACAAGTGCTAAAGTTCGATGTCTAGATGTGGTAAGATAATACCAGTACTAGCCAATACCCTAAAAATAACTGTTCATGGCAGTAGAATGCAGTAAACAAACCTGCATCCTTGCAGATCAGAATGGTTGGGAGAAAACCCGCATTTCCGAACACGGAACTAAAAACTCAACTGGCTTCAACTAGGCCAATGTTCTACTCCAAGCTTCCAACGTGTGAAGCTCCATCCATCTTTTTGCTTGATTCAAACAGTTCCTCGGTTGTATTCAAGGTGGAACACAGATGTTTGATTGGTGGTTGAATTCGTTTCAGCATGGTTTGATTCATCCAGCATGTTGAAGTATGCATATGGAGCCCAGCCTGATCCAAAAGCAGATACAATTGAGAAGATGTATTCCTTGAAAAGAAGGCATATCAAGTACTCAAATGAAACAAAAGCCATCAAACTTTTACAGCTTTGCAGACATTCAGTGTAGCATGATTGATTGTAAACATATGCAAATGAAATCCACTACATAAACCTTCTCAAGCATTTGAAATGATCAGCGTGCTTTAAAACAAAATTTCTAGTACAAAATCACACACATGGCTGCAAATACGGAAGTATATTCGAAGGAAAGATAAAGTGGTGATGAGTGATCAATTACTTTACAAAGTGAGAACTGGCGTGGATGCTCAACCCAAAATTGACTAGACAGAGGATGTGAAAGTGCCATTGTCTGTGGAGCAAAACCAGAAAATTCCGTGAAGGCAGTGGTTGAACAGGTGAAGATTCAGCCAAATACAAGGAAACCGTTGCAGGTAGGTAATGCTGAAATAGGGTCATTCAAGTCACCTCGTGTTCAGGCCATTTATGGGTTAGTAGTTTCAAGAGTTGGTTGTTGGTCAACTTACATTTTTTCTATTCTTCTGACTTTTACTTGAGTGGGTGTAGAAATTTGTTGTAGGCCAGGCCTAGGGCTGTACCGTTAAGGTTGTTTTACATGACCGTAAGAATGAAACCAAGCTAGACACGTATTGTCTCTATACTGTGACTATGCAATGTATGAAAACTTTCATGCGAAAATGAAGACGATTATCATTTAGAATTGACAGATTTTCTGAGTGAGACTATAAACATGCAACACGAACATACCATTATCGTCATGAGGATAGGGGAAGAATTGCAAGTAGCAAAAAGACGCCACGATCGTTCCTGCATGAAATTACACGGGCCTTAATATCATTTAACTACTATATTTACAGACTTTCAGCAATAGCTTCCAGTTTTCAACAGTTAAAAAAACTCAAAAGAAGCAACAGCATCTGATTTACAGACCTAAAATTGCTCCACCAAATACATCTTGCCAATGATGCCAATAGTCATCTACCCGAGAAACCGCAACAAGTGCAGCAACTAAAAGAGGCAGTACAACAAGACAGAGCTTCGCAACGTGGCCCTTACCATCAAATACTCGAATTTTTCCTGACAAATACCAAGCAAGAAATACCATACCAGCAAAAGACCCTGCATTTTGACAATCTATCTCAACAATTGACATAATTATTTAATACGCTACATGATGATTAATAAGTAAAATTTGTGACCCAACTTGAGGGTGGGAATAAAGACTCCAACCTAAGTACCATGAACATGGAAATATTAGTTGAACCAATATTACCCATGGAGAAAGTTGATGACAAAAAGTATAAACTTTGAAGCCATTGTTTTGTTTTATGGCAACGCCCCATACAAAAAATCATGACAATCCCATAAATGATTCAGCTCTACCAAGTCAGAGAGCAGAAATTAATGAAAGAGAATTTGTTTCACCTTCATTTTATTATCCTGCAGTATCTTCTCCACAATAACCAACAGTATGTATAAAATATAAGTTTTAAACCATTAGAAAGTAACATACATGAAGTATGGCCACTTGGAAAACTTTTGTGACCTTCCTTTATAACCTTTGGATCTCCATTGCACAGCACACCCTTGGTTACTGGATCAAAAATCTGGACAACGGATGTACTTAATGGTGTAAACAACTGGTCAAACTTGTCCCAACGTTAACAACATCATGACAAAGATTACACATACCCCTGTTCCATTTGGAAAACACCTCCAAAAGAAATCTGGGCGTGGCCTCCCAACGCCATCTTTGATTGCATCAGTTATAACTCCCGTAATCAAGACGGAGTACAGAATTCCTGGATGTTTGTTACATCCTTCAGTATGGTGTCATCTTAAATCCACATTAAAAGGGGCAAAAAAAGAAAACAACCTAATAGAGCATGATGCATATCATAAACATCTCTTCTCCTCAAGTAGAAAGCACTGAAGATCACAAGAGGCAGCACAATACCGATTATCTGTCATCAAAACAGAAAGCAAGAAATACTAGATGCCCAAAGGCTCATATACAATATCAAGGAAGTGAACAAAACCACAGAAGTCAAGCACATACTGGAACAGCCCAAAAGGGAACAGTGTTAGGCTTCAACGGGTATGATAGATCTGTCATCATATCTTTACCAACAAAGCGGTGAAACGGCTCTATAACATTCAGGATTATCTCTATGATCATTAACAATAAGAGAACTATCCAATCGTGCATATGAAACCTAGCAACTATGACGCCATGAGACTGAAAAGTGTGAGCGCCCAGCTGAATCTCTGGCATATTGAATCTTACACTGCAAAGAGGGGGAAATAACAATTGAATGATCTAGAGGCAGACGGACAACATGGGTTAGAATCAAGGAACGACAAACTGTGGGTGATCATTGATCAACCCGATTCACATATATTGAACAGATGAAGAGAGATAAAGATGAAAAAAAATGAAAGAAGTAACTGCAAGTCTGAAGTACGCAGATTCTTTTATAAAACTTAAATATTGAATTTCTCTCTGTCAAAAGTTGTTCAACTTAAAAGTCCAATTACAATGGTCAAGTGTAGGCCAAAGATAGACATCAACAACCACATATGCATGCAGGAAGTAGTTGGTAAAACAAGAGACATTTCAAATTTTAGTATTTCAAAATGGAGAAACCCTCTTCAGCAAAATAAAAGTCATTTATCCCACTTAGCTAGTAATGTTATAGTAGTTGCAAGTCTGTATTCCATATACTATTTGGCGGAGGGCGTTATGTGAACGATGATTTGGGACTGGGGCTTAAATTTGGGTCACGCAATGGGGTTGTGGAAATAATATAAGCCCCCACGGTAAGGTATAAGATAGAGTTATTGTAAAACTCAGGATACTATTTGGCCTGAGGGCGTTTCTTGTACTCTTTGTTACAATGAAAAACAAATTTTAGTTTCAGTTTTCTCTCTGAGACAGAAATCGTTACAATGAATACAGAACCCTAGAACTTTCTTCTTCATCAGTTCTGGAAGAATTTGATCGCATCTTCATTATCTAGAATAGATTAAAGCTCTAAAGGAAGAATAATGAAATAGATTAACATATGCTAGACCTCTTAACATTATGCCTGACAAGCAGTCAGTTTCCGGAGAAATCCATGCATAACAAAATTCAAAAGAACTGAAAAGACCATAATCTCATATCAAATTCAGTCCCACACAAGAACAAAAAATTTTCCATTATCAGCACTCTCCCAAAGAAACATAACACAGCAGACATTGAACAAATACCGAGCGTGCAAAAATACTGACGTTATCCAGGATACTGCAAAACTGGTTACAAGCCAGTTCATAAAAAATAGTGAGAGAAAATCCTCAATTGAACGCAAAATCCAACAAAAGTTCCAAGTTCAAGCAAACGAAACAAAAGCTAGACCTAATATAGAAACAAAACGAATATCGGTAATGTAAATCTAATGAAAGTTGAGGAAATTCATGGTGTCAGAAAGAAATTATGAACAGTTGAGAAGAACCTGAATTCAAAGATCACTAGCTAGCCAAGAGTGAGCTCTACGACGATTACAGCGCGACGCAGTTGCGAACAGATGATACAGAGAGATAACAAGGATGATTTCGCTGGCTTCTTTTCGTCGTCAATTCCCCTTCAGTATATCTCAATTATTTAACTTTCCTAAAGCAGTTTTTTAAAATTTAAAACAAATGTATATTTAGCCTTTAGAAGGAAAAAGATAAAAGAAAGGTATGTTTTGTTATTGAATGCTAGGCTGTCATTTGCTCCCATCCTTGTTACAATTATTTTGTACTTGTTGTTCAAATTATATTTTTGTGACAATTAAAATTTTTAAACTTCTTATAATGATAATTATAAATAATTTCATTTAGTCGTGTTTTATAAACCTGTATTTTTATTTAGATATCATCTATTTTAAGTTTTCATTGATTAGGCATATATTAAAAAATTAATTAATTTACTAATAGCTTGATTGATTGAAAAAAAGTTTTAAAATAAAAAATTATTAATTATAGATTTTTTTAAAAAAACTTTTTTACTAGAAAAAATTCATGGCAAGAAGATGTACAATATATGTCATTAGGGCAATTACCACTCGTATAACGTAGAGACCCAGTGTAGGGATTGATCTAGCTAAAGAGTGTGCAACCTTATTACAATGAGAAAAGAAAAGTAAAGCGAGAAGAAACAATATCATCAATAAGGACACCATGTGGAGATAGAGTCGTAGTAAAATTTGCATCCATGAACAACATAAAGAGAATGTTCAAGCTCTAAATTGCATCTACTACACCATGCATTAAGCACAATCCTTTTAAGATCCGGGTTTACTACCACAATAAGAGTATTGGTACCTAGTCTCCACAAGAAAAAGGAGAATCTTCCCAAGAAGCTTAATGATAGAAATATGGGACGATCTAGATTGAGGAGAAACTTTAACTAGTTCTTGATCGTTCGAGTTGGATCAAACGTAGAACTTGAGCGACAGAAACTTAGAAATGGATGCGGAAAGCGTTTGGTTGATCCTATCTAGTTAGATCGAATCATCCACGAAGTGAAGTAGATATGAGTTGATCATTCCAAAAGGATCCTCGAGTATGAATGTAATATCCGGAATTTTTATTCCATTCATTTCTGTAACAAACCCGATCTCGATCAGTTGATCCATATCCGTCTACTTAGTTAGACACATTATTATAAAATTTATCATTTTATGTAGATTTTCTTCACATAAAATGATAGAATCTCTTAAAAGTTTATCATTTTATGTAGCTTACCTTCACATAAAATAATAAGTTTAGCCCTAATTTAGAATATGACAAGGCCCGGACAAGTCTGCGACGAAGCTGTGACAAGGCCAGACAAGGCTGTGACGAAGCTGTCACAAGGCCAGACAAGGCTGTGACGAAGCTGTGACAAGGCCAGACAAGGCTGTGACGAGTCTGTGACAAGGCCAGACAAGGCTGTGACAAGTCTGTGACAAGCCCAGACAGGATGTTGACAGCCCAGCGCCCAGTGTCCGCCTCAGCCCAGCAGCGCCATCTTGCACAGCCCAGAAACTCGCCAGTTTCAGCAGCTTGTCCGCAGCCCAGCGTCCAGCCCAGCGGAGTGTGCAGCTGCCTTACCTCCTTCAGCAGCTTCGGCCCATCTGCTGCTTTACCTCTCCAGCTCCAGCAGCCCACTGCTTGCCTTGGCCGCAGCATCAGCTTCAGCCCAACAACAACAGCTCGCCAGCGCCAGCCCACGCCTACTCCAGCCCAGGAAGAGCAGCTCTTTACCTTTTGCATACCCAACGACAAGTTAAGCCAGCTGAAGAGTAATCTGCAGCAATTAATTGGCCATAAATTCCTACGTAACCGCCGTTTAATTAGGAAGGGAACTCACCTTCTGTTCAACAGATAATCACACGCTAATTCTGTCCAGATTCACACAAACACCTACCTTTCATTCCTTCACTCGTAGACAGACGTTCAGCACCATCTCCCTCCATTCCGAGACTCTATCAACAGGCGTGAATTTCACTGCACAAAGAACGCCAACCTTCTGCATACAAAGGTCCAGAGAAGCCCAGCGAAGGGAGCCCTCTCGTCACAGCAACTGGAGCGAAATTAACCCCAGAGAAAACACTGTAAAGCGCAGCCAACCTAGGTAGCGGACGACGTTGCCTCTTCTGAATCAAACTGCGTCGAAACGTGTGTGGTATAGCCGGGTAAAGATCTAGATACCTCTCCATCCCTTCCGTCACTTCCTTAGTTAAATTTTGCATCTTACACCCCTGCTTGTACTGGACTGTTTTCCATCGATTCAGTAGTGAAATAGACTGTAGTTTTGCCCTTGGATCATTGATAAAACGAGATAAGACACACACCAATCCGGTAAGAGAACCACTACCTCCTGCTCCTATTTTTTTTCCTAGATGCAACGTATTTATATAGAATTTTTATCTTCATAAGTTTAGAACCTAGAATGTATGTATTAGGAAGTATAGATCAATGTGTTAAGGAAAGTCGAGCTAGAGACCATAAGAAGGTGGGCTGCTGTAATTATGAACAATAGATAAGGGGCTGCTGTAAATTCATTTTTTCCCTCAGCTTTTAAGTTAGAAACTGCCACCTTGCCGACCAATGTTTGAGCGTTTAGATGAAGATCCACCGTTGAAATTTTGATAGATGACAGAGGGATGTATGTAGTTTACTCTATTAAAATTTGGGAAGAAATGAACGGTCGGATTAGAAGTTATAAGCTTCCGAAGTTAGGAAGTTGAGCAGTTTTTAGTAAACTTAAGATTTGGCTAAGTATAGGAATTGTGAGTGAAATAGCCAACTTTGTGAATTTTTATAAGAATAATGGCTGAACAGTTTTGAGAAATTCTTGCTCCCAGGGGTAGATGGAACATCATAGATGACCTAGAGAATTTATTCGGAATTATTATAAGCTGTTACGAATTTTATATTTGGAACCGAAGTTAGACCTTTACGATCTTCCGGAAAATAGAAACATAGGAAAAATGTCAGTTTGGAACCAAACGAAACTTTAGGAGTTAGAATATGAATTTAGAATCCCAAATAGGAGTTTAGACATGAATTTAGAATTTTCGGGAATTTCGGGACCAAGGGTAAAATGGTCATTTTACCCTAAATTAATACTGTAACTAGTTATGTCTTAATACATTATTCTATTTTAGAAGTCTTAGACTTCTAACTACGTGGGAGTGTGCTAATGCACTTATCCCTTTGGCAGGCAACTGAGTTGCTACAGTTTATAGAGCGAGTTGGTTTACAAAGAGTCGAGCTTTATATCAGGTAAGTCCTTTGGGCTTACTTAGCTGACTTCTGAATATGAGCATGAATGATGATAGTGGTGTGTGATTGAGGTGTTTAGCGTTATAGGTTGTGATAGATAATTACCGACCTATACTTGGCCTAAGAGTAACGGGCGGTGGCATTCTGCTCAGTTAGCTTGCGAGCGCTGGGGGTTTCTTTAGGGACTAGTCCATACTCGGTTTGTAGTGATGCTACCGGCGGAGGTCAGCTAGACCTACACCCAGTTGGATAAGGAACGGAGGCGAGAGCTGTTAATAGCTCTCGTGCCACAACTTAAATTGAATAATGTGAATCACTTAATTAATAGATAATAAACGGTTGAGTGCCAGCATGATGTTTGTTTATTTTTACTTCTGCTTGTGTTTGTGCTGTTGTCATTCTACTTATATTTGGATAGTTAGCTAACGGTTTATCCGTGTTGTAGATTTGTAGAGATAGACAGTTGCAGAGTGATCCGGAACGGATGGTCAGCCGGGTCCACGTACTCATTAGATGGGGACGGGGGAGTCTTCCATACGTCATGCATGTTATGTATCTTTATATATGTTTGTAAGGCTGTCACATGTGTACTTTCATACCATTAAAAATATTATGTTTTGGAAATTGTTTTTAATTACATTTGTGCCTTGTTGTAAGATCCTAGTAAAGTTGTTGTTAAACCAAGGTCGGGACCCATTGTGAGGTCCTAACCAGTAGCTCCCCGAGTTCCAAGAACTTGGGGTGTTACAACATGGTATCAGAGCAGGTTGGCAACAATGGCACTTGAAATCTTCTAAAAGACCGGATGTATAAAATAAATAGAACCCGAAAGGGGTCTAAGATTTTCAAAACGAATTTTTGTTTTACACACGTGCATAGTCGGGTTGTGGGTTAGTAGTACGTCGGACCACCATCGTTCTCCGTGGATCTCTGCAACTTGGAATGATAGATGTTAGTTTATAGAGTTATATCGATATGTTTTAATGTATGATTATATATATGTATATGTGTAGCACGTTAGTATCCTAAAGGATACTTTAGATCCTTTAGTTGTGATATCATGAAGCGATTATCGCTTCATGATAAATCGGCAGCGGATTTGAAGAGTTTTCAACACGAGATAATGGATTCAGAACTAGGATTGAGTATTATACTCTGGTGGGTTTCCTAGTGATCCTATAAATCATCCGAAGAACGGGTTGGCAAAGAAGTAAGGATGTTGAGATAATTTTCACCATAAGTACAAACAGATGAGAAAGAAATTCCCGAGTCAACTCTAATGGAAGGAATAGAAAGTCATACAAGGGACTTGGTCGTATGAAGCCGAGAGATGAATTAAAGAATCACATAGCAGACGACAAGAGCATAGATTGGAGATAATAATAGTGGGATAAGAACCAAGTAGAACGGAGCAGAATCATGATGGCGGAATAAAGGATGTTGCAATCGAGACGGATGCTCCATAGACAATGATGAGCATGAGAGACCAGACGAGTCAACTCGGATATGACGATCTGAGGTGCACGGAATGAATACCTACAATTGAGTATAAAAGCGGAAGACCCCGCAAGGGTGGAGAAGTTTTGACCTCATCAAAGATATAAGAAGTTGAAAGGAACCGCGACACTATTATCAAAAGAGTAGAAGGCCGGTAATAGAGTCAACGGAGTTCAAGAGAGCAATATTATAGACAACGCGCGAATGAAGGAACAGGTGAGAATGATCTTGGTGGACTCGAGATTCCAGGGTAATCCCGATTATCATGGGACCTAGGTCATCAACACAGACGATCCATGTAAGAGACGACAAGAGATCAGATTAGAGATAATAATAAGGGAACAAGAATCATATAGAACAGAGTACAACCAAGATTTGCAGGGTAAAGGACGTTACAATTGAGGCGAACGCTGCCATATGCAAGCATGGGCATGAGAATACAAAGAAGATAAGGTGTTGACCTAGCTGTGAGAAATTAAAGGGTACAAGGATAGAGGGTGAGCTTGATGACGAGAAATAAATTTTGTAACCATGGAAGCATGTAGAGTCCTTCAAGGATCCGAGAATTTTTTAATGAAACTTCGACATAAGTATCAAAGCATGTAGAGTCCTTCAAGGATACGAGAAGTATAAAACTGGGACAACGAATTTCTATAATGGTAGCATGATCAAAACAACACCCATCAAAGGGAAGAATGTGAGAGAGTTATTTTGGTGGACTAGAAAGTCCACTATAACTTCTCATTCACATAAAGATTTAAGTTACCAACATTAACGGTCATAACAAAGAACCGCAAACAGACGATGAACAAAGTAAGAAAAATCGTGAAGACTTGATAAACTCATTGACGACAGATGAATGCTATGACTGGACTCAAAAGAGTATAGTGATCTTATAAGAGAACCAGAGAAGTGCAGACTGTGGAAGGAGCTAAAGGGGTATTGACAAAGAAACTGGAGAAGATAGATTCTCACCAAGTGTTTCAAACTTCAAAAGAGATTAAAGAACAATAAGTTCGTGATCTTATAGAAGGTCAACTACAGACTAGTTGGTAGTAACTGGGACATAAACGTGCGGGTCAACTAGTGGTATCTGGTTGGCATATAAGGAGAATGACCATAGACCTATGAAATAATTTTATAGACATCTGGAGGACCCTTCAAGAGATCAACGGCGACAAATGTGAAGTTAAATTGATACTAGTGCTAATACCCTTAATAGTAACATGAAGTGAGTTCGAACTAGTAACTCTAATTAAGAACTTAAGAAGAAAGACTAGATGGCCAGGGATGACCCCCTTATGTCATTTGAGACCAAGGAAATTGTGTGAGTGAATTACTATCTACTGGCTAAGAAAAGGGTACACATCACAGCTAGAACATATGGATTGTAAAAGAAGAACTAGAGGAATAAGAAGGATATGATTTTGATAAGGTTCTATGCCAATGAAGACATAGTGTGGTAGCATTCCATACGAGATAAACTGCAAGTGGAGGGAAGTTAAGGTCATGAGAGTCGCGTAGACGTGCTTACAAACTATAGTAGAAGATCTAGAAAGGACCATTGATATCAGATGGATGACACAATTGGACTCGAGAAATGGAGTTAGTTCACGGGGGAACTGGAAGTTTGTAATGTAGAATGAGCTAAAGGAGTATAAATTGATGAGCTCAAGTAAGTAGTGCTCGCCAGGAAATTCAACGGCAAGATAGGTATGAGAAAAGTAAGTCCCGGAAATGGAGATAAGTCAACTATTGACTGACCGACATCAACTGAGGACGTGCAAGAGTTGTTTGGGGATTGACGAGCTATGTACAGTTAAGAAGAGATATCTGTGATTGAGGACTATTGAATTAACTATACCGATGCTTTGGAGGAGTTCCTCAAGTAGACAACGAAAATCTACTTAGACAACTAAAGGTATAGAGAGAATCGTGTTAGAGGTTACTTCTCGGTTGGTTAAGATCAAACTTCAGTCGAGTCAGGAAGTTTGGATCCGTGTTAGAAGAATTCCAAAAGTAAACGGAAGAGGTCGTCTTCCAACCGTTATCTTAGTCCCTTAAGGCAAGTAAGGAAGGTACTTGGTATTTCATCCGGATAGGACTTATGGGGTAATTGAGAGGGAGAGTTTTGGGTCCATCAATTTGAACTCACGGAAAATATCCTTACGATTAGCGGGTGACAACATAATTATCAAAGTAGCGCAGCGAAAGCGTGATGAGTCCTAACCCACAGAACCGGAAACTCGAGAGTACAACAAATGACGTGTCAAGTTTAAGACGATGATAATTGGTGAAATGCGTTTCGTTTAGAAGGAACGTGAAATAGGCTACGTGGAGTGACAAGAATTTTTGTCGAGGAACTGTATCACCAACTAGATAGACGAGAAAGTATGTGCACGTAGAAGTATAGAAAGAGAGTGGTACCCCATTATAGATCCAAGTGAAGCATGCCGACCTAGTCACATGTTGGAAGACCAGTAAATTTGGAATTTGATACCTAGCATGGTACTTTAGAACGAGTTTCTTGATAAAATGAGAAAGGAAGTAACGAAGTAATAAAGGTGTTGTGTAGGGCCTGCACTAACAAGCTCAAGGTGAGTAACTATCAAGTTGAATCGAAAGACAGATAAGAAAAGGAAGCTACGGGAGTGTACTTACAGACCAGTACTCGTACATATAGAAAACATAATCCCAAGAATGGAGTATAAGAAGAATTTTATCTCGGAACGGAGTCGAGTTGCGTTCTGAGTAAGAGGAATATTATAGGACACAATACAATGTTAACAACTATTAAGTAGTGTGAGCAAATGAAGGTGATGTGAGATCACCTTGTATCTAATACCGTCATTCCGGACATATTGTATGTCACTCAAGCAAATGACGGTGATGTGAGAAGCCTAAGGTTGAGCTAACAATATATTAGATATCCATCAATATTATACTAATGCCAAGTGAATACAGATGATGACCACTAGATTGTGTCTCCACTACTAGACCGGAAAAGGGTAAAGGGATGACTCCTTACCTGAGGAATAAGATGACCGAGCCATATTAAAAGACAAGTGAGTTGTGATACAAAGAGCATTAGACACTTGGTGAAGTGCTGGCGGAGGTCCAAGACCTTTGGCCTGAGTGTGTAGTCAAGTAAACATAACGAAGGGAAGAAAGTTGACTAGGTTATTTTTTGTACGGTCATCAAAAGACCTGGAGGTGAGTTGCGAAATGTGACCACTCGAGGCTGTAAAGTGGTTTATAAGTGATTGATGGACTAGTAAACCTCACCCTATTAGAGAGTGTAACCCTAGTTTTCTACGGTTTCAGTTAGAGGTATACTTACCAGACAAAAGTTAGGACATCGGCTTAGAGAATCGGGCAATGAAGCCGGATGATACCGGTGAGATATCTAGTTACCACACTAGAACGTGGTAGTAGGCACTGGTGAAGTCTGTACATGAAAAGATTTTAGAGTTAGTGGTTTTATAAAAGCCGACGAGGCCACCTTGGATACTATGGGTAGTATGAGACATAACCTGTCAGAGACCTTTGTGGAGATAGTGTAATCTAGGGAGCGACGAGTTAGGGTTTGGCCTTATATTTGTGTTATATTGTTTGACTACTTGTTTATTTTCATGCTCGAGTGCTTAGTCGGGATGTGTGTTATTGGTGACCTTAATATGCGGGATACTTATATGTGGAAACGATGACTCTTGTACGGTAACAAGTAGATACACTAGATTCGTACCTTAAGGGCTGACCTTATGACTGACGTACTTTAAGTTTCGGGGTGAAACTTATCCTAAGGGGGGATTGATGTAATACCCGGGAATATTTCTTCCGGCTATTTCAGAAACAAATCAGAACCCGACCGTTGTGACCTCTTTCCGGCGCTTAAATTCGTTTGCATGGACTCCGACATTACGAGTCTTCTTTTAAGTTTCGGGACGAAACTTATATTAAGGGGGTACTGATGTAATATTCGAAATTTTTATTCCATTCATTTCTGTAACAAACCCGATCTCGATCAGTTGATCCATATCCGTCTACTTAGTTAGACACATTATTATAAAATTTATCATTTTATGTAGATTTCCTTCACATAAAATGATAGAATCTCTTAAAAGTTTATCATTTTATGTAGCTTACCTTCACATAAAATAATAAGTTTAGCCCTAATTTAGAATATGACAAGGCCCGGACAAGTCTGCGACGAAGCTGTGACAAGGCCAGACAAGGCTGTGACGAAGCTGTGACAAGGCCAGACAAGGCTGTGACGAAGCTGTGACAAGGCCAGACAAGGCTGTGACGAGTCTGTGACAAGGCCAGACAAGGCTGTGACAAGTCTGTGACAAGCCCAGACAGGCTGTTGACAGCCCAACGCCCAGTGTCCGCCTCAGCCCAGCAGCGCCATCTTGCACAGCCCAGAAACTCGCCAGTTTCAGCAGCTTGTCCGCAGCCCAGCGTCCAGCCCAGCGGAGTGTGCAGCTGCCTTACCTCCTTCAGCAGCTTCAGCCCATCTGCTGCTTTACCTCTCCAGCTCCAGCAGCCCACTGCTTGCCTTGGCCGCAGCATCAGCTTCAGCCCAACAACAACAGCTCGCCAGCGCCAGCCCACGCCTACTCCAGCCCAGGAAGAGCAGCTCTTTACCTTCTGCATACCCAACGACAAGTTAAGCCAGCTGGAAGAGTAATCTGCAGCAATTAATTGGCCATAAATTCCTACGTAACCGCCGTTTAATTAGGAAGGGAACTCACCTTCTGTTCAACAGATAATCACACGCTAATTCTGTCCAGATTCACACAAACACCTACCTTTCATTCCTTCACTCGTAGACAGACGTTCAGCACCATCTCCCTCCATTCCGAGACTCTATCAACAGGCGTGAATTTCACTGCACAAAGAACGCCAACCTTCTGCATACAAAGGTCCAGAGAAGCCCAGCGAAGGGAGCCCTCTCGTCACAGCAACTGGAGCGAAATTAACCCCAGAGAAAACACTGTAAAGCGCAGCCAACCTAGGTAGCGGACGACGTTGCCTCTTCTGAATCAAACTGCGTCGAAACGTGTGTGGTATAGCCGGGTAAAGATCTAGATACCTCTCCATCCCTTCCGTCACTTCCTTAGTTAAATTTTGCATCTTACACCCCTGCTTGTACTGGACTGTTTTCCATCGATTCAGTAGTGAAATAGACTGTAGTTTTGCCCTTGGATCATTGATAAAACGAGATAAGACACACACCAATCCGGTAAGAGAACCACTACCTCCTGCTCCTATTTTTTTTCCTAGATGCAACGTATTTATATAGAATTTTTATCTTCATAAGTTTAGAACCTAGAATGTATGTATTAGGAAGTATAGATCAATGTGTTAAGGAAAGTCGAGCTAGAGACCATAAGAAGGTGGGCTGCTGTAATTATGAACAATAGATAAGGGGCTGCTGTAAATTCATTTTTTCCCTCAGCTTTTAAGTTAGAAACTGCCACCTTGCCGACCAATGTTTGAGCGTTTAGATGAAGATCCACCGTTGAAATTTTGATAGATGACAGAGGGATGTATGTAGTTTACTCTATTAAAATTTGGGAAGAAATGAACGGTCGGATTAGAAGTTATAAGCTTCCGAAGTTAGGAAGTTGAGCAGTTTTTAGTAAACTTAAGATTTGGCTAAGTATAGGAATTGTGAGTGAAATAGCCAACTTTGTGAATTTTTATAAGAATAATGGCTGAACAGTTTTGAGAAATTCTTGCTCCCAGGGGTAGATGGAACATCATAGATGACCTAGAGAATTTATTCGGAATTATTATAAGCTGTTACGAATTTTATATTTGGAACCGAAGTTAGACCTTTACGATCTTCCGGAAAATAGAAACATAGGAAAAATGTCAGTTTGGAACCAAACGAAACTTTAGGAGTTAGAATATGAATTTAGAATCCCAAATAGGAGTTTAGACATGAATTTAGAATTTTCGGGAATTTCGGGACCAAGGGTAAAATGGTCATTTTACCCTAAATTAATACTGTAACTAGTTATGTCTTAATACATTATTCTATTTTAGAAGTCTTAGACTTCTAACTACGTGGGAGTGTGCTAATGCACTTATCCCTTTGGCAGGCAACTGAGTTGCTACAGTTTACAGAGCGAGTTGGTTTACAAAGAGTCGAGCTTTATATCAGGTAAGTCCTTTGGGCTTACTTAGCTGACTTCTGAATATGAGCATGAATGATGATAGTGGTGTGTGATTGAGGTGTTTAGCGTTATAGGTTGTGATAGATAATTACCGACCTATACTTGGCCTAAGAGTAACAGGCGGTGGCATTCTGCTCAGTTAGCTTGCGAGCGCTGGGGGTTTCTTTAGGGACTAGTCCATACTCGGTTTGTAGTGATGCTACCGGCGGAGGTCAGCTAGACCTACACCCAGTTGGATAAGGAACGGAGGCGAGAGCTGTTAATAGCTCTCGTGCCACAACTTAAATTGAATAATGTGAATCACTTAATTAATAGATAATAAACGGTTGAGTGCCAGCATGATGTTTGTTTATTTTTACTTCTGCTTGTGTTTGTGCTGTTGTCATTCTACTTATATTTGGATAGTTAGCTAACGGTTTATCCGTGTTGTAGATTTGTAGAGATAGACAGTTGCAGAGTGATCCGGAACGGATGGTCAGCCGGGTCCACGTACTCATTAGATGGGGACGGGGGAGTCTTCCATACGTCATGCATGTTATGTATCTTTATATATGTTTGTAAGGCTGTCACATGTGTACTTTCATACCATTAAAAATATTATGTTTTGGAAATTGTTTTTAATTACATTTGTGTCTTGTTGTAAGATCCTAGTAAAGTTGTTGTTAAACCAAGGTCGGGACCCATTGTGAGGTCCTAACCAGTAGCTCCCCGAGTTCCAAGAACTTGGGGTGTTACAATGAAGGCTTGAATCAAAGACTATATCCAAGATAAAAATTAAAGAGGTCAGAAGAAGAGGTGATGCCCAAACCAAGTATGAAGGATTTTCCTTCACAATACTTGGATTCAACTTAGACATGTTTTACAAATGAGTCAAACATCCCCTTTATATACTGGATGTGATCATACAAAGAGTCTGAAATTAAATGACGGATTAAAGTCGGAATTTAAGGTTCCAAAATGAAAGGTTCTAAAAGTACGAAAGGTCGGAATTTAAGTCACGGAATTAAATTTTGGAATTAAAGTTCCAAATATATAAAAGTATATTACGAAGTAGCCAAAATATTTAATATGTCTTCAAAATGGGCAAGCTCCGCTTGCCGGATTCTTCTAGCAAGAAACACGGATGGCATCGGCATCCGAGGCATATTATTCTCCTCTTCTTGGTTGTGAAATGTTCCCGTTTCACCTTCAGGAAAGAAAGAAGTAACTTTGGGAACATGACCCTTGAAATTCAGCACCGGATGCATATTGTCGGAATCGTGCGGTTTGGACTTTTAGTCTTTTAAAAGGGCGGTGGGGCCTCCAAGCTTGTTGACTATGGCGACAAGGTGCCGGAAAGAGCACCGATATTAGATTAATTTCTGTTGATTTCAATTGATGCCACTTCTCCTCGCTCATCGATCCAGGCTTCTCCTCCTCTAGAGATTGGTCAAGACCCTATTGCACCAATAGGTCTTGAATCGTACTCTGCCACAAAGTGAAGTTGATCTTCTCGTCAAAGAGTGGAATCTCGAACGCCCTTATCGCCATCTCACCAATACGAGATTTTGTTAGCAACAAAGTTTACCCGATCACCACCACCGTAACCTTCGACTCTGGTACTAGTTGTTGGGGAAAACCGCGCGTTCCCCGACTCCCACCGAGTATATACATAAACAGGTATTTTGTTGCGCACTCAAACTCGTGCAACCTCACTTTTTGTATAAGCCTTTTTGATCGAAACTTTTGTCTTTATTATTACATTATACAACACCATACAAGGCTATTTGTAGTATGTAAATCTAAGATGATGATTACAAAACTTTCCCTAATAATCTAGATAAATTTATATTGCTCAAGCATATTTAAATCATTTAGCTTATTGTACTTTCTAGATTATTCTAGCATATGCAGAACAGTTATACTATTAATAATCAGCCAATTACTTAATAATCCAAATATGAATGAGCCCATCACTGTTTTACCTTTTTTTCAATTAAGTAAGTTTCTGACCTTCCCAACCTGCATCAATGGCTTCAGAAAATCTAAGAGTTTCTTGTTATCTCTAGGAGGCCCTCCTTTTTCGTGTTGAAAGAGTATCTGGTTAAAATCTCCAAACACAACAATAGGGCTATCATACAAAACCCTTACAACTTTCATAAGGTTTCATGTTTCATGTTTCATGTTTTTGAGAGGCCATGGGATAGTCATAGATTCCAATCATAACAACCTTATCAGAATTGTCTTCTACACACCAATCAACCATAATATTTTTGTTGTAATTTATTCTTCTACATTTTTATCCTTCTTATCTTTCTCTAAAACCTTGGGAGCCCGTCCGAACCCCTTGACGCTATAACGTCTGACCCTTTTGGGAGCGTTATAAGTAGCTTGAAGTTTTCTAGTCAGATTCATGAATTAGATGACACCGATTAGCACCCTGAAAGGTGAACTTTTGTGCAGTTTTTACTTTTGAATTCACCGCCAACAACGGCCATTCACTGAGATTATCTAGATAACAAAAAACATTATCAAATAATATTGAATTGAACATAAACAAAAGATAAACAAAATAAGAACATGGTAGAATAGCTAAGAATGAAGTTAATAAGGAGATAAGCAATGGTATCATATTTTGAGAGAAAGGAATGAAGGGGCGTATATAGGTGGAGAGAATAGTTTAGGTTAAATAGATATAAAAAAAGGGTTTGATAGATGTACCGGCAAAAATTTCTCTTAGTCACCCCAACTACACACTTCGCGTGCGTAGTTGATAAGGTCTCTAACTACGCATATGGGGTACGTCGTTGGAGTCCAAGAAAAAAAAAATAAGAAAAAAATATCAACTACGCTTGTGGGGAGCGTAGTAGTAGTTCTAAATAAAATTTTTAAATTTTTTTTGGAACTCCAACTACGCCACAAGCGTAGTTAATATTTTTTTTTGGAACTCCAACTACGCCACAAGCGTAGTTGATATTTTTTTTGGAACTCCAACTACGCTCCCACAAACTTAGTTTATGTTTTTTTAGCAACTATTTTTGGATCGTTCTCACATTTTCGGTCCTTGCTTGTGATGATTGTATTGTTTCCTTTTTGGTTTGTCTATTTGCATGACGGTTTGCCCGTTTGCCGATTGTCGGCCTCTCGATACACCAATTATCTTTGGTGTAATCGAGCCTCTTACCTTCTTGATAAAAAAAAAAAATAAATAACTTCTTTTTAAAAATATTTGTTTGAGTAGTTATTTAAACACGTAATTACTAACTTCTAAAAAAAAATTAGGACTTCGAAAAACGTGACATTTATATATGACAAAAAACTCATGTTTTAATGGATACAATATAAAAAGATGATTTACCTTTTTAACGGATACTAAATTTTTACAAGATAAACCTTAATTTTTTTATATAATATTTAATTTCTTATATATGAATGATATGAAATTTTCATATACTTGAAAATATTCATTGTTTCAAATGGGAATACATATTTTCCGCACTAGTTTTTAATATATTTAAATTTATTGATAATATTTATATATAATAATGTTATTAATATTATTAACAATAACACCTACTATATAATACTAAAACAATAGTAAATAAGACCATTTTTCATCCTCACACTAAGGCACCTCTTTTACCACTTGACAACACCATACATCGATAATATGTCATGTCACATTTTGTCAAGTGCTATTGTCATAATAAACTGCATATTTGAAAATTTTGATCATGGAAGTTTGTTTCTAGTTTTGATTAGTTTATTTTTATCTTCAGTCAAATCTTTATTTTGTACTACATATGTTTACTTATTGTTTTATACTATTAATATGCAATTTAATATGTTAAAGGTATAAATATAACTTGATTTTTTTACCTTTATTATTATATTATTAAAAAATAATACAAAAATTATTAAATAACTTATATTAAAAAGAAAATTATTTATTCATAATTTAGAATAAATATTAAATCAAGTTATGTGCAGTGTATACTAGTTAACACTTTATACTCAACCTTTTATATTGGGGGTTGACGATGTAATTTTAATTATTGATATTTTTATACAATTTTGTTATTGTTTTATTCTAAATTCACAGTTTTCAGATAAATTTATTTTATTATTTATATTATAGATTACAAAAATCATCATCAATCATCAATATCAATATATACTACTAAAGTAGAGTTCTAACCTACTCCCAAAATAAAAAAATTTTAAAATAGAGCTCCCTCTTAAAGTTAAAAAAACTTTTTTTTAAATTATCAAATTAAAATAATTTCAACCGAATTCAAACCAAATCATCCAATTTTTTCAATAATAAGTTTTTCGAATGATATTTTATTACCCGTAATATCTATTTTTGCTTTAAAAAATATATTTTCTGCTTAAAATTTTATAAATTTTTTGAGCTGCTTAGAAATTAAAGTGATTCTGATTTCAAATTTTTTTTAATAATAAGTTACTGTTTGATTTCAAAATTTTAAATATAAATTAAAGTGAATTCCTTATTTGATTTTGAATTTCCGA